>CAMRHE010000434.1:600000-1110000 GCA_947044405.1 Leptodactylus fallax
AATAGCCTAAAACATAGGGGATATGTCTTACAAAAATCTTAATGCATTCCCTGACAGGCGTACGACTGGCCAGAATTACTAAAAGGCTTCTTGTACATGTAAAGTAGGTGTGATTGAACTGAAATATACGCCAGTCAGGGTCTGGTATAAATTTGTGGTATATCTCAGGCCGGTTTTCTGGCTTGAGTTATAGTAAATCTAATGTCTAAAAAATTGGTGAACTGGGTACAAACGCTGAGATGCACTACTGTGCTCCAAAAATGCACCTAGTTGTTAAAGTGGGCCAAAGTGAATGACAATGTCAGGGCTACTACGATTCAATGTAGCCGATTTCTCTAAGGCATACACAGTGAAAGGAAAGTCAAAGTGACTGTAACATGTATGTCTATGGGATAAAGGATGGTGGGCATCTCTGCCTGTTCGGGTCTTTGCACCACCCTCCGCTTGCATGCTGTGGAGGAGGAGGTGTGTTCAGTTTGATTCTTTGCTTAAGGTTCTTGTTGCGCAGTCTGAACACTGTCCTAGTACTACTACTATGTAATTGTATTTCAGCCACACCCGTCTCCTGCACCTTGTTTCTTTTTGCTCCTCAAATAGTTAAACTTAGCCTTACCTGTGTGATTGACAGCCTATCGTCCAATCGAGTCTGGGGCAGGTTCTTCCTTCCTATTTATTGTTTGCTCACATTCACATTGGCACTTGCTATTGCCTCATGCGTACTGGCTATTATTCTTGCTTTTTAATTATTTGTATTCTTATTCTTGACTTCTGGCTTTCACTTTGACTATTCTCTTTGATTTTGATTCTGTACTGCATTGCTCAACTGTTACCGACCCCTTGGCTAGCTGACCTCCCTTTCTTATTGTTTGTCCTGTCTGCGTTCTGTGTTTTCACTTATATTAAGAAGGAATTGTCGACCAGTTGCTGGCTGTTGCCTAGGACAGATCAGGCAAGTTAGCCAGGGACAGTGGGGGGGGGGTTCAGCTTAGGGATCACTGTCTTGTTGTGCCCCTCCCCCCAGGGTTCACCAGCAGCTACTGGGGAATCGCTCCTCTAGCAATTCCCTTACAACCTGGCCTTGTTGCGTCTGGACACCCCCCAACCGCCCCCCCAACCTGGCCTTGTTGCGTTTCTGGACTATGACCTCTCCTGCTGAAAACATTGACTTAGTGGGCCATGAAAGCTATACACTAGCCCTACCTTGCTTATTTTCTGCTTATATATCTTGCACAATGTGTCATTTAGCAATGTATAAAATAATTTCCCCACAGGAGATCATATGTCTGCCAGTGCCACCAGCCCCACCACCACCACCCAAGCTTGCCTTATACCTGCCCAGGCATGGTTTTTGATGCTGGAACTGTGCATCAGATGGATTTTTTACTATTTCAGCTGCCACCAACATCTTCCTCTGATGTAATCCTGTCACTCTAATCTGGTTGTCAGATTCTATCCACAACTTCTCATTATTGGATTCAGTAATGTCATTATCTACCCCACTTTTTTCTGAATGTTCAAGGTAATGGTAATTTTGCACACCTTCCTAATTCCTAACACCAGATTTCCCCAGTTTTCCTACAAGCATGACTACCAACAATCATGTCTTTCACCGCTGCCTCCTCTACATCTAAAAAAACATCTGCCTGTTCTTATCTAATTCATCAAGAAGAGGAAAAAGAGGAAGATTTGGGATAGAAGGAATATTTCTCTTAACAGATGCCACATCATTACTAGAGAATGCTATCTGTGTCAGTGAAGAATATCAGAAGTATTATTATTATTATTATTATTATTATTATTTGTGTTGTTGTTGCCAACCATATTATTATTGTTAGTATATGAAGTGGTAGATGATATGACAGTGGTTCTAGCTCCTCCTAATTTTTCCTGTCCATCCCTGCTTTTTACAGTCATTTGACTGCAATAGTCATTGATGACAATTCAGACACTGTGTGTATTTTGTTTGTTTTTCAAGAAACTCTATTTGAAAAATAATATTATGAAAAAAGTGAGCTGGCCAGTGAGCTGGCTAATGAAGAACACATTGTGTTACTGTCAGGTTTAATTTTAGGAGTGACAATGGCAGTTTCTGTATTTTTTAAACACTATTGCAAAAATACTTCATAACAAGAATAAGATTTAGAAATGCAAGGGTGATCTGCTCAGTGAGTAGAACACAGGGCGTCAGCTTGGATTTTTGATGTGACAGTGTCAGATTTTCTGTATTTTTTCATAGAAAATACTATTGCAAAATATATTTCAAAAGGAGATGAGATTAAGCACTAAAAGTGTGACCAGTCCAGTTGGAATATTTGGAGTGACAAGAAAATCTATTACACAAAAAAAAAAATACTTCACAAAATGAGATTTTTCACTGAAGGAGTGACTTGGAAAATCAAAATAATATAAGACACTCTGTGGACTGTTACAGATCACAGTGGAAGACAAATGGCAAATCTGGTACTGTATTTGAAAACTATATAAATCTGTTGCAAAGAAAACATTAACAAAATGAAATTTGAACTGAAAGGGTGTCCTGGCCAGTGTTTATGTGACACAGTGGACACTATAGTCACAGTGCAGTGCAGAGCTTCTCCCCTTCTCCACTCCTATGATTTTTCTGTTTGTCTAAAATTGATTAAATCTAACTAAACTAAGCTCCAGAGTCCTTCTTTCCTATAATTCTGTAGTACTACAGCAATGTGAATGGGTCTTTTGTTTGGCTTTTCTTCTTCCTGCCCAGTATCTTATATGCTGACATGATAAGTGCTTTAACCTCTCCGCCCACCACTCATGATTGGCTGAAAGGTTGTCTGGAGATGCCAGAAGCCAAGGTCACAGAGACCTTGTGATCCTCCTCTGCTATTTTATCTCATGTTACATCTGCCAATAAACATTTCAGTTTGTCCAAGACTTTCAGTTTGTAAACGGAAACTATTGGAAATGTTGGGTCAAAACAGGTTCATTCTAAACTGGTTCACTCATCTCTCCTGTGACAACTCAGATGTACGTATCCATTCAGTAAGTCCTCATGCACAGTCAGTGTGATAGCTGTATTTTTCACAGCTAGCACACTGACCCATTCATTTATATGCCCCCCTTACAAATGACCACGTACTTTCAGGGTCCGGTGAATGGGGCTGTGAGCTGTGAGCAAAACTCAGGACAGATCCTGTTCCTGTCTGTTTTTCAGACCGTGCTCACTGGCACTAATGAATGGGGCCACAGACACACGGGCCATGTGCCGTCAGTGCCTTTCAGTCATGGTCATATGAATGTCGCCTAAGTGTCAGATCACTTTAAGAAGTTTAGACTTGTGGGAGCTCACAATCTTTAAACATGCTACAGCCACTGGTAGCTTTAATCTGCCCCGATATGATTGTACACATTGCTGGATCAAAAAAAGAATATTTATTAATAAAACATTTGGCAAGAGTAAGAACAGTTACAATATCTGCTAAATTATCTACTGTGGGAAAAGTGAGTATTGTGGGCAAAGTAGATCTTTCTGACTTTTTGAGCTTATTTGCACAAACATTCAGCAACCACTCAATTTTTGAGAACTGGGCAGGAAAGAGGACATGGTTAGTCTGTCTAACTGTCTGTGCACCGTATTTTGCAAATTAAACTTTTTAAAAAGTCCCAAAAGTGTCTAAAATCACAATCCAGTAAGGGAAAATTCTTATAGATGAGCCATATTTATCATGCATTGTGTGATATATGATAAATTTGGCAAATTATATAATATAATATGGAGTTCTGTTTTCTACAGATATTTGCAGTATATTGTAATCTAAAAACATTGAACAACACTCCTAAAGAAGTTACTTAAAGAAAAGCTGTCCTTTACATAGTTCTATGTCTCACCTGTGCGTATCCATATAGACTTAATATTTGGGCCAAGTTTAAAGATATATCTGGATGTATATCTCCAATAACGCCAACCAAGTGACCAAACTTTGCACAAAAGTAATTAGGAACTGTGTCTCCAGGACCAGATAAGATCTGTAGGACACTATCTATAGCCTTATTCACATTGTTACATGAGTCATATACTGTACATGGTATCCCAGAGTTACATTTGGTAAAATATCAGGGTTCTTGTTAATCTCATCAATGGCAAAAATAAAGGTCATGAGATGTCTGTAGAAATGAGGCACAGGCCTGGAGAAAGTAAGAAAGAAGTTTTAATTTCAGGCTAAGGCCCCACGTTGCGGAAACGTAGAGTTTTTTTGTTGCAGATTTTGCCGCTTTTTTGAGCCAAAGTCAGGAGTGGGTTGTAAAGGAATGGAAAATATAAAGGAAGCTCTTAGACATTTCCCATCTGTTATATCCACTCCTGTCTTTGGATAAAAAAAAAATGCATCAAAATTTGCAACAAAAAACGCAGAGTTTCCGCAACGTGGGGCCTTAGCTTAAAGGGGTTTTTCCAGGATTGTAATATTGATGACCAATCATTAGGAATACCAAGCACATCTCCATACATTGCGTAGTGGCTGTGCATGGTATTGCTTGTTCCTTCACTAAAATGAGACTGAACTGCATAAAAGCCATGTGTCCAGTGAATGTGATGGTGTTGGTCTGTGATGCAGAAGTGGTAGTCAAGCAGTTGAGGCATCAGACCCCAGAGATCAGATGAACCGACCTAAGGAAAGGTCATCAATATTTATCTCCTGGAAAACCCCTTTGATACATCATATCCAAATGTAAAATACAATAGCCATTGCAATGACTTGGATTATCAGAATTACGCTGGGATCTGTTTGAAATGTTACCCATAAAATATCATAACAAACATTTTCTAGCCTTCCCTTTCTTTTAATGTACTGGTCTACATAGCAGAATGTGAGAGCTAATGATAGTGGAGAGAAAACATGAGATACAGAGGACCGAGCAGGCGTATTCAGCGAATAAAAAATGAGAGAAAGGAAGAGAAAGAAAAAATAAAACAAAAAATACAAAAATACTCAGTCATCTAAAAAACACAGGGCTAGAAAAAGCGTCCTAAGAAAGCTCCAAAAGGACAACCTGTGTGTACTGGTTGTAAGCAAGAAAGGTTTCCAAAAAGTTTGTTATGCAATGATTCAGCTGTAACCACATAAAACTAGAAAACTCCATGTAATTTATATTACATCAGTATTTTGTCTACTGCATGTAAGGTTAAAGGTTCATGCACCCTGGGACAAGTACAACATAGAAGACTGACGGAAGAAAAAGACCATTTGGTTGCATGCACTTCTGTGAAATACATTCGGCATTCTAAATAGCTCTAATGAGCCTAAAAGTTTAATGCTAGGGCAAAACATTTGTTTTTGTTTTCTTAAGAATAAAATATAATCCCAGTTTGCATTGATTTGTATTAGTCCTCACCTCCGCCATTATAATCTACACCTAAAAAATACATTAGAAAACACCAAGTACTTACATGTCACAATAACATGAAACATCATTCATGGTATTGGTAATAAATTCATAGTAACTCACAGTAAATATCCCCCCGATGATCAGGTCTCCGTCCTGTACATACTTTGCACTGAATAAAGTCCATCTTTTCGTGGTAGAACATTGTGGACTGGAGCAGAATTTTTGGCACAATGAAGGAGGAATGAGACTGAGACAGGATATTGATATTAAGAGGTATTTAGAAATCATTACTGAATTATAAATTATTGGATTCAAGTAAATATAAAGGAGAAATTGTGCACGACACATAACACAGCCTCAGTGCAGCTGGAGTGACGAGTGATATGTTGTATGGTCTTATATAGGCAGGGCAGGAGAGATGGATTTATTCATAGAGTCTCTTGTTAAGTTGCTTCGCTTTTAGTACATACCAATTATACAGAAGAACTAGCAAAGGAATACAGTTGTTGTTTTCATTACCTCTTACAATATGCCAGGCCTGGAATATTTTTATGATTTATTTTCTAACTCTTACTTTAACTTTACATGATTTATTACTTTGTCTTACATCAGCATGTCTTCTCTTCCTTAAAGGGTTTTCCAGACAAAGTTAGTAATGAGTTAGTAATCGAGTTAGTAATAAACTGGGTTCATCCCAAGCATTCTAAATTGTTTGGTTTTTAACGAAACTGAAAAATGTCAATTTGCTTCAGCCGAACAAAAATGGCCGTACTACAAGAAAATGGCCACATGTTAGACCAGGAAATACTGGGAATACAATGTCATGTATTCAGTAACTCACAAATCACGTAATAGCAACATATGACAGCTGCACAGTGGTAGGTGAACCTTACAGTGCTGACATCATATACACTATATAAGCTTGTGTACTTGTGATCAGCCTTGAGTTGGTGTAATGGTGGAAATGCACACACATGTGTTCTATCTCACTGTATCTCATAGCTCATTAGCTAAGCTATAGGCAGCACAAGTCAGAAAAATGATCAATAGTCATAGGAAGACTTAGAGAGAATCAAACAATAATACACGGGCAGATTAGTAGTACACTGCTAGAATAGAATTGAATATACAGACAGAGATAGACAGGACAGGTTCAGTCAGTGAGTCTGCTCTGCTGCAGACAGTTAACCCTTTCATTGCCAGGCAATATATATATATATATATATATATATATATATATATATATATACAGTCATGCCCAAAAGTTTTGAGAATGATACAAATATAAATTTTTACAAAGTCTACTGCTTCAGTTTTTCTAATGGCAATTTGCATATACTCCAGAATGTTATAAAGAGTGATCAGCTTAACAGCAATTACTTGCAAAGTCAATATTTGCCTAGAAAATGAACTTTATCCCCCAAAACACATTTCAACATCATTGCAGCCCTGCCTTAAAAGGACCACCTAACATCATTTCAGTGATTGCTCCATTAACACAGGTGTGGGTGTTGATGAGGACAGGGCTGGAGATCAATCTGTCATGATTAAGTAAGAATGACACCACTGGACACTTTAAAAGGAGGCTGGTGCTTGCCATCATTGTTTCTCTTCTGTTAATCCATGGTTATCTCTAAAGAAACACGTGCAGTCATCATTGCACTGCACAAAAATGGCCTAACTGGGAAGAGTATTGCAGCTAGAAAGATTGCACCTCAGTCAACAATCTATCGCATCATCAAGAACTTCAAGGAGAGAGGTTCCATTGGTGCCAAAAAGGCTCCAGGGCGCCCAAGAAAGACCAGCAAGCGGCAGGACCGTCGCTTAAAAGTGTTTCAGCTGCAGGATCGGGCTACCAGCAGTGCAGAGCTTGCTGAGGAATGGCAGCAGGCAGGTGTGAGTGCATCTGCACGCACTGTGAGGCGGAGACTCTTGGAGCAAGGCCTGGTCTCAAGGAGGGCAGCAAAGAAGCCACTTCTCTCCAGAAAAAACATCAGGGACAGACTGATATTCTGCAAAAGGTACAGGGAGTGGACTGCTGAGGACTGGGGGAAAGTCATTTTCTCTGATGAATCCCCTTTTCGATTGTTTGGAACATCTGGAAAACAGCTTATTCGGAGAAGAAGAGGTGAGCGCTACCACCAGTCTTGTCTCATGCCAACTGTAAAGCATCCTGAAACCATTCATGTGTGGGGTTGCTTCTCAGCCAAGGGAATCGGCTCTCTCACAGTCTTGCCTAAAAACACAGCCATGAATAAAGAATGGTACCAGAATGTCCTCCAAGAGCAACTTCTCCCAACCGTCCAAGAGCAGTTTGGCGCTCAACAATGCCTTTTCCAGCATGATGGAGCACCTTGCCATAAAGCAAAGGTGATAACTAAATGGCTCAGGGAACAAAACATAGAGATTTTGGGTCCATGGCCCGGAAACTCCCCAAATCTTAATCCCATTGAGAACTTGTGGTCAATCATCAAGAGACGGGTGGACAAACAAAAACCAACAAATTCAGACAAAATTAAAGCATTGATTCTGCAAGAATGGACTGCTATCAGTCAGGATTTGGTCCAGAAGTTGATTGAGAGCATGCCAGGGAGAATTGCAGAGGTCCTGAAGAAGAAGGGTCAACACTGCAAATATTGACTTGCTGCATTAACTCATTCTAACTGTCAATATAAGCTTCTGTTACTCATAATATGAATGCAATTCTATTTCTGTATGTGATAAAACATCTGACAAACACACATAAAAACCAGAGGGCAGCAGATCATGTGAAAATAGAATATTTGTGTCATTCTCAAAACTTTTGGCCATGACTGTAGTAGTGTTGGGCGTGGTACTACTAGTAGTGTATGTTTCGCTAATGTAAGAAAGGAATCTGTTATTTTAGCATTTTTTTGGTGTGTTCACCCAATATAGTCTAGCCTACTCTACTATTAAAAAAAAAAAGAAAAAAACATTTCGGAATAGGAATTGCATGCTGTTGTTTTTTTTTTTTTCTGCTCTGGTCTAGAGTTTGTCTGACCTATACGCAGTGTGAAGAAGCATTGTTGTTAATCTGTACAAAATATTTAAGCATTTCTCTGAATGCACAAGTGCACTGCGTGCACATATGTAGTTCTAGATATACATCACACAAAGTAGTACAGTATAGTAGTAGTGGTAGCCATGGTACTACTAGTAGTGAATCCTAATATAAGAAAAGATTCTCCGCTATTTCAGTGGTTTTTTTGTTAATAATTATGCATTGTGTGATTTAAAAATACTAGTGGAAAAAAACAGGGCAGGCAACAGACAAAAGGAGGGGGAGGAGGAAACACCTGTGCAAGTACTACTACTAACATTAAAAATGTGGGTGACAAGAGCAACACCATTTCCGTTTTTTGTCGCATTGCCAGTAGCCGCAGGATTGTTGTGCTTCCTGAGAATGTTGATGAAGTTTTTGCTGGCAGTGCACTTAGACCCTTGCTATAAAGACAGAATGGGGGAATTCTTCCCAGCTTCCAAAGGGAAGAAAAATTAGACTACAGCTGTCGCAAGGTTTAGTGAGAGTACTGCAACTGTCAGTCACACAGGTACCCAGGTGGCGTCTGCCTGCTCCCAGTCCACCTCACTCAACCAGTGCTCCACCTCCTCTGTCAGTGCCACAAGTGTCAGGAGGAATAAAAGCAGCAGCAGCCAGGTTTTATGAATCACACTTTAAATTGGCTTAAAACATAATGTAGAACACTGTCAGGGCTCCTAAGAGCCTATCTAGAAAACATAGTATAGAACACTCTCAGGGCTCCTAAGAATCTATCTATGAAACATAGTGTAAAACACTCTTACTGCTCCTTCGAACTTATCTATAAAACATAGTGTAGAATACTCTTAGGGCTCCTAGGGACCTATCTATCCAAAGTTATGTCAAAGTGAATGTGACATGGGTTTTGGCAGTGGTGGTACTGGTAGCTGTAGCAGGCAGTATCAGTAGCAGCACAGTAAATGGAAGATGATGATAAAGGAAGACTGACACCACTATTCAGAGTCATCAGCTGGAGGTTTTTGAAAATCCTCACGGATCCATGCCTAATTCATCTTGATAAAAGTTATTTTTTCCACACTACTTGTGGACAGTTTCGTCCTTTTAGGTGTTACAACGTCATCGGCAGCACTGAACACCCTTTTAGCCATTACGCTTTAGGCTGGACAACATAAAACTCCCATGGCAACCCGGGCCATCTCCTTCCACTGCTCTAAACTATTGGCCAGGAATTCAATGGGGTCAGAGTTATCTGCTGGAATATAGGTGCACTCCAGGTACAACTTTCCCTGCTGGTGCAGTCGATGGGTCTTAGTTGCCTGCTGTGGCTCCAGTTGGCGAGACGAGCTGAAAATTTACTGATTCATCATCTTCCAGATACTATGTTGGGCCTGGCTGATGCTGCTACTGCTTTTATTCCTCTTCACACTTGGAGCTGTGGCACTGGAAGAGGAGGTAGAATGGTGGCTGTGTGAGATAGATTGGAAGTGAGCAGAGACCACCTGGGTATGCATGCAATTGACAGTTGCTGTAATCTCCCTACACATTGCGGTAAGCTGAGTATACAGCCTAAGCTGATAATATTCTAATTTTTCTTCCCTCTGGGAAGCAGAGAAGAATACCCCCATTTTGTCTTCATAGCGAGAGTCTAATAGCACTGTCCAGTACTCATCCCTGTGCTTGACACTAAGGGATAATGTGTTATTCGAGTTGGCAAGGAGCCATCCAGCGGCATACTTGCTGTAGGATACAGCACAGCAGCTCCTCCGCTGGGTAGCTCCTCTGATCCAGGCTCATTCATTTTAAAACCGCATGACAGTGCTTCACCTTACATCCATGACATGAGGGAGGAGGAGAAAAAGGAGTGGAAACAATGGCTTGCCTGGTGAAGATGTTGGCTTAAAACGGTCTAGAGAGGAGTATCCAAAGTAGATGGATGGGCCCTACATGGTGTTGGAACTGTGTCTGCAAAATCAGGGTGGAACTAGCACCTGACCTTTTTGCATTTCTCAACTGTGGTCACTGATGTTTAAAACTTTGACCCAGTGATCCATGAAAGCAAGCCATGTATAGTCCTTGTCCATAATTGCTGCTCCACTTGTTGACTGGGTTTTCACCTTTCTCCTGACTGAGATATCCAAGAAAAGGCCCATATTCTCTGACACATGGTGATATAAAGCTTTACTAGAGATATAATGTCAGCTAGGTATCCTCCATCAAGGCTGAGTGCATGCCCTCAGTTGGCAAAACTCACCACCAGCAGCTTAGCCAGGTGCAACTTAAGTTGCACAACTGACAGATGCAAGGTGTAGGTGTGGCCTACTTATAAGGAAGATCATGGGGAGGAGTAGGAGTAGAACAGTCTAGCGCACTTTCCCTACCAGTGCCACATCCAAGTCTATTTTGCCAAATAAGATAGTGATGCCTTTTCTTGTGAATATAAAGAAATGTCATTCCTACATTTGTTCCTGCACAACCACAACCATGGATTTATCGTTTGGCAATGTAAAAAAAATACTGCTCCTTTTGCCTGTACCCTTGCCCTGTTTTGTCCAGCCATTTCTTTTTTTTTACTGCATACACTGCCTAAATATAGTGATTAGCAACACTTCTGGCACTGTGTGTATATATCTTTTTTTTTTTTTTTTTTTTTTTTTTTAACAAACAAGTATTTCAAGAAAAGTTGGCTTTAAATAACAGGTTTTTTTTAGATTAATGCAGGCTGCAATACTTTATTATTATTTATGAATTTAATATTTTTTCAGATTAACAATCCATCACAATATGTATTTGGTGGTGAGAAGAGTAGAAAATAAAAAAAAAAAACATTATATAATAAGAGGTTTTTTTTTTAAATTAGCGTAGATTAGACTGTATATTGAGTGAACAGCAAGAAGCCACTTATATAACAGAGGGTTTTTTTTAGATTTGCACAGGCTGAATCAGCACTTTCCTGTGAGAACATGTATTTAATGAAAACATTTAAACTATTGCCAAAAAGCCCTTAACAAAGGACTTTTCACTAACAGTAAAAAGTATGTTTAAAGACTATATGTAAAGATAAAACTGCTCTATTGCACAACAGACATAGACAAAATTAGATTATCGACAATTACAGGGTTAACTGTCCTGTCTGTTAGTCTCTAATTCTGTTTTAGAAAAGCCAGGAATGCATCAGTCTCAAGCTCAAACAGCAGCAGCACAGCTATGTCCTCAATGCTATCTATTGATTTCCATCACTAATCTGCCTGTGTAATGGCTTGAATTACTATTGCTTTTCAGACATGTGCTCTGCATGATGCAGTGAGATGAAACATAGACCCTACATTATCTTCACCATTACTATTTGCAACTAAATTCTGGCCACATTTGCATCACCTCATATATTGTATTTGACATCAGCACTGTAAATTGTCCTCTACCACTGTCTATTGGCTGAGAGGCTGTCAGCTGATGTCAGGTGGTGCTAGAATGTCAGAGACTGAGTCACACACGTGAGTCTCTTCTTTATTTCCTGCTTAAACATGTGGTGGTGGTCATTTGTTCAGTTTCATTAAAAAAAAACAAAAAAAACAATTTGAAATATTTGGGTTGAATGCGGTTTGTAATGAAGTTATTCATTTATGTCTAGTTGCAATTGTAAGGGAAAATCTTAGAAAGTTTCATAGTATGGGGAGATCAGAGATTATGTGTGGGCGGAGGGAGATTGCTGTAAATCAGACCTTGACCTTGGATGTTGGGATTCAATTTTAAATTCTATTCTCTGGTCAATGTGTCACCAGTGAAGGGAATGAGGAAGGGGAGAGGCAAAGGAAAAGTTTGAAATTTTCAGTAGCTTTCTAAATATCTAGTCCCTTGATGTTTATTTCAACTAATTTCACGATAGCAAGATGGTTCTCTACACTACATTCTTATTATAGGGAAAAAAGACATACATCTCTGTCCATGATAATTTAAAATACTGTGAAACCTAATCTTTGAGAAGATCACCTTCTTACCCAAACCACATATTGAAATTCTGGATGGTCATCTCAAAGAGGTTTCACTGTATTTGCCTTCATTTGCCTGGATAAACTACTTTTACAATTTAAGTCTGGTCTCACCAGTATAATATAACTTTTAGGGAAGAATATGCAGCCTAAAATACCAAGACTTGAAGATAGTATAGCAAGTATTTCTACAAGAACTGTATTTTTCCCAGTAACACTCATAAAGGCTGGGATAAAAGCCACCCAGACGCTGCAGACAACCAGCATGCTGAATGTGATGTTTTTAGCTTCATTAAAGCTATCTGGTAAATTTCTGGCCAAGAAAGCCACAATGAAACTAACAGCTGCAAGTAGTCCCATATAGCCCAGGAGTATGGAAAAGGCCAGCATGGAGCCTTCATTACACTGAAATATAATCTTGTCCTGATATAAGTGAGTGTTCATTTCTGGGAATGGAGGAGAAGTAGATAACCAAATGATACTAAGTAAAACCTGAAGAAATGAACAGAAGAAGACCATACAGTTTGTGATTTTGACACCAAAAAATTTCTTCCAGGAACTTCCAGGTTTGGTGGCTTTGAAGGCCATGTAGACCAGGATGGTTTTAGCCAGAATAGAAGAGATAGCTACTGAGAAGATGATCCCAAATGAAGTCTGACGAAGCATACAGGTGACATGTGTAGGACGACCCAGGAACAAAAATACACAGAGGAAACTCAACATGATGGAAGCCAGGAGAATGAAGCTCAGGGTTTGGTTATTTGCTCTGACCACTGGAGTGTCTCGGAACAGAATGAAGATCCCCAAGTTTATAGATGTTGTAATAAAAGAAGAGATCGATATAATGAAGACAGCAATAACTGTTGGTTCATGATGATCATAGGATAAATATTCTATAGGTTTTTGCACACACTGGTTCATATCATTCGGCCATTGATCTTCTGGACATTTTTGGCATGATACACTGTCTACAAAAAAAATAGTAAACAGTAAGCCTTTAGGCTTTAGATGTTAGTTCTCAAAAATTGAATTAAATCAGTAAAACAAACAGGTTCTAGTAGAAGTCATCCACAATCTAGCTCTATATTGTAGAATAAGCTGTATAATGAACATATTGGGGCAGATTTACGAATACTGGGATTTTTAACACCACACTTTATAACCCTTGAACCAGTGGAGGGCGCGCCACATTTATGACGAGTTGCACACCTCCCCATAGCTCATAGCTAGCGTACATTTACAGAATCACTTACACCAGATTTCTGTATGCTCCCACATAGTGGTGAAGGCGGCATAGAAATAAGTCACAATTTTTTTTGCGCAAAACCATGATTTCTCCAGAAATTGTGACATTTTATGCCTTGTACTCCAGAAAACTGGCACACAAGGAATAATAAATTTGCCCCATTATTCTGACACAACTATATAATGTTAAAACATGTTCAGATTATTGTATAATAACTGCAAAAAAGAACAAAAAATATAAATTTCTGCCATTGGTAACTAACACATTTTCAATATTATAAACCAAACGTTTTACCCATTCCACTGGATATTTCTCCCTCTGAGCATCTGAAACACTCAGAGCAGCATTTATGTATTCCCGGCTTTAAAGCTCTTTTGTAACCCGGAGGACACTGATCAGAACATGTAGAGACCGGGATCTGTTACATAGAAACCGAAATAGGGAGAGTTGCAGTAAAAAAATTGCAATAATAATTTGATAAGAAGATTAATAATATAATTTTAGGAAAGCAATAATAAATTAAAGATTAAAAATCCTATAAAATATGCAAACTGAGCTTGGATTAACAGCAAAATGTGATTAGCAGGTGTGAGATGATATGTCTACGCTGTCTACTCACATTAAATTATTTCCTTCCATGTACTAAGGCATCAGTGTGCAAAAGATTCAAATTTTAAGGCTCACTTATTACAAATGTAACATTCAATAAAATGGCTGCCACTAAGCTATTAATGTACAGTAGTATATGTCATTTGTGTAGCATGCTGTTGGCAGCTGTCCCAAATGGGCTGTCACAGCCAGTTTCCAGTGGGTCAAGGGGCTATCCAGGGATGATATGCATATGTCCCTGTTTTACTAATTTAAGAATTGGTATGTATGATAATTTCAAAGTACGCCAGCTGTCATTTAAAGACTAAGACCCCATGTAGTGAACCTCATCAAAAAAACACTTTAGAAAAAAATGCAGCAGAAACACATTGTTTTTTTTTTCTGCCACATTTTTTTCTACGGTTTTCATTCCCTTATTAAATTTAAAGGGAAAATGTGAGGAAGTAAAATTGATATGCTGCATTTTTGAAGGAAGATATGGTCCCCACAACAGGTCTTATGATTTGAACCAACACCCAGCACCCTCCTCCTAAACCCTCCTCTCCATCTTCAGTGGTATTGCATGTAAATCGTGGCTGGCATTACTATTGCAATAATATATGCCAGACCCATATTCATGCAATACCATTTAATAGGAAGAGGAGGGAGGAGTAGGATGGATAAGTGTGCTGGGTGCTGGTCCTGAAAACACAACATGTCCCATTTTTGACCATATTCATGGTTCCTTCAATAGACTCAAGTCTATTAGGGATCCGTGAAAATGGATGCACCACAGATGCAAAACAGACCATGAAAGAAGACGGACGTTCCATCCGTTTTTATTGTCCATTTTTGTTTTCACCATTTGTATGCATGAGACCTTAGAGTTCTGCATTGTGCTGTGTATCTGTTATTTCTCCTAGAACTGTATGATCTCAATTGAATATTTATTTCATGAGAAATGTAAGTATTTACTAAAAAAGTCATGTCAGGAGAGCTGTCTATATTATATATAACTGTCTTCATTGTAGTGATGGAAAATCCAGTTCATTTTGGTGATTAGTTCCTTAGGATCTAGTTCAGTAGTTCACTTAGTTCACTATTTCTCTGGCTCTGGATACTGCTTAGACCATAGAGCCAGCCTCATATACAGTCACTACCAGCTCCTTGGATGAGTTACAGTTCTGTTTATATTAGATAGATTCAATATGTCTGATCATTATTAATAATTAACTCTGCAAAGTAAATAAAATTTTCATTGTTAACCTTATAACCTAGAATTATTGTCTAGTTTGGTGACATTATAGTGAACCAGGAGATTTTAATAAGAACAAGGAAAAGATACCTGGTGTATTATACAGATGTACAGTATAACCTATAGCAGGCCATGCAGCACTCTGCGCTGTGTCCTGAGGAGGCGGAGACTGAATGTATCATGTGACTGGTGAACTAACTGAACTGAATGAACTGCTGAACTAGAAACAAATCATGCAGGTCTAGTTCAATCAAATGCATATGACTGAGTACAGAAGCGTCACCTATAGTGGTTTAATGGTACTGACTCAAGGGGAGTGTGTATGAGAGAGCTGTAAAGCAGTGCTGCAGCACATAGTTTACTTAGCACAGAGTAGACTGGACCTCTGGACTAACAAGATGGTGATTTTATCAAAAAGACAAGCGAGTTACATGAAACTACACACACACACTCTCTCCTACTCACAATTGAGTTTTTCTGTTTTGTTTTTCCAGCATTAGGAACAAAAAAGCATGTAGTAGTGTGTCAGTGAGTGAGCCTGCTGGAGGCGCTGCTGTGCTGTATCACTCCCTCATCTCATCCACTCCTCCCACATACTTTAGTTCATGATGCCAGGAATGTGAACTAGATCTGTAGTTCACTATGAAGATCCCTTCCTTTTGAACTAATACTTCATGAACTACCCATCACTAATTCATTGCTTAATGATACAAGAACTAAATAAAAAAATTACATCAGAATTTTTCCACAATATTTTATGATTGTAGAGCACCAGCTGATTTCCTTCTTGAGATGATGCATTGAAATGGCCGACATCATTGAAGATCATTTTACCTGTAGTAATACTTGCATAGTTAAGGATGTGATAGATTGTAGACATTTCTCCTTTTTCATTGAAGTAAACATTTTCTCCATATGGATCTCTGAAATGAACTCTTCTTAGGTACTAGGAGAAGGAACCATGTATTACATGAGATTTAACTGAAATAACTTTGTATCTTTCTTATCAAGTTGTCACAGTGTTGGGTATATAATCAATATTATAAGGCCGTACAATTCCCTTCAATACTTTCCTGCACCTTGATGTAACTGTCAAGATAATTAGGTTGATTAGTACGAGGACTGGCTGCCAGTCTCCCACCAATCAGATATTTATGGCCTATCATAAGGATAGGCTGTAAAACAAAAATTCCTGGACAACCCCTTTAACTATCTCAGTATGAAAGAATATCTAGCTATGAAGAATATTTCTCAGAACTAAACCATCAGAATTATGTTAACTGTTCTTGTCATTGAATTGTATGTATTTCATATATAATGTATTACCTTTTCCATGAGTAATTTAATTTCTTTGTATTTGTCTTTGATATTTCCGGACATTTGTATTTGCATCTCATGTAGAGAATGTGCCATGGCATAGACAGACTTATACACTAGATAAGTGACTCCAAATATCTCTGTATCATATAAATTGTTTCTAAGTTTACCTAACTTAATAGATCTGTTACATTCATGAAGAGGAAACACAATAAGATTATTAATAACTGGATTTGTTGTTAAGCAATGAAAAGAATATGCTAAGATATACTCTACTAAAACGTCATGTGGGCGATTTATTAGACTGATATCTCGTAGGAATCTTTGTAGATCTGGCATCATCTTTATAGGGGGTGAAAATACCAGACTGCCATGTAATGTGGGTTTTTTAATTCCAGGCTTAATGATCATGTGAACAATCCATCCTGCTGGTATAATGTATGTCTTCTCATTGACTGATTCTAATTGTATAAAAAAAATTATGGAAACCGAAAACTTTCCACAAATTGCAACAACTTGGGAAGTTGAATTGTTAAGGATCCTCATATTTTCAAGAACCTTCATAGATTTTTCATCTCCATCATATATTTTTATAATATACTCAATACA
Source organism: Leptodactylus fallax (assembly GCA_947044405.1). Lineage (NCBI taxonomy): Eukaryota > Metazoa > Chordata > Amphibia > Anura > Leptodactylidae > Leptodactylus > Leptodactylus fallax. The sequence goes on from CAMRHE010000434.1 coordinate 617,388, forward strand.
GATATCATATTTAGTAGCCATTGCCTTTAACTCCTGGCTCTGCTTCTCTCCAACTTCATCATCAGATGTAATAACACCAATCCATGTCCAGTTATAATGTCTCAGTAACTGCACAATTGCCAGACACTGGGTTGAGTAATTGGGAAGTGCTTGGAAGAATGATGGGAAGAGTCTTAAAGTGCTCAGAATAGGATCCACCGCACCATAACTGATCTGATAAGACAGGAATAATTTAAGTGGATAATCATTATTACTAAATTCACTGGGGCATATTTAGTGGAAGAGTGAAGAAATCAGGCGATACCTTTTAGAGGCTAACTGAGTATATTTGATGGTGAGCTTTCGAGAGTACTAGCTCCCTTCATCAGACATGGTGTTATACAAAAAACTGAAAATTCACAAACTTTTTATACACTAAAGACATGAACCTTCAAAGGATCTTAGAATCCTTAAAAAAACCAAAATGCAATATAAGTAGAGAAGTTATTTACAACAGGTCAAGAAATAAACAATCTGGAAACTTGTGGGGCATGACGGAGGGAATCAGTAATTATTGCTGTTATCTGTTTGTTATTAGCTGGTGATTTGTGACCCTCAGAGTTCATACATAGTGTGACATGAAACTGGCAAGAATATTAAGTCCAAATTGCAGAGTTTGAAATTTTTGCATTAACTTATATTTCCATTTGTTTCTCTCCCTCTGCATCTTAAAATGTCCCATAAAATCACAACCCGGATTGTTTCTTTCTTGACCTGTTGTAAATAACTTCTCTTCTTATATTACATTTTGTTTTTTTAAGGATTCTAAGATCCTTTGAAGGTCCATGTCTTTAGTGTATAAGAAGTTTGTGAATTTTCAGTTTCTTGTATAGCACCGTGTCTGATGAAGGGAGCTAGTATTCTCAAAAGCTCACCATCAAATATACTCAGTTAGCCTCTAAAAGGTACCCCAGCTATGAGCTGAAATACATTCCCCCTCCAGGTGCACTCATCATAAATGAGGTGCACTCTCCAGCAGCAGCGATTCTCTACAATCCCTTGATAGTCTTGAGATTTCATTGTACCCTGCACAGATTCAAGACACCCTGTGCCAAATGCAGCAAAGCAGCCCCAGAACATAACAGAGCCTCCTCCATGTTTCACAGTAGGGACAGTGTTCTTTTCAAGATATGCTTCATTTTTCCGTCTGTGAACATAGAGCTGATGTGCCTTGCCAAAAATTTCGATTTTTGTCTCATCTGTCCATAGGGAATTCTCCCAGAAGCTTTGTGGCTTGTCAACATGTAGTTTGGCAAATTCCAGTCTGGCTTTTTTAAGTTATTTCTGTGACCATTGTGGGTTTTTCTTTCATCAAACGAGGGGTACCAACAATTTTGTCCACGTGTGTAATATGCAATTTGACAACGAAGTAGCAAAGCAGAACTTTAACCCTGCTGTTCTGCTCGGGTCTATATGACCCGAAATTAAATTTGAGACCCTGTAGATTATTTTTCATGCGGATCTGAAACTTGTGATTAATTGTCTTTTCCTCTTGAGTGTTTTTTTTTTTTTTGTTTACTTTTTGCTACATGCTTATTGTTACACTTGTACTGTTCGGGTCAATATGACAGTGAACGGTGAAATTTAGACCCCCGATATCTCCAGCCCCGGGGCATATAACGGGAAAGCCGGCAATGAGCTGAATTCAGCGCACTGTCGGCTTTCTAGTGGCATGTAAAACCACATATACATGAGGACATGAAAGGTCCTCTTTAATATGAGGCACATGGAGTTGCCAACCTCTAAGGCACATGACCATACGTTTTATCCACAACTGTGGATAAAAGTACGGACCTATACATTTCAATGGGCCCATACACACAGACGTTCTTTTTGCTGTTGTGTCCGGGCCAAATTGAAGAGCTGCAAATTATGGAGCAGGTCCTATATCTGTCCTATACATACCCTATATCTGTCTTCATTTGTAGCCCTGTCAATTCATTTTTAATGTTTAGGTCAGTGAAAACCACATCCATGCCATTTGTGTGCAGGAGGCCTAAGGCTGAGGCCCCAAGTTGCGGAAATGCAGCTTTTTTGCTGCAGATTTTGCTGCAGTTTTTTGAGCCAAAGCCAGGAGTGGCTTCAGCAGAAAATAGAAGTATAAGGACTTCCTATATATTTCCCATTCCTTTTGTAGCCATTCTTGGCTTTGGCTGAAATAAACCGCCACAAAATCTGCAAAAAAAAAAAGCTGCATTTCCGCAACGTGGGGCCTCAGCCTTAGGGTGTTTCTTTTTGGGTGGTGACACACTGTGTACCCAGGTGCGGCTATAGCCAAATACAGTTCCCGGGCACCAGTGCTGTCACTTTGGGGTAAGTGTGACACTCATTAATTCCTGGCTGTGATTTTGCTGTTACCGCATCGCCAGGAATTAAAAGTGGCTGAAATTAATCCGCGTTTCGATTACAGAAAAGTGAAAGCACCGGCGGCCGGGGATGCAGCATCCAGGTACATAATGTGTCACCATCCTACAGGTATTACCGCACTGTGCTCCCAGTCATATACATTTACCACTGATTGTGGGTTACACATGTACTTACGTTGCTTCTAATGGAAAAATACAGGTGTATCAAAACAAACAGCAGTAAACGCATGTGACTGGGAGCACAGTATGATAGCACCCCTATGTTATGGTTTGTGCTATATGACTTTAGTGTAGGTGTCGTCAGCCTTAAAATTATTGTGCGGCACTCCGAGTACCTCATATTTGAATTTTTTATTTAAATCGGCATAGCAAACAAAAAAGGTTGCCTACCCCTGCTCTATAGGCTCTATACTGTCAGGAGGGCAGTGTCAGGCAGGTGCAGGCAAGGCTTGTGATTCTGAGCTTGGACACTGGCAGCCTCTGATTGGAGCTCTGAATCACACACCCCTGCCTGACACTGCCCTTCTGACATTACAGAGCTTAAATAGCACATCATGCAGTAAAACTGGTTGCTTGGGATTGGTAGGGACTAGAGAGAAAATTCCAATTGTACTGGAATCAGTGGTGCGGCACCTATTAACAGATGCTAAAAACTTGAATTGGTGTAGGTGGTAAAAAGGTCCTCTTTAAGAATCTGTCCTATCCTCTAAAACTTTAAGTGTTAAACTGAATCTATCACTGTAAATCTGTTGCATTATGTTCCAGATGCTGTACTAGCTGCTGTTGGTTCTGCTGATTTCCCTCCTGCTACTTGTAGTAGTGGTGCTGACAGAGGCACTGACTAAGCGAGGGGGAAAACTAGGGAAAACATGAGACTTGCACTACAGTTGTCACCCTAAAAATTGCAGTAAACTAGGTATACAGCCTATCCTGAAAATGCACCATTTTTGCCTCCCTTTGGGAGGGAGGAAAATAATTACCTGTTTTGGCTGTAGACTGTAGAGAAGGTATAAAAGCACAGCAATCCAGTAGTCATCACTTTGCTCCATGCTAACAATACAGTTGTGCTAAAAAGTTTACATATCCCGGCAGATTTTTTTGTTTTTTGGCCTTTTTTCAGAGAATATGAATAACACAAAAACTTTTTCTCCACTCATGGTTAGTGGTTGGTTGAAGCCATTTATTGTCAAACTTCTGTGTTTTCTCTTTTCAAATCATAATGACAACCAAACCAAAAACCTCAAAATGACCCTGTTCAAAAGTTCACATACCCTGGTGATTTTGGCCTGATAACATGCCTAGAAGTTGACACAAAGGGATTTGAATGACTACTAAAGGTAACCTCCTCACCTGTGACCTGTTTGCTTGTAATCAGTGTGTGTGCATAAAAGCTGAGTGAGTTTCTGGGATCCAGACAGACTGTTGCATCTTTCCTCCAGCCACTGACGTTTCTGGATTGTGAGTCATGGGGAAAGCAAAAGAATTGTCCACGGATCTACGGGAAAAGGGATACAAAAAGATATCCAAGGAATTGATAATGCCAGTCAGCAGTGTCCAAACTGTGATTACCACATGTAAACTCAGGTGCTCTGTAAAAACAAAACCATGGTCAGGTAGACCAACCAAAATTTCGGCCACAACTGCCCAGAAAATTGTTCGGGATGCAAAGAAAAACCCACACATAACATCAGCTGAAGTATAGGACTCTCTGAAAACTATCAGTGTGGCTGTTTCAAGATGCACAATAAGGAGGAACTTGAAGAAAAATGGGCTGCATGGTCGAGTTTCCAGAAGAAAGCCATAACTGCGCAAATGCCACAAATAATCTCACCTTCAATACGCCAAACAGCACAGAGACAACCCTCAAAACTTCTGAAACAAGGTAATTTGGAGTGATGAGACAAAAATCAAACTTTTTGGCCACAACCATAAACGTTACATTTGGAGAGGTGTCAACAAGGCCTATGATGAAAGGAACACCATTCCTACTGTAAAGCCCGAAGGTGGATCACTGATGATGTGGGGATGTGTGAGCTTCAAAGGCACAGGAAACTTGGTCAAAGTTGAAGGAAAGATGAATGCAGCACGTTATCAGCAAATACTGGAGGCAAATTTGCACTCATCAGCCAGGAAGCTGCGCATGGGACGTACTTGGATGTTCCAACATGACAACAATCCAAAACACAAGGCCAAGTCGACGTGTCATTGGCTACAGCAGAAGAAAGTGAAGGTTCTGGAGTGGCCATCTCAGTCTCCTGACCTCAATATCATTGACCACTCTGGGGAGATCTCAAGCGCGCAGTACATGCAAGACAGCCCAGGAATTTATAGGAACTGGAGACTTTTTGCCAAGAAGAATGGGCAGTTTTTCCATCTGAGAAAATAAAGAGCCTCATCCACAACTACCACAAAAGACTTCAAGCTGTCATTGATGTTAGAGGGGGCAATACACGCTATTAAGAACTGGGGTATGTGAACTTTTGAACAGGGTCATTTTGATGTTTTTTTGTTGTCATTATGATTTAAAAAGAGAAAATACAGAAGTTTGAGAATAAATGGCTTCAACCAACCACTAACCATGAGTGGAGAAAAAGTTTTTGTGTTATCATTCATATTCTCTGAAAAAAGGCCAAAAAAAAACTGAAAAATCTGCCGGGTATGTAAACTTTTTAGCACAACTGTAGGCTTGTCACTGCTTAAGAAACAAAGCATGCACTCTGCCATGCTTTCAAGTGTGTGCATGGACCCAGGGGCCTGCCATGGTTGATCTAGGTCAGCATGTTCATTATGACAACAGAGGAGGAAAAGGAACACACAGAACCCTGACTCAAAGTAACTGTATCACTGTCCGATTTAATAGCCTGCTGTGACTGAAATGAGAGAACCAAGTGATCAAAAAGTTATTCTACATTCTCAGAAACTACAACAACCCTATATCTACTGCAACTACTATATATACCAGGAGTAGTGTTGCTGTTGCTGCCCACATTCTTATTGTTACTTGAAGTTGTAGATGGTGTAGCAGTAGTACAACTTTTTCTCCTTTTCATCTAGCCTGCCCTCTGTCCTGTCTTTTTCCAGACATTGTACTCCTTATATTTTTGGTATGAATAAATTGTATGTAAAATTTAGGGGTAAATGAGGCCTACACAACAGGTAATTCATGGCATGAAAAAATTACTTTGTGAATGGTATAATACATTTTCTTAAATGCTGCCTTGCCACTTACACAACTGGTACATCACTGTGTCTGTGGTCTTTTAAAATATACAGTCATATGAAAAAGTTTGGGCACCCCTATTAATCTTAATCATTTTTAGTTCTAAATATTTGGGTGTTTGCAACAGCCATTTCAATTTGATATATCTAATAACTGATGGACACAGTAATATTTCAGGATTGAAATGAGGTTTATAGGAACTAACAGAAAATGTGCAATATGCATTAAACCAAAATTTGACCGGTGCAAAAATTTGGGTACCCTTATCATTTTATTGATTTGAATACTCCTAACTACTTTTTACTGACTTACTGAAGCACAAAATTGGTTTTGTAACCTCACTGAGCTTTGAACTTCATAGCCAGGTGTATCCAATCATGAGAAAAGGTATTTAAGGTGGCCAATTGCAAGTTGTTCTCCTATTTGAATCTCCTCTGAAGAGTGGCATCATGGGCTCCTCAAAACAACTCTCAAATGATCTGAAAACAAAGATTGTTCAACATAGTTGTTCAGGGGAAGGATACAAAAAGTTCTCTCAGAGATTTAACCTGTCAGTTTCCACTGTGAGGAACATAGTAAGGAAATGGAAGACCACAGGGACAGTTCTTGTTAAGCCCAGAAGTGGCAGGCCAAGAAAAATATCAGAAAGGCAGAGAAGAAGAATGGTGAGAACAGTCAAGGACAATCCACAGACCACCTCCAAAGAGCTGCAGCATCATCTTGCTGCAGATGGTGTCACTGTGCATCGGTCAACAATACAGCACACTTTGCACAAGGAGAAGCTGTATGGGAGAGTGATGCGAAAGAAGCCGTTTCTGAAAGCACGCCACAAACAGAGTCGCCTGAGGTATGCAAAAGCACATTTGGACAAGCCAGCTTCATTTTGGAAGAAGGTCCTGTGGACTGATGAAACAAAGATTGAGTTGTTTGGTCATACAAAAAGGCGTTATGCATGGCGTCAAAAAAACACAGCATTCCAAGAAAAACACTTGCTACCCACTGTAAAATTTGGTGGAGGTTCCATCATGCTTTGGGGCTGTGTGGCCAATGCCGGCACCGGGAATCTTGTTAAAGTTGAGGGTCGCATGGATTCAACTCAGTATCAGCAGATTCTTGAGAATAATGTACAAGAATCAGTGACGAATTTGAAGTTACGCCGGGGATGGATATTTCAGCAAGACAATGATCCAAAACACAGCTCCAAATCTACTCAGGCATTCATGCAGAGGAACAATTACAATGTTCTGGAATGGCCATCCCAGTCCCCAGACCTGAATATCATTGAACATCTGTGGGATAATTTGAAGCGGGCTGTCCATGCAGAGGGCAAGGGAACACTTTTAAAAGAGATATGTTGAGCCTTGCCTGTACAGTACAAATAAAGTGCCAGGGCATTGCCCTTACATGACCTTGCACCATGGCATCTCTGAACACAATATAATCTCTATAATCCTGAATTATGCACACCTCCAACTCTTTCTTCTCTTCTTCACAAGGTTCTTAGATAATATTTTAATTTTAATTTTCGATGTTATTTTCACGCTGCCTAATAAACCTAATAATACTTTGACACTTCCTTCTCTGTATATGATACATTATCAATTAACAGACATAGTTACAACAATATATAGATAACACTTTTACTATAAATTCCACCATTCTATTCCACTTTCATGTACCATAACCTCTGCACAGGTCATAGAGAAATCTCCACTATAGAAGTCAAAGGAGATTTAGTTTTGAAAAAGTGCTTTTCTGGTGTAATCTGCACCCACAAAATTATTTACTACACATATTTTGTACTGCATTTTTCAATCATTTTAGACATCACTATGTATGAACAATTGTCTAGTGATCCTGCAATGATTTATTAGTCTTATTTATAGTTCCACTTAAGGAATGGTATGGAAATATGGAGTATTTTTTTTTCCAAAAATGTTCACAAAATGTAATGTTAATCTTCCTGAATAGCCCATTTTAGCATGCGGTGGCTCTCTGAATGAGCCACTGTCCTGCAATATGGATGGGTTTCTGCACCCACAACTTTTGGATACAAACACCTAGTTAAAAAGCAGAAAGCTGGACTATAGGATAAATGACCAGGCTATAGCAACCCAAAGAAGTGGGCATAGAACACATTTTGGAGCACACCAGTTTATAAAGCTGAAGTGAACACTATAAGCATTGTCCTAACACATACCCTGTGGCTGTGGTTATTATGTCAGGAAAAAGCGAGTCCCTAGATGAACATAGTTTAACAAGTAAAAGAACCAAATACAGATTTCAATCGCTACACTAGATGGTTAGATTTAGAGGACGAGACATGGACTACTAAATGGCAGATCTTGGTGTTGCCCTTCTTGGGGTGGGGGCTCCACTTCAGGGTGAGAGGTATTAAGATTGTAATAATGAGAAGTTTTTTTTTGCACCTGTTATCCTTCTCCATCCTTCATTCCTTCTACAATGTAGTAAACTATCTCCAATAACTGAGTTTTAGGACTGCAGTACTGTGGTGGATAAGGGACATGAATGTATACAACGCTGGAAGAAACATAATATTTACTGTGATCTTATTTGGATATGGTAAGAAGAGTTAAATATTCTGGGGAAAGTGTATATTCCTGATACTGTGATATTTTGCTTGCTCTAGTTTAAGTATTTGGCCGCTTTTGATACAATTTTATCTGAGACTTGGTAAGTGTTATGTATTAATTAATGGTTGGCAATAAAGTTTTGTGACTTTTTGAGCTTATTTGCACAAACATTTGGCAACATTTTCCATTGTTGCACCATTCACATATTTTTGAAAAGTGGGTGGGGATAATAGCATGGCTTGACTACCTAGATTTGCGCACCTGATTTATCAAATTCAACTTTTTGAAAACTCCAGTAACAAAAGTAACTCCAATCTCACTCCAGTAACGAAATGGAGTAGAAAATAGAGTAACATCTTAGCATATATCTAAGTGATATATACATGTGCTTAATGTGCTTGGGTGCTTGTGTGACTTATACATGTGCTAAATGTATCATTTATCATACATTGATGATGCATTGTGTGATAAATTTGGCAAATTATGCTAATGCAGAATTCAATAGAAAAAAACCTCATCCTCTGTAGAGATTTATAATAGGGAATACACAATTCTAATGATAATGTTATAGTTCTAGTAATATTCCTCACCTGTGCATATCCATATATACTTAATATTTGTGCCAAGTTTAAAGATATATCTGGGTTCATATCTCCAATAACACCAACCGAGTGACCAAACTTTGCACAAAAGTAATTAGGAACTGTGTCTCCAGGACCAGATAAGATCTGTAGGACACTATCTATAGCATTATTCACATTGTTACATGAGTCATACACATGATATCCCAGAGTCATATTTGGTAATATATCAGGGTTCTTGTTAATCTCTTCAATGGCAAAAATAAAGACCATGAGATATCTGTAGAAACGAGGCACAGACCTGGAGATAGTAACAAAGAAGCTTTAATAGATAATTTAATATCCTTTTATAATGTAGAATCCAATAGTCATCGCAATGACTTGGTATCTCAAAACAGCTGAAATGTTACGCATCGGCTATCATGCTAACAAACCTATTCCTGCCATCCCTTTCTTCCAATGCACTGGTCTACATAGTAGAATTTGAAAGCTAATAATGATAGTTGTCCTCAACTGGAGAGGTAACCTGTGGTGCAGGTTAGCAGTGGATGAAAAAGAGAGAATATAAGTGAAAATAAATAAAACAAAAACACCAAAAAACACTTGGCTGGCTAAGTAATACAGGGCTAGTACCACCATCCAAAGAAAGGTCCAATAGTTTAACCTGTGTATGTCCTGGATGTAAACAAGAAAGGTTTCTGCTCATTGGCAGTGAAAGAGATCTTAAAGGGTGCTAAAAAAAACTCTCAATTTAACTCATGTTATGTCAGTATTTTGTCTATGTAAGATTAAAGAACCAGTCCAGCATGTTTTTTGCTCCCTTAATTTGAAAATGAGCCTGTATGTAGTATAATGTTGTTGAATAACTTAATGACAGCTTTATTGTGAAGTTATGTGCTCCTCTCTGGAGCATTGTTATCCTCCCTGCATCTCTGATGCTACTCAGTTATGCCTTACTCACCTGTTTCCAGGTATGCAAGGCATGACATGTTGATTTTTTTTATTATTATTATTCTACATGGAATTTTGTGCAAAAATTGTGAATTTTCCTGTTTTGTACCCAACTCTTCACTTTTCAAAAAAGTGGGCAGAACAGAGTAGGAATCTAGGTGACTGGGACAGGGACACCTCAACCTGCCACATTTACACTACAGTTACAGAGTTAAATTTCTGACATACTGTTATGTGCCAAAATTGTTAAGAGTCTACATCTTGGTAATTCTGGTGCATCTTACATCAACATACAAATAGATTAAGAACAGCACACCAGGTATTACTAAATCAGCCCCAGTGTTCCCTGTATTCATAGGAGATCAATGTCACAATGTAGATCTATAGGAGTCAGATTGAGGCACTAATAGGCTCACGTTGTCAGTTTGACCTCCTGTTAATACAGGAAACACTATGTGCTCCAGATGAGCATATAAAATGTCAGTGCTCCAGAAGAAAGCACATAAAATTACAATAAAGCTTTCATAAAGTTATTTACTAACACACACAGGCTCATTTTCAAACAGAGGAGCAAGAAAATTACAAGGGTGAGTCTTTAAGGGTTCATGCACACCAGCACCAAGCATGTTTGGCAGGGAATGGAGACTGCATGGCTAGGTAGATTCACACAGGCAGCAAGTTCTGCTGAACCGACTCCATCTCTTGCCATATGGACACATATATTCTCAATTCAAAATAATTCTTCACTGGGACTTTACTCTTGTACGTACAACATCTAATGGACTATACCATCAAAACTTTTGGGCATCTCTATGAATTACGTGCAGCAGTCTAAATAACCCTTAAGTCTAATGCTAGGGCAAAACATGTTTTTCGGCATTACCACCATCCTAATCTACACTTAGAAAATAATAAAATGAAACAAAGTACTTACATGTCACAATAACATGAAATATTAGTCAGTTCATGCCTTTTAAATTCATAATAGCTCACAGTAAATATCCCCCCGATGATCAGGTCTCCGTCCTGTACATACTTTGCATTGAATAAAGTCCATCTTTTCTGGAGAGAACATTGTGGACTGGAGCTGTATTTTTGGCACCATGATGGTGAAATGAGACTAATAAGTAATGTTGGTAAAAGAAAATACTTAATAATCATGGTGAATGATAATGTATTGGATTCATGTATATATAAAAGTAAGGTTGTCCCCAGCACATAGCACAGCCTCAGTGTAACTGATACTCAGTGACATGTGCTGTATTATACCGTCTTATATAGGCATGGCAGGGCAGCAGAGACAGATTTAATCATAGATTTACATGTTAAGTTGTTTCATGTCATCATTTCCTAATTTAAAAAAAAAAAAAAAAAAAGATGAATATAGTTGTTACTTTCATTTATTATTTTATGATATATTTTCAGTTATTCATTATTTGCAGTTTTCTAGAAAAAAAAAAAAAAAGATGCCTCACATCATCATATCTTCTCTTTAGTAAAATACTGTCACCAATTTTTGGAATTTAGTCAGTATTTTATTATTTCTCCCATATAGACATTCATTTAACGATTTTTTTACTTTGTTAGGCTATTCTCACATATGTGCCCTAGTCTCCACTGGAAAATCGGTGGAGAAAAAAAAAAACTGCATGGAGGACTCTTCTCCTCTTCTCTCTGTTTCAGTTTTGAAAAGGAGAACACCCGACGGACACCTGGTGGATCCCATTATAGTCAATGGGGTCCGCCGGTGTCTGTGTGTATCCACTAAAACAGCAGTCCGTCTCTCTGTTGTTCAGGTCCCCCGGCGGACCTGAACGACAGAGAGAGCAGCATAGATGTCAACCTAGACTTACTGTTGCTTATGTAATTTTCCTTTAGTTTCCAGTGAATGAGTCTGAAGGTTTAGCTTGTGTCTGCATACTTAAAGTGAGAGATATTCCATATACCAGATTTCTTTCAGTTTTCTGCTAATACCTCAGCACGGTTCTATATTCTCACTACCTCATGATTTCTTGCTTTGATATGTACTATTTTCTCCATTTATGCAATCTATACATTATCTTTACATAATTTCTGTTATGTATACTTTACAGTGTCTGACGAAGGTCACGAGATCAAAACATTGCTAAAATGCTACAACTGATGTTTCTAATAAACCTATCTAATTGAATATTATCACCATAAGGAGTGCAAGGTCCTTCTTTTCAAGTCTAAGAACTTATGCGCACGGTCGTGCTACTTTTCACAAACCCATGTCTGTTCGGGCAAGTGCACAGTCAGCACTTTTTCACTTGACAGTGAATAATAGACATGTGACAGCCATTATTGAAACAGCCATCACATGGCCAATATAGAACCTATTCACATGGTACTGTCAATGTCCATTTTGTCAGACAATGATGGTGCATGTCAGTTTTTTTACAGAATTGTGTGATTAGACACCATGGATTCAATGTGTTCTCAAAAGGGATGATCGGTGGGGCCATATCATCACTTCCAGGACTACTTGTTCTCCTTTATGACGAAGGTATATATTAATAACATTGCCTCTATGTTTGGGGTTGTTGTCTTGCTGCAGAGTACAGAGGGACAGTGGCTGTAGAAATAGTGTATTTTCTCTTCATACTTATACTGTAAATAAATAGATGTGTTTGAAAAATAATGAGGAAAAAAGCCCAATCACATGGCTAATTATATCACCCAGGAGGCCAGAAGAAGCCTGAGGAAGACCCAGAGGGAGCACCAGGAAAGGTGAGGTTAACTGTTTATTATGCTTCTACTCCTCCCCTGGGCCTCCACTTAATATAGTATAATAGTATAATAGTTTTGCTTCCGTTTCGTGGGTGATAAACCCCCAAAATTTTGGATTCGGGTCGAAACCTTTGGAAAAAAATTGGGTTGAATTTTGTTGATTATTGAATATGTAAATTCTTTGGTTGTGGACATACACAATAATTACAGTTCCTGAATTTAAGCATACATTGAGGAATGTAACCAATATTTCTGGATATAATCACTCCCTGGCTAGAAAAATGATTCTGTACAAATGTTTGCTCTCTTCTAGAAGTAATGTTTATGCGGTCACCAATTACAGCTCTAACGTCAGGGTTCACTTTCAGAATTGGCCGGTATCTTTGTGGAACCTTCATTACTTCAGTTTGGGCATCATAAGTATGACATATCTCATCTCTGATATACCCTAGTTCTTTCTTCAATCGTATTTTTAATTTACTCTATTACTTTCGATTAAAAGTCACCCTAGGGCTAATGTTAGAATACCCATGAGAGAAAAAAAAACTGTCACATACTGATTTTTTGAACAGTATTTTTGTCTCTGAGATATTGGTCAATTAGAATTACTTCTATTAAAGATGGAGAGTTACAAATTTTCCATTATAAGTTGACAGTCAAGATGGGTTTCTGTAAATGTGGTTTCTATCTTCTAAGAAGAATTAATAGATATCGTAGCTTTTTATTTTCTTGCATTGCACCATCATATTTTGCAGCGCTTTACAGACATTGTCAGCCATTGTCCCATATAAGGCTCACAATCTACATTTCCCTATCAGTATGTCTTTGGAATGTGGGAGGAAACCCACACAAACATGTGGAGAACATACCAACTCCTTGCAGATGTTGTCCTTGGCAGGATTCAAACCCAGGGCTCCAGCATTGCATGGCTGCAGTGCTAACCACTGAGCCACCATGCTGCCCCCGACTCAGTTTCAAATGTCCTACTTTGTTGTTCTTCACAAAATCTTAAGGTTTCAATTTTCCCATTCCACAAAATCAAAATGTCATGAATATAGTATCACCAAAATAAAATGTGACATGTAAAAAATCAATAAATCCTCAATGAAAACAAAATTCTCTTTCCACCAGCCTAAAAATAAATTTTCATAAATTGGCGCGCACCATGCCCATTGCTATCCCTTTTATTGTTTGTTTTAAATTCTGTTTTTTATTAAGTTTAAACATCATACACATACATAGTCTACATAATGTTATTGTAAATAGTACATAGTACAAGCATCCAGGAGTATATAAATGCTGCAAAATATGTAAATCAACAAAATTGTTTAATGATAAGTAACAATTATAACATTGTAGGGAGTGTCAAAGTAATAGGGGTAAGTGGTATAAATCATAGATACTGGACAACTTGAGTTGCGGCAGTAATGTAAATTCTGTGAAGGAGTGAGTATTGACATTGCTGGGCGTAGGTGGATATATTCTAAGATCCTGTGAGTGTCTGTCTAAAGATCAACCAAGGTGTCCATGTTTTTAGGAAGGTGTTTCTAGTCATTTTAGCCCAGTGTACCAATTCCTCCATCCGACATATATTGTTAACTTTGGAAACCCATTGTGATATAGAGGGGGGGGAGAGGTATTCCTCCAGTGGGCCGGTATTAGTAGTTTCGCTGCAGTTATAAGGTGGGTTCTCTTTTATGGCGGAAAACAGCATGGGGTAACCATAGTAGGATGTGTTCAGGAGTCGGGGGGATCTGTACATTGCTAATTCTCTTAATAGTGGTGATAATTTTGTCCGAGAAGGGGCGTATCAGTGGGCATTACCACCAGATGTGTAAGATGGTCTCCTCTGACACCTCCAGAAGATATCCGGTATAGAAGGACTAATGCTATGTAGCCATGCCGGTGTTTTATACCAGCAGGAGAGAAGTTTAAAGGAATTTTCTTGTATCCGCACACACCTTGAGAAGCCGTGTGCATTGGCCATGACCCTCTTCCAGTCACAGCTCCACAGAGTGATTCCTAACTCCTCCTTCCAGCGTTGGATATATTTTGGGTGATTGTCGTTGGACTGTAATAAGAAGTATTTGTAAATTTTTGAACAGGCCCCTCTCTGTTGTATTGTATTTGCAGTATAGGATTCTATCTAGGTTAGCGGCTGTTCAGCTCCAGCTTCAGTTTCAGTCCCGTTTGGTGTAGCAACCAGGAGGTAGTCAGGGGTTCATCCTTAACAAAATAGGAGGATAGAGTGTGGTGACTGAGCTTATCCCAGAACGTGGGTTGCACAAATCTCCCAGGTTTAATCAGATAGGGTAGCAGGTCCAGGGGAAGTGTGGGTCGTGGGCCCAAGAGGAGTGAGTGTTTTTTATGTAGTGTGTGCCATGTCTTAGTGACACCACGTAATAGGGTCCCGCTCAAGGACGTCGGGGCAGTATCCCCCAGAGTGCTAGTCTATTAATGAGTGACATCAGGGAGGTCTCCAGTTGGATTGCTAGGTTGTCCATGGAGTCTTGTGTCAGGAGGATCCAACGCTCTAGTTGGAGGGTGCAATAGTAGGTGTGTAAGTCCGGAAGTCCTGTTCCCCCTTGGTTAGTCGGTTGTCTGAGTTGTGAGTATTTGATTCTGGGTCCTTTCTGCCGCCATAAAAAGTCAGTTGTAATGCATCAAAATTAATCAATGAAGGATCTAGGGAGTTTTATTGGTAGAGTAAGTAGAAGATATAGCAATTTGGGGAGGATGTATGTTTTTAATAAGTTTTTGCGGCCTAGCTAAGAGACATATGGGATGTGGAGGTTCGATAGTTGGTTTAGGAAGTTTCTTAGAAGGGGGTGATAATTGAGTGTAAAGATGTTCGCCAAGTCCCGTGGGATTCGTTCAACCAGGTACTTGATGTCCTCTTTGGGCCAGTGATAGGGCAATTGTCTTTTTAATTGAGAAATTATGCTTTCTCTGAGATATTAAGAATTTTGGACTAGTGGAAGTTTACTTTGAAATTTGAGACTGAGCCGAAAATGGTTCAGTGAGGTGGGGGATCGAGCGAACGAGGTTAGTGGTGAGGACCATAAGATCATCCACAAATGCTGCTGTTTTATGGGTAAAATTCCCTACCATAATCCCCTGTACTGTCTGATCTTGCCAAATTTTTTGTATGAGTGTTGACATGACCATAATAAAGAGTGTGAAGAAAGGGGGCATCCCTGCCTCGTCCCATTGCTGATCTGGAGAGGTTTTGATAAAGTGCCATTCACTCTAATTCTTGCACTGGGATTATGATAGTGTCAGTATTGCATCAATGAAGATGGGAGGGATACCAAATCTGTTAAATGTGGAGGTATGGTATTGTCAGTCCACCCTAACAATACTTTTTCCGCATCTGTGCTTAACAACACCAGTAGGATGTTGACGGATTTGGCATGTTCGATCAATCTGATCACCCTCCAAGTGTTATCTCTATCTTGGCGATTGCTCACAAATCCCACCTGTTCTTTCCGAACTATGGAGGGTAGCAGAGGGGAAAGCCTACGCGCTAACGCCTTTGTCCACTATTTGAGATCTGCGTTAAGCAAGCAAATGGGTCTATAGCTGCCACATTGTTTTAGATCCTTGCCTTCTTTAGGAAGTTTTGAGGGACTGGGGTGGGAGCTTGTGACCATTTAGGAGTGAGTTACAGAGGGAAGTGAAGTGTGGGAGCAAATCTGACTGGGCTTTTTCCTGACTGAATGGAAGATAATACTTCTTTCAACTCTTCAGTTGTGAAGGGACGCAACAGGTATAGCCCGTCCTCTCTGCTGAGTTGTGACAGGGAGATGGAGTCAAGGAAGGAGTTAATTAGATCCTGTTTGTTGATATTAGGGCAGTTGGTTTGGGTCTCTGGGGGTTGAGCTAAGTTGTAGAGGTTGTGGTAGAAGTCATGAAAGGCCTTGGCTCTTCGGTCAGTGCAGTCTACAGTGGTGTTATCGTGTTTGGCAATTTCCCTAACAAATGACTTTTCTTTTTGTTTGTGGATAAGTGCAGACATAATCTTGTTAGCTCTGTCTCCATTGGTGTAGAATTTACACTTAGAAGTCTGGAGTAGTTTGGCTGAGCGAATATTCATCAAATCTTTGACTTTGTCCCGAGAAAGGGTAAGCTCCTGTAGAGTATTCTGAGCCTGTGATTGTTTATGTGCACCTTCCAGCTGTGCTATGCGTAAGAGCAAACTATCTGGGGTTTTTTGCCTGTTCTTTTCGATGTGAGTGCCTAGTGAGATTAGTTCTCCTCTGACCACTGCCTTATGAGCTTCCCACACGATAGGGTCAGATACATCCTCAGTTTTGTTAGAGCAGAAATATTGCTGCAAAAGAGTGTTAATTTTATGTACAACTGAGTTATCCCATCCCTTTTACTTTCCATCAAAAAATTATTGTATGTTATTGAAAACTCATTGTGTGTTTACTGCTTTATCCACCTTCTGTTCTAAAAACAAAAATTACTACTGCTCTAAGCCCCTAAAAATGTTGGATGCTGCTCTATGGCATCTCAAAATCCAAACTTGTTAGTTTTGTGGTCGGGTGATGCTGAAATGGGTAACTGTGCTCTTTGAATATTAAAAAAAAGTGTTACAATTTTATCTCCATGTTGTAAGTGCTTATTGATATTATCATATTTATATTCCTGGAGACTTATTAATGATATTCTTACACACTTGTGTAAGTGAATAAAAGTTTACTATTCTTGGGTGAAGATTAAAGGGAGTCTAACACCCCCAAAACTGCTTCTAAACCACTTCTGTGCTGTTGTAGGGCTGGACGGTGATAGTATACTGCATATATTCCTTTTTTCAAAGTGCAATTGTGCTGCTGAGAAGTTCAAGTCTTATTCAGTTTGCTAATGAGCTGTTTGGTGAGCTCAGTGCAAGGTTCACACCTGCAGGAGCACTTTTTGTGGTCATTCCAAATTGCTGTCCATGGGGCATGTCAGTCTTTCTGTTTTGGGAGCAGCACTGGGTGGTGACCACAAAAGATATAGGGTATCAGGTAGCAGGTGTGGCCCGAACAGATTATTTGCATAAGGAATAAAAGTTGAATTTTTCACAACCAGACTGCACTTTGACACAAGAAAGATATGCTCACTGTACTACTACCTGGCTCTACAACATAATAAAAGTGGTGTAGAACCCATTTTGGTAGCAGTAGACTCCCTTTAAATTCATCTTCTAATATCAATTTTCTTTCTATTTCATCTTCCAAAAAAGTCTAATTTTGCTACAAGCTGATCAGTGGGATTCCTAGACATGCATTATCTATACCACATTAAAAGTCCATTTTGTTCATTAGTACTCCAACTTTACGACACATTTATGAGACTTTTAAGAGATTTTCTTGCACAAAGTAGATAAAGTTTAAATGTTGTAAATGTGGTTAAGATTTAATTAAGACAGAATTTTGGCTCATGGTCAATGAAGACATTGGAGCCAGATTTTTTGCGCATTGGAAAAATGAGCCAAAATTTTCATTTGCCAGAAAATCAGACAGATTTATGAAGGTCCATATGACAGATTGATAAATATGTCTAAAACGATTAATAGGATTCATAAGTTTAGTGCAAAGTTTGACAGGATTGATAAATATGCCCAATATGTGCTCAATAAAAGACATGAACAGGACAAACGTTTGTGTGTTGCTAGTTTAATTAGATTGTATGCGTCTATAATTGTGACTTAGGAAACAACAAGAACACATTTAGTATGTAATCAATGAAGAAATCCAAAGTCCAAAGGGTTCACTTTTTTTTTTTTTGCAACAGTTTTTATATGATCCTGTGAATAGATTTTATAGATTAATATTATCTCTACATTAAATGCTGAAAACTACAAATATAAAATTGATGAATATGTTCCTGTAAAAGATGTCTTAAATGCAAATTGTACTGTCTCTTAAAGGGGCAACATGCATACTGTTAAGGGAGTTTTTCAGTTGTATAAAAATGGGAGGCACGAGCTATAAATGGTTAATTCAATGGTAAATCACCTCTGAGGCCATTGATTGACTAAGCCAGACATTCCCAGATATTTTCTGCCATGTATGGATGGTGAAGCACAGCAAGAAATTGGGCATTGTTGGAACAGCAGTAGAGGGTGATCAGTGAAGGTAAGTGTAAGCTGTTTTAGGGCTTTTTCTAACCTATTTACAGTACATTTCTCCCAATAATAACAAGAACATCTAAGAAACCCCTATATTATTGGAATAAAAGATTGATAAACATACACATAGATGCCTAGAGAGGAATCCTGGGACCTCTTGTGTAACAAGATTGACACATAGACATTGACAGCTGATACAGCTATTCTGTATTTTTATTATATCTTACTTTATCAACACTTCAGTAAATTTCTAGCTTTCTATAAGAATGTGTGAGTTCTCCTGATATAACCCATATTTTATATTTGGGTAACGAAAATACAAAGGACAATTTTGCTATTTGTTACACTATAGAATTAAAAAGATCAAAATCTCTATGTATCTCATTTTAAAGTGTTTGTCTTTATTTGCCTGAATAAACTATTTTTCAAATTTAAGTCCGGTCTCACCAGTATAATATAACATTTGGGGAAGAATATGCAGCCTAAAATACCAACACTTGAAGATATTATAGCAAATATTTCTACAAGAACTGTGTTTTTCCCAGTAACACTCATATAGGCTGGGATAAAAGCCACCCAGACACTGCAGACAACCAGCATGCTGAATGTGATGTTTTTGGCTTCATTAAAACTATCTGGTAAATTTCTGGCCAAGAAAGCCACAATGAAACTAACAGCTGCAAGTAGTCCCATATAGCCCAGGAGTATGGAAAAGGCCAGCATGGAGCCTTCATTACACTGAAATATAATCTTGTCCTGATATAAGTGAGTGTTCATTTCTGGGAATGGAGGAGAAGTAGATAACCAAATGATACTAAGTAAAACCTGAAGAAATAAACAGAAGAAGACCACACAGTTTGTAGTTTTCACCCCAATAAATTTCCTCCAGGAACTTCCAGGTTTGGTGGCTTTGAAGGCCATGTAGACCAGGATGGTTTTAGCCAGAATAGAAGAGATAGCTACTGAGAAGATGATCCCAAATGAAGTCTGACGAAGCATACAGGTGACATGTGTAGGACGACCCAGGAACAAAAATACACAGAGGAAACTCAACATGATGGAAGCCAGGAGAATGAAGCTCAGGGTCTGGTTATTTGCTCTGATCACTGGAGTGTCTCGGAATAAAATGAAGATGGTCAAGATTATAGATGTTTTAATAAAACAATATATCAATATAATGGAGACAGCAATTATTGTTGGGTCATGATTATCATAGGAGAAATATTCAGTAGGTTTCTGTACACACTGGTTTATGTCATTTGGCCATTGGTCTTCTGGACATTTTTGGCACGATACACTGTCTACAAAAACCAAAAAGAAAACAGTAATCCTCAAGACAACAGATGTTTGCTCAGAAAAAAAAGGAATTAAATCAGTAAAACATACAATATGTGCCAGTTAAAAAAAAATCCTAAGCACCCTGATAACTGTATAATGAGCAAATTTTTGACACAACTTTATCATTTTAAAATACGTTGAACTAAAACATGAATTGATGTCATTGATAACAATCACAACATTTTTAAAATATTGTTTTTTACCTATTTTACTGGATATTTCTCCCTCTGGACATTTCAGACATTCAAAGCAGCATTTATGTATTCCCGGCTTTAAAGTACTTTTGTAACCTGGAGGACACTGATCAGAGCATGTAGAGACCGGGATCTGTTACATAAAATCAAAAATAGGGGAAATGGCATTAAATTAGTAAAAAAATAACTAAATTATAGAATTAATAATGTGATTTTAAGGGAATCAAATGAGTAAATAAATGATTAAAATCCTATAAAATATGTAAGCTGAGTATGATTTAATTTTGTTTAAATTTTTTTGCCTTCATTTTCCAACTTCTTTTCATCACTTCAGGGAAAAGATTCAATTTGACACTCCTATTTATATAAACCAATACTTTATATAATGCTATATACATTATATACACATATACTTGTATATATGTTTGTGAAAGATGACATTTATTATGCAGGCAATCTGAGTCCATTCCTTCACTTTCCTAAGCTAGCAGCAGAAGATAAACCATAGATTTTAGAAAAGGGTGAGAACTTCCTAGATTATTTGTGATCTTCCCTACCACTGGAAGGGATGACGCTGCTAATGCAACATTGATTCAGTATTCTGTGTGCTCTTCCTCCTCCTCCTCTCTGTAATGTACTGCACAGCCTTTTTGGACTGTCAGCCATGTCTTCTTCATTTTCACTAACACAGATCTCTAGTAGTGATGTAGAAACTATTGAGAAAGGTATTTCTCTTAGTCAGACTCTTCCTCCTCTTTTTGTAAGTAGAGGAGGAAGAATTGGAAGAGGAAGACATGACTGTTGGTGGTGGAGATACTAGTGAAAGGAAATGTGGTACTAGAAGTCATTTTGGTAGGTGCACGTATAACATGTACAGTCATGGCCAAAAGTTTTGAGAATGACACAAATATTATATTTTCACATGATCTGCTGCCCTCTGGTTTTTATGTGTGTCTGTCAGATGTTTTTATCACATACAGAAATATAATTGCATTCATATTATGAGTAACAGAAGCTTATATTGACAGTTAGAATGAGTTAATGCAGCAAGTCAATATTTGCAGTGTTGACCCTTCTTCTTCAGGACCTCTGCAATTCTCCCTGGCATGCTCTCAATCAACTTCTGGACCAAATCCTGACTGATAGCAGTCCATTCTTGCAGAATCAATGCTTTCATTTTGTCTGAATTTGTTGGTTTTTGTTTGCCCACCCGTCTCTTGATGATTGACCACAAGTTCTCAATGGGATTAAGATCTGGGGAGTTTCCAGGCCATGGACCCAAAATCTCTATGTTTTGTTCCCTGAGCCATTTAGTTATCACCTTTGCTTTATGGCAAGGTGCTCCATCATGCTGGAAAAGGCATTGTTGAGCGCCAAACTGCTCTTGGACGGTTGGGAGAAGTTGCTCTTGGAGGACATTCTGGTACCATTCTTTATTCATGGCTGTGTTTTTAGGCAAGACTGTGAGAGAGCCGATTCCCTAGGCTGAGAAGCAACCCCACACATGAATGGTTTCAGGATGCTTTACAGTTGGCATGAGACAAGACTGGTGGTAGCGCTCACCTCTTCTTCTCCGAATAAGCTGTTTTCCAGATGTTCCAAACAATCGAAAAGGGGATTCATCAGAGAAAATGACTTTCCCCCAGTCCTCAGCAGTCCACTCCCTGTACCTTTTGCAGAATATCAGTCTGTCCCTGATGTTTTTTCTGGAGAGAAGTGGCTTCTTTGCTGCCCTCCTTGAGACCAGGCCTTGCTCCAAGAGTCTCCGCCTCACAGTGCGTGCAGATGCACTCACACCTGCCTGCTGCCATTCCTCAGCAAGCTCTGCACTGCTGGTAGCCCGATCCCGCAGCTGAAACACTTTTAAGAGACGGTCCTGCTGCTTGCTGGTCTTTCTTGGGCGTCCTGGAGCCTTTTTGGCACCAATGGAACCTCTCTCCTTGAAGTTCTTGATGATGCGATAGATTGTTGACTGAGGTGCAATCTTTCTAGCTGCAATACTCTTCCCAGTTAGACCATTTTTGTGCAGTGCAATGCAATGATGACTGCACGTGTTTCTTTAGAGATAACCATGGTTAACAGAAGAGAAACAATGATGGCAAGCACCAACCTCCTTTTAAAGTGTCCAGTGGTGTCATTCTTACTTAATCATGGCAGATTGGTCTCCAGCCCTGTCCTCATCAACACCCACACCTGTGTTAATGGAGCAATCACTGAAACGATGTTAGGTGGTCCTTTTAAGGCAGGGCTGCAATGATGTTGAAATGTGTTTTGGGGGATAAAGTTCATTTTCTAGGCAAATATTGACTTTGCAAGTAATTGCTGTTAAGCTGATCACTCTTTATAACATTCTGGAGTATATGCAAATTGCCATTAGAAAAACTGAAGCAGTAGACTTTGTAAAAATTAATATTTGTATCATTCTCAAAACTTTTGGCCATGACTGTAGGGTAGGTTCCTCCAGTGCTCTTGTGTAAACATTTTTCAAGTACCATAACTTCTCTTAGAGATTCAGCCTTGTCACAACCTAACAGATGCAAAAAAGTACAATTTTCTTTCTTTCTGGAGAAATGCTACTTTGACTATTTTTCCCCAGGAAGCATTTTCTTGACTAGAACATTCAATCGGCCAACTTGGTAATCTCCACAAGGAGCAAAAGGATCTTGATACAGCAAGCTTAGTGATGAAAAGGGGAAGGGTCTGCTGAGGGAGAATGCAATATAATGAATTGTAAAATCTATTACCGCTGTCTAGTGACAAACTCTTGTTCTGGGGAGAACAATCACAGGGATTATGACAGTACATACAGTGGGGAAAAAAGTATTTAGTCAGCCACCAATTGTGCAAGTTCTCCCTCTTAAAAAGATGAGAGAGGCCTGTAATTGACATCATAGGTAGACCTCAACTATGAGAGACAAAATGAAAAAACAAATTTAGAAAATCACATTGTCAGATTTTTAGAGAATTTATTTGCAAATTATGGTGGAAAATAAGTATTTGGTCAATAACAAAAGTTCATCTCAATACTTTGTTATATATCCTTTGTTGGCAATGACAGAGGTCAAACGTCTTCTGTAAGTCTTCACAAGGTTGGCACACACTGTTGCTGGTATGTTGGCCCATTCCTCCATGCAGATCTCCTCTAGAGCAGTGATGTTTTGGGGCTGTCGCTGGGCAACACGGACTTTGAACTCCCTCCAAAGGTTTTCTATGGGGTTGAGATCTGGAGACTGGCTAGGCCACTCCAGGACCTTGAAATGCTTCTTAAGAAGCCACTCCTTCATTGCCACTCCTTCATTGGCGTGCTTGGGATCATTGTCA
This sequence comes from Leptodactylus fallax, assembly GCA_947044405.1. NCBI lineage: Eukaryota > Metazoa > Chordata > Amphibia > Anura > Leptodactylidae > Leptodactylus > Leptodactylus fallax. The sequence goes on from CAMRHE010000434.1 coordinate 640,864, forward strand.
TGCTGAAAGACCCAGACACGTTTCATCTTCAATGCCCTTGCTGCTGGAAGGAGGTTTGCACTCAAAATCTCATGATACATGGCCCCATTCATTCTTTCATGTATGCAGATCAGTCGTCCTGGTCACTTTGCAGAGAAACAGCCCCAAAGCATGATGTTGCCACCCCCATGCTTCACAGTAGGTATGGTGTTCTTTGGATGTAACACACCATTCACTCTCCTCCAAACACGACAAGTTGTGTTTCTACCAAACAGTTCTACTTTGGTTTCATCTGACCATATGACATTCTCCCAATACTCTTCTGGAACATACAAATGCTCTCTAGCAAACTTCAGCCGGGCCCAGATATGTACTGGCTTAAGCAGGGGGACTCGTCTGGCACTGCAGGATCTGAGTCCCTGGCAGCGTAGTGTGTTACTGACGGTAGCCTTTGTTACATTAGTCCCAGCTTTCTGCAGGTCATTCACTAGGTCCCCCCGTGTGGTTCTGGGATTTTTTCTCACCGTTCTTGGGATCATTTTGACCCCACGGGGTGAGATCTTGTGTGGAGCTCCTGATGGAGGGAATTTATCAGTGGTCTTGTATGTCTTCTATTTTCTAATTATTGCTCCCACAGTTGATTTCTTCACACCAAACTGCTTGCCTATTGCAGATTCAGTCTGTCCAGCCTGGTATAGGTGTACAATTTTGTTTCTGGTGTCCTTCCACAGCTCTTTGGTCTTCACCATAGTGGAGTTTGGAGTGTGACTGTTTGAGGTTGTGGACAGGTGTCTTTTATACTGATATCAATTTCAAACAGGTGCCATTACTACAGGTAATGAGTGGAGGACAGAGGAGCCTCTTAAAGAAGAAGTTACAGGTCTGTGAGAGACAGAAATCTTGCTTGTTTGTAGGTGACCAAATACTTATTTTCCACCATAATTTGCAAATAAATTCTTAAAAAATAAGACAATGTGATTTTCAAGATATGTTTTCTCATTTTGTCTCTCATAGTTGAGGTCTACCTATGATGTCAATTACAGGCCTCTCTCATCTTTTTAAGTGGGAAAACTTGCACAACTGGTGGCTGACTAAATACTTTTTTTCCCCACTGTAAGTCAGGTTTGACTGAGGCATCAATAAGGTTAATGCCCATTATGGCAGCTACTTCGATCCTTAATAATAGTACAGATGATGTTGGAAAGCGCTAAGTAAGAGTTGTACATACATTTTTGGGTTTTGATTGTTTTTTTGTTTTTAATAATTCTGGAGCATCTTTCTTATAATGTGGTATTCTGTTTTGCTTCTCTTATTTCTGATAAAACGGTACAAGAAAAATACATTTTTAAATAATTTAAGTTATGAGGGATGCATGGAGGAGAGCTGTCTAGAAGAGACTGAACATAGAGAATATTCATTACTTAAGTATACTAAAATTCAAAAAAAAAATACTTCAGAATTTTTCCAAAATATTTTCATATTATAGAGCACTAGCTGATTTCCTTCTTGAGATGACACATTGAAATGGCCGACATCTGTGACGACCATTATTCCTTCAGTAAGACTTGCATAGTTAAGGATGTAATAAATTGTAGACATTTCGCCTTTTTCATTAAAATAGACGTCATCTCCGTACGGATCTCTGAAATGGACTCTTCTTACGTACTAGAAGAAGGAACCATGTATTACATGAGATTTAACTGGAAATAACATTATACCGTCCTTTTATAGTTTTGTATATTAGTGATTCTATATTGTTGGTTAAAGGGGAACCATTGGTCAAATCTGTGTCACGGACGAACTTTATATATTTGACGTGTGTTTTACCTTTTCCATGAGTAATTGAATTTCTTTGGATTTGTCTTTGGTATTTTTGGCCATCTGTAATTGCATCTCATGTAGAGAATGTGCCATGGCATAGACAGACTTATACACTAGATAAGTGACTCCAAATCTCTCCGTATCATATAAAGTGTTACTAAGTTCACGTAACTTAATAGTTCTGTTACATTCATGAAGATGAAGTGAATGTGATCTCAGAAGATAATTTAGAATAGGATCTGAGGTTAAACAACGAAAAGCGTGTGCTAAGATACACTCTACTAAAATGTCAAGTGGATGATTTATTAGACTGATATCTTGTAGGAATCTTTTCAGTTCTGGAATCTGTTTAGTCGGGGGTGAAAATACCAGACTGCCATGAAATGATGGTTTTTTAATTTCAGGTATAGCCATCCAACCTGCCGGTATAATGTATGTCTTCTCTTTTACTTTAATAGATTTTAGTTGTAAAAATAATGTAATGGAAACAGAACACTTTCCACAAATTGCAACAACTTGTGAAGTTGAGTTTGCAAGAATTCTCACATTTTCAAGAACATGTGTATTTTTTTTCTACTCCATCATATATCTTTATAATATACTCAACACATATATCATATTTAGCAGCCATTGCCTTTAACTCCTGGCTCTGCTTCTCTCCGACATCATCATGAGATGTAATAACCCCGATCCATGTCCAGTTATAATGTCTCAGTAAGTGAACAATTGCCAGACTCTGGGTTGAGTAATTGGGAAGTGCTTGGAAGAACGATGGGAAGAGTCTTAAAGTGCTCAAAATAGGATCCACCACACCATAACTGATCTGATAATACAGGAACAATTTAGGTACACGATAATTATTACTAAACTATTAATTAAACAGCCATAACTATTACAGTATATCATCAATATGTTGGGTGAACCTTTAAAGATTTGTTTAATTTCAGGTTCGAGTGGTTTGTTCCAAAAATTAGTTTTGGGATGAATAAGTGTCATGAATCCATAATAAAATTGCTTAACCCCTTCACGCAAAATCACGTGCATGTACATGATTGGGTATGAGGGGTGTATGAAGAGAGCTCAGGAGCTGAGCTCTCTCCATACATGGCGGGTGCTGGCTGTATAATACACCGCTAACAGCTGCGATCGGTGCTGACACGATCGAAGCTGTTAACACTTTATATGCCACAGTCAAACGTGACCGCAGCATCCAAAGTGCGCAGGCACCATGGGTGCCACCATCTTTACTTGATCTCCGCCCACGGAACATCATTGGAGGGCGGCGATCGGTTGTCATGACAGCCGGGAGCCTATTGAACAGAGGCAGCATGTAATAAAAGTCATGGGATCATGAGCGATCAGACCCCCTAGTGTTCAAGGTCCCTAGGGGGTCTGAAAATAAAAGTAAAAGAAAAAAGAAAAAAGTTTTTTAAAGTATACAAAAACAAAAACCACAAAAGTAAACATAAAAGCAGAAAAGTAAACACCCCCCTTTCCCTAGATCACAAATAACAATAAATAAACAATAATAAACATAAACACTTTAGGGATCCCCGCGCTCCGAAATGACAGAACTACTGTATTAAAATATAAAAATATTTATCCCATACGGTGAACGACATAGCTGGGAAAAAAAAATCAAAATGGCCAAATAGCTGTTTTTTTAACTTTTTTGCCTCATATAAATGGAATAAAAAGTGATCAACCCATCAGACCTTCCCCAAAATGGTATCAATAAAAACGCCATCTTGTCCCACATAAAAATACGCCATACCCAGCTCCATACACATAAATATAGAAAAGCTACAGGTCTCACAATATGGCAACACAAATATTTTTTTCTATTTTGCAAAGTTTTTAAGTTTTTAAAAGGTATCAAAACATTACAAATACTATATAAATTTGTTATCGCCATCATTTTTACCACATAGTGAATGCTGTAAAAATTAAACTCATAAGAATTTGGCGCAAATGCTTTTTTTTTTCCAATTCCATCTCATTCTGAATTTTTTTCCATCTTACCAGCACATTGTATAAGATATTGAATGGTGCCATTACAAAGTACAATTTGTTTTGCAAGCAATAAGCCATCATGTGACTCTGAATAAACAATAAGACATCATGGCAACTGAAAAATGAAAAAATATTAGCTCTTGGAATGGGGGGAGGGAAAAACAGAAATGCAAAAACGAAAATTGGCTGTGGCATAAAGGGGTTAAAACATAGGGGGACTTTCTTACAAAAATCTTAATAGATTCAGGGGCATGACTGACCAGAATTACTAAAAGGCTTCGGCCTTTTAGTAATTCTAGCGCATGTAGGTTTGCTTGATCTCAAATATATGGCAGTCAGGGAATGGCATAAATTTATGGTCTATCTCTGGCCGTATTTCTGGCTTGAGTTATAGTAAATGTGGTGGAACGGTAAGTCCCCCCCACCCCAGCCCTTTTAGAATCCTGCCCCATTCCACCCCTGTCTAAAAAAAAGTGGTGAACTGGGTGCAGAAACTGAGATGCACCACTGTGCTCCAAAAATGCACCAAGTTGTTAAAGTGGGCCAAACTGTTTGACACTGTCAGGGCTACTAGGACTCAATCTAGCCCATTTCTAGCTCTCTGAGGCAAACACAGTCAAAGCAGCTACTAAGTTACCCATACACTGCCATGGCACTTATTGTTTTTTTTGTTTTTTTTGTTTTTTTTTTTTTACACTTTTTAACATTTAAAATGCTCTGAAAATTATCCTGTTTTGGAGGAAGATACCTGCCTGTGCTTTTTTCATACTCAAATGGCATTTATGTTTGAAAAAGTAATGGTTTTATACAAATATTACCCTGTGTTGGGAAACTGTAATTTTGAAGAAAAAAATTGGGGTAGTGTTTTCAAAAAAACAATCAAAAAATCCACCAAAAATGTTGCTCTAACATAGCATTGGTATTGGAAGAAACAAGGGTGCTTTATTGTTTTATTTTGTTGTTATCATATCATGCTAACAATATGGCAGTGGCAAGTACAGCATTTAAAGACATTTGTGACATAAAAAAAAAAAACCTGCTAAAAATGATCTGTTTATGGGAACAGTTGCCATTACACCATAATGTTGGAGGCTGAGGAGTTGTAATTACAAAATTTCAAGAAAAAACTAGTATTCTGATAGAGTGCCTGGCCAGTTGAAAATAATTTGTAAAAAGCCACCAAAAATGTATCCCAAATGCCACAGCATCATCACACTGCAAGAATGAATGAATGAGAAATACAGTGAGATGAGAAGTGAGAAGTGAAGATTTGACTTGAAAAAAAAAGAAAAAACCCAAAAAGAAATGGATGGTAGGCAGTTGCTGGGCACTAATTGCTCGGATAAAGGAAAATGGGACGTCTTCTGAAATGGAAAGTATTCTCGTATAAGAACAACACTTGGAAGACATAAGTGAACCTTGGCTGTGTGGTCTGTTCTGGGGACATGTAAGTGCAACATATTTATTATTTAAAAATGTAATGAATTAAATTTAATTAATTAATGAAAACATTGTTGAATTGGATTAGTGGAATAACTTCTGAAATGAAAAGGATTCCATGATGGGAGTCCTGCCCGTTCAACTGGTCTTTTTTTATTTACTTTGAAGGAAAATTTGTGGCAGTGTGTCTGGTTGAAAAAATGATAAAGAAACTTAAAAATGTCCAAAACTTTCACTTTATGGAAGTAGACAGTGCTGGAGAAATGAGAATTTAAAGAAAAAGAAATAAGGGTCAGTGTCCTTCCTGGGCATGAAACATCAAGGGCTTCAAAGGAAAGTCTTCCTCATTTTATTCCTTTTCCTCCAGTCTAAGGGTACCAGGTCTTCCACCATAGCAACCCAGATCAAGTTCTTCATCCTCATCCAGATCGTTTTGCACCACCCCAGGGCAGGACAGTAACCAAGATGTTGAAGCTGTTATTCTTTCATCTTTTGTTGCATTACTATGTTTCCTAAAAGATATATATTAAAGGGATGACATTATTGATGCTGTAGTTGTCCCTGCTGCAGATACATTTGGTGGCCTCCTCAAAGGGCTTCAGTAGGCAACACCCTTCCCTCATGAACCTCCAATGGCAGATTTCAAAACAAAACATTTTCCCTTTGGTTTTTTGCATATAACTGTAGCAAGTTCAACTCCATGTGTGTTGCACCTTACAGCCATAAAACGAGGGAGGGGAAGTGCAAGCAATAGTTTGTCCTGGTGAGATTGGGGTGAAAAATGATCCAGTGAGGAGGAATTGGAGGAGATGGTTGGGCCACTCCTGGTATTGAAACTGGGCCTGTGATGTCAGTACTAGCATCTGGCCTTGTTGGATTTCTAGACTGTGACCGCTGCAGCTGCAAACATTGACCTAGTGGGCCATGAAAGCTATGCATTGTCCCTACCCATAATGTGCTGCTCCAAATGTCAACGTTGACATGCACCATTCTCCACATTGAAAATCTAAGGAGAGGATCACATTTTCTGACACATGGTAATATCAAGCAGAGACATCTTTCCTAAAAAAAAGTAATGGCTTCTACTTGTCCTTCATTAAGGCTGAGCTCATGCCATCAGAAGGAAAAAGTCAATGGAATGCATTAAGTGGTATGGCTGCGTTTGCACCACCAGCAACTTGGACTAAGTGCATATTGCTGTTTACTGGAAACACATTTCCTTATTGATGCCTGATGCAATAAAGGAGAAAAAGCATACAAAGATGTTGCTAATAATGATGATAACAATGAACATTTGCTAGATGTGGATGTGGCCTGCCTACAAGGAAGATCATGGGGAAAGTCTTGCTTACTTTTCCTACTAGTGCCAATGCCAATTCTATTTTGCTATATGAGCTGATGATACCTTTTCATGTAAGTATTGGGAGACCTACAGTAGTTCTTACATGTATGTCTGCTCAGTAATTTTCTTTCTATTTATCTTGCTCAATGCCATGGATTTGTCATTTGTCAATAATTTCCACAAAGGAGATGACTGCATGTAGCTGCTGCAGCAAGTGCCACCATTTTCTTCCTCTAATCTCACTCTGTCACTCTGATATGGTTGTCAGGTTCTTTCTGCAACTTCTCATTCATTAATTCAATAATATCATCATCTACCTCACTTTTTTTCTGACTGATAAAGGCAATGATAATTTTGCACACCCTCTGAATTCCCACCCCCAGTGCCCCTAGAAGCATGTCTACCAGTATCACACCCCCTGCCTCTAGTACCTCCACCACCAACAGTCCTGTCTTCCACTGCTGCCTTTTCTACATCTAAAAAAAACCTCTGCCTATTCTTATCCAACTCATTAAGAAAAGAAAAAAAGAGGAAAACTTGGACTAGGAGGAATATGTATCTATCACTACCAAAGAATGGTATCTGTGTCAGTGAAGATAAAGAAGATATTGTTTATTGTGCAAAATGGTCACACAGTAAATTACATTTTACAACAGCAAGGAAGGAGGAGTAACACATAGAACTAACACTCAACATTTGTGAAAGAAAGAAAAGTAATCAAAATTTTAATGTTCGATCACTAGAAGTACAACAACCCTGTGGCTACTGGTGTCACTGCCAATACTAGAAGTAGTGTTGCTGTTGCCAACCACATTCTTGTTAGTAAAAGCAGTGTTAGATTATACAACAGTGTTTTCATCTCCTTCAAATTTATTCTGTTCCAGGCCCTGCTTTTTCCAGTCATTTGACTGAAATAATGATTGATGACAATTCTGACACTGTGTGTATTTGGTTTATTTTACAAGAAACTCTATTTGAAAAATATTATGAAAGATGTAACAGGGCCAATGAGATGGCTGATCAATAATATAGTAGAAAGCACACAGTCAGGTTGGGTTTTAGGAGTGACAAGTGCAGTTTCTGTATTTTTTTTTTAAAAACTATTGCAAATATACTAGATTGTTTTTTATGCACTTGATAAAGAGGCTTATGCTCTGAAACGCGTTGTGCCTATTGATACAATAAAAACAATTCTCAGCTATTACTAACTGTGACCGGGGGTTATTTCCCATGAGTTCGGGACAGATTTCGGATTCTTTGGGTAACCTGAGATACCATTTGCTGACCTATAGACGTTACGGATCCACCATCAACGTAGAATTACATCCGCTGCCGCCTGAACCTTGAACAACATCACAAATCAACACGTGACAAGGCAAAGGCTAAATCGGTCTATACTCCATTTCCATAAGAACTTCACACAATGTGCCACTCGACATCAGCCTTCCCCCTTTTGAGCAGTGCAGCTACAGTGACTGGAGATCATGCAGAGTATACATGGCTTTATCATTTCATTTCTATTGGAATTGCAAGAAAAACTGAGCAAGGAGTTGCTTGTGGTTATGTCATAAATGTCAAAGCTGGGAAAACCACTTTAACTTGTTAAAGGGTTGTGTAGGGCTGTGCATTCACTGCACTGTATAAACATTCTGACTGTATAGATGATGGTTCCCTGTTACCCCAATGATTAGGTTTGCAAACATGGGGGAACCTTAAGTATCCATGCTCTGTCTCCCCTGCTGCTACTCTGGCATTCTATGACTTCTCCGACTCGTATGGTATCCCAGCAGTAAGTGTCAGATCACTTTAAAAAGTTTAGACTTGTGAAGGCTCAAAATCTTCATACATCTCATAGCCCTTGGTAGCTTTAATCTGCCCCTGATACGATTGTACACATCGCTGGATGAAAAACAGAATATTTATTAGTAAAACATTTGGCGAGAGTAAGAACAGTTCCAATCTCAGTTTTTCTGACTTTTTGAGCTTATTTGCACAAACATTCAGGAACATTTTGCATTTTTACACCTCAATTTTTGAGGACTGGGCAGGAAAGAGGACATGGTTAGTCTGTCTAGCTATATGTGCACCGTATTTTGCAAATTAAACTTTTCAAAAAGTCTCAAAAGTGTCTAAAATCACAATCCAGTAAGGGAAAATTCTTATAGATGTGGCTTATTTATCATGCATTGTGTGATATATGATAAATTTGGGCAAATGATACTAATACAAATTTTCATTTAATTTACGATAATTCCCCGATACAGATGTATAATATGGAGTTCTGTTTTCTACAGATATTGGCAGCATGATATTGTAACCTAAAAACACTGAACAACACTCCTAAAGAAGTTACTTAAAGAAAAGCTGTCCCTTACATAGTTCTATGTCTCACCTGTGTGTATCCATATAGACTTAATATTTGGGCCAAGTTTAAAGATATATCTGGTTGTATATCTCCAATAACACCAACCAAGTGACCAAACCTTGCACAAAAGTAATTAGGAACGGTGTCTCCAGGACCAGATAAAATCTGTAGGATACTATCTATAGCATTATTCATATTATTACATGAGTCATACACATGATATCCCAGAGTTATATTTGGTAAAATAACAGGGTTCTTGTTAATTTCATCAATAGCAAAAATAAAGACCATGAGATATTTGTAGAAACGAGGCAGAGGCCTGGAGAAAATAGTAACAGAGAAGCTTTTAAAGACAATTTAAAGGGGTTTTCCAAGATTGTAATTTTGACGGACTATCCTTTAGAAAACCAAGCATGACTCCATACATAAGGTAGTGGCTGTGCATGGTATTGTTTATTCTTTCACTAAAATGGGACTGAGCTGCATACAGGCCATGTGTCGAATGAATGTGATGGTGTTGGCCTGTGATGCAGAAGAGGTAGTCAAGCAGTTGAGGCATCAGACCCCCCCAGATCAGATGAGCCTACCTAAGGAGTGGTCATCAATATTTATCTCTGGAAAACCCTTTTGATACATCATATCCTAATGTAAGATACAATAGCCATTGTGATGACTTGGATTATTAGAAGTACACTGGGATCTGTTGAAATGTTACCCATAAAATATCATGCTAACAAAAATGTCCTAGCCATCCCTTTCTTTTAATGTACTGGTCTACATAGCAGAAAGTGAGAGCTAATGAGTCTAGACGCTACAGCGATGCCTCCGGTCTGTGCCGGTCACTACATTGGCTGCCTATTCAATACAGAATACAATATAAACGTATCACCCTCATTCACAAGGCTCTCCATAATGCTGCACCTCCCTACATTTCCTCCCTCATCTCTGTCTATCGCCCAACCTGTACTCTTCGTTCACTCAATGACCTAAGACTAACATCCTCTATTTTCAGAACCTCCCACGCTCGTATACAAGACTTCTCCCGAGTTGCACCACTTCTCTGGAATGCTCTATCCCAGACTATCAGATTAACCCCCAATTTCCACAGCTTCAAGCGTAAACTAAAGACACATCTTTTCAGACACAACTCCTAATGTAAACCCTTCTGTAGTTAGAATCTCTAAAACATACCCTCCTCTGTTCACACTCCCACATTACCTCACAGGATATGATGCCGTATCAGACTAACATTATATGTCTAGGCACCATCTGCATGTTAAAAGACATGACTGGTGACGGCTCATACAGCTTATATATGTGTAATGACAGTAACCTCTATTACAGAATTGTCTGACCATTGTATAAGCAATGCTACGTCTGTTGCTGCCCCTGCTACCTCTTGTGTCACCCCCTCTACCTCATAGATTGTAAGCTCTTGTGAGCAGGGCCCTCAGTCCCAGTGTGTGAATTGACTTTTTCTTTGTAATGTATCTTTTTTGTCTGTACTTGAAACCTACAAATTGTACAGTGCTGTGGAATATGTTGGCGCTATATAAAAAAAATTATTATTATTGTTATTATTATTGTTGTTATTAATGATAGTGGAGAGAAAACATGAGATACAGTGGACTGAGCAGGTGTATTCAGCGAATAAAAAAGAGAGAAAGGAAGAGAAAATAAAGCAAAAAATACAAAAATACTCGGTCATATAAATAACACAGGGCTACAAATAGCATCCAAAGAAAGGTCCAAAAGGTCAACCTGTGTGTCCTGGATGTAAGCAAGAAAGGTATCCAAGAACGTTCTGTCGCACAATGATTCAGCTGTAACCACATAAAACTAGAAAACTCCATGTAACTTATATTACATCAGTATTTTGTCTACTGCATGTAAGGGTAAAGGTTCATGGACACTGGGACAGACTGATGGAAGAAAAAGAGCACATGGTCCATTTAGTCTGCCCTTATATTGTTTTCATTTTTTTCTTAGGATAGACATGTTCTTCCCTGTCATGCTTACATCCACTTACTGTAGATTTCCCAACTACATCTGCTGGAAGTTTGATCCAAACCTCAACTACTCTTTCAGTTCAGTGCAGTGCATAGAGACTGCGTACCTACATAGTATAGATTCACACAGCCTCCATGTTCTGCAGTACAGGCTCCATCTCTTACCATATGCATATATATATTCTGCCTCTAAATAATGCTTCAGTGGGAGAATACCGCTGTACATATGACATCTAATGGGACATGTCATCAATATTTTTTGTCTGATTTGCACAGAAGAAATCAGAAACATATAGAAGCCGCATGCTCATCTGTGAAATACATACAACCGTCTAAATAACCCCTAAGTCTAATGCTAGGGCAAAACTTTTGTTTTTCTTAAGAATAAAAATATGATAACACTTTACATTGATTTGTAATAATCTTTATCTCTTCCATTATAATCTACACCTAAAAATACATTAAAAAAACACCAAGTACTTACATGTCGCAATAACATGAAACATCATTCATGGCATTGGTAATAAATTCATAGTAACTCACAGTAAATATCCCCCCGATGATCAGGTCTCCGTCCTGTACATACTTGGCATTGAATAAAGTCCATCTTTTCTGGAGAGAACATTGTGGACCGGAGCTGAATTTTTGGCACCATGATGGATGAATGATGCTGAGACAGGATATTGGTATAAGGAGATATTTAGCCATCATTGCTGAATCATAAAGTATTGAATTCATGTAGATATATAGAGGAGAGATTGTACATGACGCATAACACAGCCTCAGTGTAGCTGGAGTGATATGTGCTGTGTTATACCGTCTTATATAGGCAGGGAAGGAGAGACGGATTTATTCATAGAGTCTCTTGTTAATTTGCTTCACTTTTAGTATTTCCCAGTTATAAAGAAGAACCTGCAAAGGAATACAGATGTTGCTTCAATTACCACATACAATATGATAGCCCTGGAATATTTTTATGATTTCTTTTCTGTTGTTTCTTACTTTAACTTTACATGATTTAAAACTTTGTCTTATATCAATATGTCTTCTCTTCCTTAACCATTTCAGTACTGGGCTCTGTTTATTGGCACATGCGGTTTTGAGGGATAGAACATTTTTTTTTGCTCAGGTTATTCAAATAATATTTGCATATTTTTTTGGTGACACAAAGGGTGTTATTTTTATTATTGCATATTTTTTTGGGCAGAAAAGTTCATGGAGGAAAAGCATCACGGTATTATCCGCAGCGTTTTTCATAGAAAGTCCGTTTCCTCAGGACTTTCTGCCTGTATTATACCTATAGGGAAACCACCAGCATTTCCGTAGGTATAATTGACTTGCTGCGATATACAAAAACGGTTTCCGCTGCAGATTTTTTTCTCCAATGTGTGGATTGGATTAGCCAGAATCCCATCCACTTTGCAGGTACTTTAATACACAAAGTTTTTTGCCGCAACATTTCTAACGCGGCCAAAACGCTGCGTATTTACAACATGGGGCCCCAGCCTAAAATAGTTTTCTCTCTCCATTATGGTAATTTATGTGTCGCTGTGAGCAGGGCTAAAGTCTGTAATGTGGGTGTAGTTTTAAAGTTTTAATTCCTTTTTTTTTAATTATTTTACTTATAACTTTACTATTTATTTTTTATTTGCATTTTTATTTATTTAATTTTTAGATTTCCCCGACCATAGGGCATAAGGCATGTCCTTTGGGGGACATGTTAATGGTGCTTTTTTTTTTTTTTATGTCGGATTTTCCCTGTAACTGGGGCTGATACATTTAGCTCTATTTACAGGAGAAATACAGTCACATGATCATAACTACAGAGCTGATCTGGGTCCTGCACGTACTGCCTTTCCATTACCAGCTTACAGCTCCCGATGCCTCAGTTGCCAAGATATATTGCCTCCTTTCCTATTATGAAAATTAGCTGTTTGGAGCTCATTTGTATTTTAACAAAAATGGCAATATCTGGCAAATGGAGGCATGGATTCACAAGGGGAACTCTAACCTGTCTATTTGCAGGACTTCCTTAAAGGGAATCTGTCAGGTCAATCTGGGACACTAAACCAACCACAGGTCCTTATAGACCTGGGTTTTAGTGTCCCAGATCGCCTTGTTGTAATGCAATCCGCAAGCATATTAAAAATAAAAAACCTTTCCAAAGATGGACACCCCGGCTTCACTGAGTAATTGCAGGGCATGCGCACTGAAGCCGAGATGTACTCCTCTGGCTTCATTGAAGAACTGCGCAGGCGCGGAGAGCACAGCGGGCAGTATATTTTTTATTTTTAATGCAGCCATGGATTGCGTTATAAAAGGGTGATTTGGGACACTAAACCACAGGTCCATATGGACATGTGGGTGGTTTAGTGTCTCAACTTGCCCTGATAGATTCCCTTTAATATGTTGGTTTCTGGTGACTCAGTTTAAGGAAAATATGAACAATATGAAATGGGGCCTCCCAAGTAAACGATGGATGTATTGAGATTTCATCTTCTGAGAGAGTTTGGTTATGCCAGAGAGACTTTAGGCTATGCAGCCTACCCTACTGTGCTACTTTGAGTCACTCCCATAGACTGCCCTGCTGATATGATGGATGCTCCACTTACTTAAAAGGGAATCCCTCTGCACCCCTGTTGACCACAACACTATTAACTCTCATGGACTACAATTTCCTATACCTTCAAAGAAGCAATATGTCATTCTTGTGCTGTGTAAAAATTGGCACAAATCCTTGCTTAATTTTCACAAAATTAATTTTTTCCAAACTTGTGAAGGACATTTTTTTATTCCCAGTGTGATGACGCCTCCTACCATGTTGAATATCCTCTCTGACATTACATTGCTCTCCCTAAACACTGCAGTAAGTTTATACTGATAATATTCTAATTATACCATTTTGTCTTCATAGCAAGGGTCACTGCCATCCAGTACTCATTTGCTTGAAGCTAATTATTACAGAGACAATGTGTTATTTGAGTTAGCGAGGGGCCATCCAGAGGCATACTTGCAGCAGATCCTCCCATTTGACCACTATGATCCAGGCTCATTAATTTTAAAACTACATGGCAGTGCTTCACCTTAAACCCATGAAATGAGGGGGGATGAGGAGGAGTGTAAGCAAAGATTTGTGGTGTGTGGTGAAGTTTGTGGCTGGAAATGGTTTAGAGAGGAGTATCCGGAGGAGGTGGATGGGCCCTGCATGGTGCTGGAACTTTGTCTGCAAAATCGAGGTGGAAATAGCACCGGCCTTGTTGTGTTTCCCGACTGTGGTCGTTGACACACAAAACTTGGACACAGTGGGCTATGAAAGCCATATATTGTCCTTGTCCATAATTGCTCCTCCACTTTTTTACTGAGATAACCAAGGAAAGGCCCACATTCTCTGGTACAGCTTTCCTATAGAAATAATGGCAGGTAGTATACAGCCAAACGGGCATTTCACAGACAGAATCAGCAGACAAAGGGAAATCCGAGAACAAGCCAAGAGGTCAGTATGAAGCAATGGATAAGTCAGTTAATGGAGCCAAACCAGGAGTAGTAAACAATTAGGCGCCTGTGTCAGGAAGGAGGGGTCTTATATAGGCCGCCTATATAGGCCGCCTCAGTTGCTAATTGGCCAAAGCAGAGAACTTGTGAACACAGAAGCTTCTCTAGGTTGACACGGCAACCTTAAAGGAGTAGCAGCTGAATTGACACTCCTGACAGATGACTGATGTTGGCGTGGAAGAGGAGGTGGAAGAGGAGGTGAAACAGTGGTGATGATGATAATGATGACCATGTTCTAGGTGTGGCCTGCCTACGAGGAAGATAACATGGAGTAGGAGAACAGCCTGGCTCACTTCGGCTGCCAGTGTCACTGTCAAGCCTATTTTGCCGAATAAGAGGGTTATGCCTTTACGTCGTAGAGTACATAGAGCAGTCGATCCTACATTTGTTCCTGAACAGCCCCAGCTAAGTTTCTGCTTGCAGATCTTGCACATTGCCATGGATTTATCGTTTGGCTATATACGAAAAATAAACATAAACCTCTTCTTTTTGCCTGTCCACTATCCTGTTTTTTCCAGTAATTTTTTTTTACTGCACACTCTGCCTAATTATAGTGAAAGACAACACTTCTTTTTTGTTTTTTACAAATGAGTATTTCAAGAAAAGTCAGCTTAAATAATAGAGGTTATTTTAAGATTAGCGTAGGTTGCAGTACTTTATTATTATTTATGATCTGAATATTTTTTTCAGATTGACAACAATCCATCACACTTTGTATTTAGGGTGAGCAGAGTATAAAATAAAATAAAAACATTATATAACAAGGTTTTTTTTTCAGATTTGCGCAGAATAGACTGTATATTGAATCAGCAATTTGCTGTTAGAACAGCAGTTGTTATGTATTTAATGAAAACATTTAAACTGCCAGAAAAACAAATTACTTTTTGCTAACAGGATTGTTTTGCCAGTAAAAAGTATGTTTAAAGACTATGTGTACAGATGAAACTGCTCTATTGCACAACAGACATAGACAACATTAGATTATTGACAAATAAAAGGGTTAACTGTCCTGTCTGTGTGTCTCTAATCTTGTATTAGAACAGCCAGGAATGCAGCAATCTCAAGCTCAAACAGCAACAGCTATGCCCTTACTTGCGTAATATCTTGAGTGTCTATTGCTTTTCAGACATGTGCTCTGTATGATGCAGTGAGATGAAATATAGACCCTACACTATCTCCACCATTACCGCAACTAACTTCTGGTCATGCTTGCACCACCTTATATACTGTATATGACAACAGCACTGTAAAGTGTCCAACTAACACTGTCTATTGACTGAGAGGCTGTCAGCTATTGTCAGGTGGTGCTAGAATGTCAGATTCTGAGTCACACACATGTGTCTCTTCTGTATTTCCTGCTCAAACATGTGGCGATGGCCATTTTAGTTCATCTGAAATGAATCGCCATTTGTTTGGTTTCCTTAAAATAAGAACAATTTGGAATATTTATGTAGTATCTGGGTTGTGACAAAGCGGTTCTCCCATTTCTAGTTTGGAACGTGAGGGAAAACCTTATGTGTTATGGTAGCTAGTTTCCGAGTATGAGGAGATGAGAGATTATGTGTGGGAAGGTAGTAGGAGATTGCTGTAAATCAGAGATGTATGGAAGGGCAGTTATGGATGGCCTTGGATGTTGGGATTCAATTTTAAATTCTATTCTCTGGTCAATGTGTCACCAGTGAAGGGAATGAGGAAGGGGAGAGGCAAAGGAAAAGTGTGAAATTTGCAGTAGCTTTCTAAATACCTAGTCCCCAGATGTTAATTTCAGCTAATTTCATGATAGCAAGATGGTTCTTTACACTACATGTTTATTATAGAGAAATAAGGACATACATCTCTGTCCATGATAATTTAGAGTATTGTGTAGCCTCCTCTTTGAGAAGATCACCTTCTTACCCAGACCACATTTTCTGTGATGGATTTTCAATTTTTCCATACCAAACATCTTCTTTGAGAAGATCATCTTTCTAGAAGAGGACTTTTTCATGCAGTTTTGGGTGGTTGTCTCAAAGAGTTTTCAGTGTATTTGCTGTATTTTCTTGGATAAACTACTTTTAGAATTTAGATCTGGTCTCACCAGTATAATATAACATTTAGGGAAGAATATGCAGCCTAAAATACCAGCACTTGATGATATTATAGCAAATATTTCTACAAGAACTGTATTTTTCCCAGTAACACTCATATAGGCTGGGATAAAAGCCACCCAGACACTGCAGACAACCAGCATGCTGAATGTGATGTTTTTGGCTTCATTAAAACTATCTGGTAAATTTCTAGCCAAGAAAGCCACAATGAAACTAAGAGCTGCAAGTATTCCCATATAGCCCAGGAGTATGGAAAAGGCCAGCATGGAGCCTTCATTACACTGAAATATAATCCTGTCCTGATATAAGTGAGTGTTGATTTCTGGGAATGGAGGAGAAGTAGATAACCAAATGATACTAAGTAAAACCTGAAGAAATGAACAGAAGAAGACCACACAGTTTGTAATTTTCACACCAAAAAATTTCCTCCAAGAACTTCCAGGTTTGGTGGCTTTGAAGGCCATGTAGACCATGACGGTTTTAGCCAGAATAGAAGAGATAGCTACTGAGAAGATGATCCCAAATGAAGTCTGGCGAAGCATACAGGAGACATGTGTAGGACGACCCAGGAACAAAAATACACAGAGGAAACTCAACATGATGCAAGCCAGGAGAATGAAGCTCAGGGTCTGGTTATTTGCTCTGACCACTGGAGTGTCTCGGAATAGAATAAAGATGCCCAAGTTTATAGATGTTGTAATAAAAGAAGAGATAGATATAATGAAGACAGCAATAACGGTTGGTTCATGATGATCATAGGATAAATATTCAGTAGGTTTTTGTATACACTTGCTCATTTCATTTGGCCATTGATCTTCTGGACATTTTTGGCATGATACACTGTCTACAAAAAATAATAGTAAGACTAAAGACAACAGATGTTTGCTCTCAAAAATTGAATGAAATCAGTAAAATAAACATTAGTAGTTGCTAGTAGAAGTCATCTACAATCTAGCTCTATATTGTAGAATAAGCTGTATAATGAATACAGGTGCAGCTCAATAAATTAGAATAGCTTTGAAACGTTTATTTCTTTCAGTAATTAAATTTAAAAAAGTGACCTCCTATATTTTCTAGATTCTTTACACACAGAGTGTTCTATTTCCAGTGTTTTATTTCTGTAAATGTTGATTATGCATTATAGGTAATGAAGATCCAAATCTAAGAAAATTAGAATATTGTAAAAAAGTTCAGTATTGTAAATTCAGTGTGTCATCTGCCAAGGTTTCCTAAGCCTTTAAATGGTCCCTTTAAATGGTCTGGTTCAGACGCTGATTATGAATTAAATTATTGAATTACTGAAATGAATAAACGTTTCAAAAAATATTCAAATTTATTGAGATGTGCCTGTATATTAGGACAGATTTATTAATACTGGGATTTCTAACACTGGACTTTATAACCCTTGAGCTAGGGGAGGGAGCGCTATAATTATGACAAGGTGCACACCTCTGCATAGATCATAGCTAGCGTACATTTCTATCATCGCTTACACCAGATTTCTGTATGCCCCTTTTTGGGAAAGTGGTGAAGGCGACACAGAAATTAGTCACAATTTTTTGCGCAAATCCATGATTTGTCCTAAAAATTGTGACAAATAGTAAATGTGCCCCAAATGACACAACTATATAATTTTAAAACATGTTCAGATTATTGCAAAAAACTTAATAACTGCAAAAAAAAATTATATATCTATCAATTGCTGCCATTGGTAATTAACACTTTTTCAGTATTATAAACTAAAACGTTTTACCCATTCCACTGGATATTTCTTCCTCTGAGCATCTGAAACATTCAGAGCAGCATTTATGTATTCCCGGCTTTAAAGCTCTTTTGTAACCCGGAGGACACTGATCAGAACACGTAGAGACCGGGATCTGTTACACAGAAACCGAAATAGAAAAAGTTGCAGTAAAGAAAATTGCTTTAATAATTTGATAATAAGATTAATAATATGATTTTAGGAAAGCAATAATAAATTAAAGATTAAAAATCCTATAAAATATTATATGAACTGTGCTTGGATTAACTGCAAAATGTGACCTGCAAGTGTGGGGTGATATGTCTATGCTATCTTTCCTTATTTACTAAGGCATTGGTCTGCAAAAGATCAAAATTTTAAGGCACACTTGTAGCATTCAATAAAATGACTGCCACTAAGCTATTAATGTACAGTAGTATATGTCATTTGTGTAGCATGGTATTGGCAGCTGTCCCAAATGGGCTGTCACAGCCAGTTTCCATCGGGTCAAGGGGCTGTCCAGGGGTGATATTGCATATGTCCCTGTTTTACTAACTTCAGAGTTGGTATGTATGTTAATTTCATAGTACACTAGCTGTCATATTAAAGTAGTTCTCTGCGGACTCTTTCTTATTTCACAGCTGTGTTGAACATCAGGTTTCGGGATTGGTTCCCGCAATAGATTTTCCTACACCCTCCTCTCTATGTTCAGTGGTATTGCACATAAATTGAGCCTGACTTCACTATTGCAATAATGGAGTCTGCCAGCCCCCATATTCGTGGAATACCAATGAACAAGGAGAGAAGGGAGGAATATGCCGGGTTCTTTTTTTGAATATGCGACATGTCCCATTTTTGACCATTTTCATGGTTCCTTTGATAGGCTTAAGTCTATGAGGAATCCTTGTAAACAGCTGCCTCAAAGAAGCAAAACAGATCATGAAAAAAGATGAATGTTCCATCCATTTTTATTGACTTTTTTTTTCACAATTTGTGTGCGTGAGGCCTTAGAGTTCTGCATTGTGCTGTTTATCTGTTATTTCTCCTAGAACTGTATGATATCAATTGTAATACTTACTTTATGAAGAACGCAAGTATGTACTAAAACAGTCATGTCAGGAGAGCTGTCTATAAGAGACAGAGCATAGTGAATATTAATTGTAGTAATAGGAAATCCAGTTCATTTTGGGGATTAGTTCCTTATGATCTAGTTCAGTAGTTCACTTAGTTAATTATTTCTCTGGCTCTGGACACAGCTGAGAACATAGATCCAGCCTCATATACAGTCACTATCAACTCCTTGGATGAGTTATAGTTCTGTTAATATGATCAGATAGATTCAATATGTCTGATCATTATTGATAATAAATTCTGCAAGGTGAATAAAATTGTCATTGTTAACCTTATAACCTGGAATTATTGTCTAGTTTGGTGACACAGTATAATAAACCTGAAGATTTTAATAAGAACAAAGAGAAGAAAGTTGGGCAAGTATACAGATGTACAGTATAGCTTATAGCCTGCCATGCAGCACTCTGCTCTGTGACCTGTGGAGACGGAGATTGAATGTATCTTGTGACTGGTGAACTAACTGAACTGAATGAACTGCTGAACTAGAAACAAATCATGCAGGTCTGGTTCAATCAGATGCACAGTCATGACACCTGTAGTACTTTAATAGTACTGACTCATGGTTAGTGTGTATGAGAGAGCTGAAAAGCAGTGCTGCAGCACATAGCATACCTAGCACATTGTAGACTGGACCTGTGGACTAACAGAGGTTAGGTACAGGTGAGTTATATGAAAATACACACATGGACTCTCTTTCACTCACACATGAGTGTTTCTGTTTTGCTTTTCCAGCATTAGGAACTAAAAAGCATGTAGTAGTGTGTTAGTGAGTGAGCCTGCTGGCGTCGCTGCTGTGCTGTATCACTCCTTCATCTCATCCACTCCTACTACTTGCTTTAGTTCATGATGAACTTATCTTTGCCAGGAATGTGAACTAGATCTGTTATTTCACTATGAAGATCACTTCCTTTTGAACTAATAGTTCATGAACTACCCATCACTAATTCATTGCTTAATGAAACATGAATTAAATAAAAAATTACATGTGAATTTTTCCACAATATTTTGCGATTATAGAGCACCAGCTGATTTCCTTCTTGAGATGATGCATTGAAATGGCCGACATCATTGCAGATCTTTTTTCCTGTAGTAAGAGTTACAGAGTTAAGGATGTGATAGATTGTAGACATTTCTCCTTTTTCATTGAAATAAACATTTTCTCCATATGGATCTCTGAAATGAACTCTTCTTAGGTACTAGGAGAAGGAACCATGTATTACATGAGATTTAACTGAAATAACTTTATATCTTTCTTTTCAAGTTGTCACAGTGTTTATGGGATATGTAATCAACATTATAAGGCTGTGCAATTCCCTTCAATACTTTCCTGCACCTTGATGTAACTGTATGTCAAGATGCCAAGATTATTAAGGCATCCTAATGTAATGTATGCCAGGGTGATTACATAGAAGATGTGTCCATGTGATCAGTGTGGGGACCCCATACAGATTGACAGCCAGGTTTCCACTGTGATGGCCACATTCATTGATAACACTGATTGCTGCTGTTTTAACCATCTAAAGGAACCTCATACATTGACAACCCCCCACTTCATCAGAGGTTACCAATGGTTTTCAAGATAGACAAGGGCCACTTAAAAGCATCCAGGCCTGCCATGAGTGAATGTCTCTTAGACCACGCCAAAGGCACAGTCCAACAGTTTGTAAGTTTAGGTAGCCAGGAACTAACACTTTGTTAAACTAGTTATACCAAAGTATTATATCAGCGATCAAACTGAGGCATCCTCTAGTGGGGCTGAAAAATAAGTTGCAGTTAAAATATAGCAAAAAAAATGCATATTGAAAAAAACTGTTTTTCCATAAAAAAATATAAAAAGATATATTTTTTTTTCCTTTCACCCCATTCTAGTCAATTAATAAATTATAGATACTAAAGATCTGTAAAACCTTTGAAAACCACAGCAATGATTGTCATGTGCTGCCATGATAAAGGATGAATGTTCCATCCGAAACGCATAGGCGGCTGTCACCACCCTGTATATTGTTATATGTCTGGATTTCTGCGATTTTATTGATTTACAATAAAGTTGGATGTTTATACTGCACTGGAGATCCATCCTTTCCTGCGTTCTCACAATACCAAAGCCACTCCATTTGGAAAAAGGCCATATTTTACGAAATATGGGTGACCTGGATTTCTTCTTGGTCCCATTGACTTCAATGGAAGCTGACAGAGTTGGTGCCCAGACCTATGCAGGGCACTGAGTCAACTTCTTCTGTCTCTGTGCATTGTATTATACACAATTGATCTGTACGAGGACTGGCTGCCGTCTCCCACCAATCAGATATTTATGGCCTATCATTAATAAGGATAGACTTTAAAATAAAAATTCCTGGAAAACTCCTTTAACTTTCTCAGCATGAAAGATCTTATTATGAAGAATATATCTAAGGACTAAGCCAGTCAGAGAATAATGTTAACAACTGTTCTTGTCATTGTATTGTTTGTATATCATATATAATGTATTACCTTTTCCATGAGTAATTGAATTTCTTTGTATTTGTCTTTGATATTTCCGGACATCTGTATTTGCATCTCATGTAGAGAATGTGCCATGGCATAGACAGACTTATACACTAGATAAGTGACTCCAAATATCTCTGTATCATATAAATTGTTTCTAAGTTCACCTAACTTAATAGTTCTGTTACATTTGTGAAGAGGAAGCGCAATAAGATTATTAATAACTGGATTTGTTGTTAAGCAATGAAAAGTATGCGCTAAGATATACTCCACTAAAATGTCATGTGGGCGATTTACTAGACTGATATCTTGTAGGAACTTTTTTAGATCTGGCATCATCTTTGTAGGGGGTGAAAATACCAGACTGCCATGTAATGCGGGTTTTTTAATACCAGGAATAATTATCATGTGAACAATCCATCCTGCTGGTATAATGTATGTCTTCTCATTGACTTTTATAAATTCTAATTGCATAAAAAAAATAATGGAAACCGAAAATGTTCCACAAATTGCAACAACTTGTGAAGTTGAATTGTTAAGGATCCTCATGTATTCAACAACATTTATATATTTTTCATCTCCATCATATATTTTTATAATATATTCAACACAGATATCATATTTAGCAGCCATTGCCTTTAACTCCTGGCTCTGCTTCTCTCCGATATCATCATCAGATGTAATAACTCCGATCCATGTCCAGTTATAATGTCTCAGTAAGTGAACAATTGCCAGACACTGGGTTGAGTAATTGGGAAGTGCTTGGAAGAACGATGGGAAGAGTCTTAAAGTGCTCAGAATAGGATCCACCGCACCATAACTGATCTGATGGTACAGGAACAATTTAAGTGCATAACCATTATCACTAAACTCACTGGGGCATACAGTTGTGCTAAAAAGTTTACATACCCCAACAGATTTTTTTTTGTTTTTTTTGGCCTTTTTTCAGAGAATATGAATGATAACACAAAAACGTTTTCTCCACTCGTGGTTAGTGGCTGGTTGAAGCATCATCACTAAACATGCCCATCCTGCATTCAGCTCATCCACCTGTGCAGTGTGAGTTGATCCTCAGTGTGAGTTGATCTTCCCACTGCCCAGGGGGACGAGCTGAATGGGCGTGTTTAGTGATGATGCAGCAGTGCTCAGTAATGTGAATGTTTCAAAAGTTTTGAGTTTGGTTGAAGCCGAAGTTTTGGGGGTTTGCTATATATGAATTATTATCATACTCTGGAGTCTCCTTAGACCCCAGATCATAATAAATGGAGGCCCAGGGGAAATGTGAATATATTGTTCACCAATTCTGGGCTTTCTTTCTTCTTTCCAGGAGTTCGATTTTCACCTCTGGGCTCTTCTGGACTCTTTCGGCACATGTCTATGATTGAGCCTCAGTGGTTACGTAGGGTACACCAACTTTATGATGCTTTAAGCTGAACCGAAGTCTGTGGTTGAACCTTGTGAAAAAAAAAATCTCGCGAGGTTTGCCTATCACTAGAAAATACCCGAGAAGGATTTTGTTTTGTTTGACTAGGCATACAAATACTATAAATAGAAAAGTAATTATATATGGAAGGTGGACTGTAGGATAAATGAGCAGGCTATATCAACCCAAAGAAGTGGGGATAGAACACATTTTGGAGCACACAAGTTTTTAAAGCTGCAGTGAACACTATAACCACTTTTCCTAACACATACCATATGGCTGTGGTTATTGTATCAGGAAAAAGTGAGCCACTAGATGAACATAGTTTAACAAGTAAAAGAACCAAATACAGATTTCAATCACTACACTAGATGGTTAGACAAGACATGGAAAAGAAGGGGCTCCTGAGAGGCACATCCTGGTGGTGTTGCCCTTCTTGTGATCGTTGCTCCATTTCAGGGTGAGACATCTAGTAGAAAGGGAAAAGAAACAGAAAAGGCGCTCCCTGTGTGGAACCTGTGATGTATCCTGATGATAACCCCTAAAACCCTTAACCCTAGAGGTGGGGTTTTCACCTGGGATAGTTGTGTAAAGACACAACTACTATACCAGCATTTACATACGGTATGAGAAGACCACGTTCATTGGCGCACTGCACTTGGTGGTCCAAGGCTGTTTTGTAGAAAAGTCAATCTTTGTAGTAAGGACCATCAGGCTATGTAATACTACATTGGTTTATTGAAATAAAAATATCTTTGGGCTAAAAAAAAAAAAAAACTTCCTCAGATCAACAAATGTGTAGCGTTTTTGATACATTTTTAGCTGAGACTTTGTGTCTGTGTAAGTGTTATGTATTAATTAATGGACTGATCGGTGAATCTGGTTTGTGAATTATGTTTCTGTTTTTGTTATTGCTGTTTTTGTTATTGCTGTTTTGGTATCTAAGACACGTGTAATCATGGAAGTCGTTTTTACTTTTATGGGCTGTATTGGATAATCCTGGTGACTTAGACTATGCCCAACCTTTATACCATGCTTTTTGTTTGTTTGTTAATTTTTCCTGTGTTATTCACAGATTTACATGGTACGGCTCCGATGGATTATAAAGCCAGAGAACGATCATGGCTATCTCGACTTGATGTAATGTTTAAAGATGAGATGACAATTTGTGGTTTTACCGATCCGAGTGACATTCAGGAGCTACAGGATAAGGTGAAAAATCTCCTCCACAGGCGTACTAGGGTCTGGTGGAATTGTGCATTTCTTGATAATTACCTTAAAAGAAAATTAATACCTAGGGTTTTAAGGGTCCAAGTATTCCCCTCATTCCCTTTAAAGGATGAGGAATTCATAAAGCAGCGGGAATTGGCCTGTATCACTTGCTCTTTCAAATTTATGGAACTTTTAGTCCAATTTAATACACAGTCTTTGACTATGATGGATCAGGAGATTGAGGAATTGCAAATGCAAATCCGTAACTCTTGTACATCTGAATCTTTATCAATATTCAATCAATCTTTGGATCAACAATTTAGTAACTGGGAAAAATCCATTTGTGATATTAAAACAAAAAAAATTCAATAGAGATTTTAAGGATTTTCAATCCCATAGGATTTATCGTTGGAATCAGAAATGGACAACTAACTTAAATAGATCTACATCTATTTCTTCAATTTCTTCTCATGATGAGTCAGGCACCTCATTGAATTCAGATTTACATACAAGAATAAATACTACTAATAAACGTAAAAGGATACAACCTAAAACATCTGCTAAACGTTGCCCAGACAAGAGGAATTTCCAACGTCAGAATCAACTACAGGTAATAAACATACCCTTTCCCCCACCGATATATCTGTGTTGGAAAGAAGACTGACATTTTCTCCCAGTTCTCGGTTTGACAAGTTTACAGCTATCAAAGATCTACATCTTTTTGGTAGATCGTTGATTTTGAATAAACTTTTCCATAAAGGTGAACATGCACCTGATGCTTCCTTGGAGGAAATTTTTCCTACTGAGGAGGAACAGGTTGCTATACATGTTTTGGAGGAATTAAGCGAGGAACAAAAGACGGACGCTTTTACAACACTAGTGCCATCAGTGATTCGTGCATGCTCTAAACGTTTTCCCCCACTATCTATCTGTTCAGAAGTTAAATTATTTGTCAAACTGACTACTAAAGAATTTGAAAAAAATTCCAACTATGGTGAGGAAGGATAATTTGTCGTGTCAGGAGAGAGAAAGTCTCATGTCGCTTAGCCAGATGACAGATATAGTCATCAAACCCGCCGACAAAGGTGGTAATGTTGTCATCTGGCCCAGTGACATGTATGAGACTGAAGCCTTCAGATAGTTACGGAATCCTAATTGCTACCGAAAACTAACCTTCAATCCCCTTTATTTCTTACAGTAGGGGATTGGAGGTGATTCTTCTGAAGGCTTTGAGTGAGGACGTCATTACTAGGGATCTCTTTAACGCTTTAAAAGTAGAGGAACCAACTATTCCAACTTTATATTTATTACCAAAAATACACAAGAATAGGACAGTAATTTCTGGTAAGAACAGTCCTTTTGAAAATGTTTGTAAATTTATTGATTTTCACTTGAAAAAACTAGTTGAGACACTTCACTCGTATCTCAAAGATACGAGTGAACTTTTGAAGAGGGTTGATGGTTTACCTTTAGATGAAGATACCATTCTCGTGATTTGCAATGTAGAATCGCTTTACACAAACATACGCCACGAGGATGGTCTGAGAGCTGTTCGTTTCTTTCTTAAAATGAGTAACATTCCTGATAAAATGAGTCAACTATTACTTACTCTTTTGGAATATGTTCTCACACATAATTTTTTCATTTTTAAAGGATCCTTCTACCTACAGCTCCAGGGCACGGCTATGTGGGCGGCTTGTGCCCCCTCGTATGCCAATTTGTTCCTGGAACTGTGGGAGAGGGAACTTACCCTCGATGATCGGGATGTATCAATGGGCCGCGTCCATACGTGGATGCAGTACATCGACGACATCCTGATCAAATCAACATCACAACACAACATCACAACACAACATCAACTCTCTGCGTTCATTGATGACATTAACTGTAATGACATTAATGTATATTTGACATGTAAGTCTGATTCACATCGAATTGATTTTCTGGACGTTTGTCTCTACAGAGATGAGGGTCATATTTTGCAAACTGAAATCTTTAGGAAAGAGACATCGGTTAATTCCTTGTTACTTGCGTCTTCCTCACATCCATGACAGACGATTAATGCAGTTCCTACGGGACAATTTTTACGTCTACGACGTATTTGCTCATCTGATGAAAATTTTTAACGCCATGCTCAGGATCTAAAACAGCGTTTTGTAGATAGAGGTTATAGTCACAGACAAATTAAGAAAGCCTATTTCAGAGCGAGAAATACATCTAGATTGGAATTGATGCATAAGACTTCATCAACACGTCAGGACACTAATATGGTACGGTATATTACCCAATACCATTCACATTGGAAGGAAATGTATAGAACCTTGAATTAATTTTGGCCCATCTTACAGGGTGAACCGACTTTGGAACATTACATTATGGTTGGCAATAAAGTTTTGTGACTTTTTGATCTTATTTGCACAAACGTTTTGCAACATTTTGCATTTTTACACCACTTACTCTATTTTTGAAAAGTGGATGGGATAAAGGGCATGGCTTGATTGCCTAGATTTGTGCACCTGATTTATCAAATTCAACTTTTTAAAAAGTCATAAAAATTGTCTCAATTTCACTCCAATAACGGAATGGAGTAGAACATAGAGTAACATCTTAGCACAGAAGTGATAGACTTATACATTTGCTAAATTTATTATTTATCATACATTGATGATGCATTGTGTGACATTTCATAAATTTGGCAAATTATGCTAATGCAGAGTTTAATGACTTAAAAAAAAAAACACATTACACTATTCTATCGATATTGTCAGCATGTTCTAGTAATATTCCTCACCTGTGTGTATCCATATATACTTAATATTTGTGCCAAGTTTAAAGTTATTTCTGGATTCATATCTCCAATAACACCAACCAAGTGACCAAACTTCATACAGCAGTAGTTAGGAGCTGTGTCTCCAGGACCAGATAAGATCTGTAGGACACTATCTATAGCATTATTCACATTGTTACATGAGTCATATACATGGTATCCCAGAGTCATATTGGATAAAATATCAGGGTTCTTGTTAATTTCATCAATGGCAAAAATAAAGGTCATGAGATATCTGTAGAAACGAGGCACAGGCCTGGGGAAAATAGTAACAAAGAAACAGAAAAAAACTTGGTTGGTTGAGAGGTAACCTGTGGTGCAGGTTTGCAGTGGATGAAAAAGAGAGAAAATAAGTGGAAATAAATAAATAAAACAAAAACACAATAAAATACTTGGTTGGCTAAGTAATACAGGGCTAGTACCACCATCCAAAGAAAGCTCCAATAGTTTAACCTGTGTATGGCCTGGATATAAACAAGAAAGGTTTCTGCTCATTGGCCATGAAGGAGATCTTAAAGGGTGTTGTATTAGAAAGTTTACATTATACAATCATTTATCTAAAACTAGAAAACTCCATTTAACTTCTATTATGTTTGTATTTTGTCTATCTAAGATTAAAGAATCACTCCAGCATGTTTTTGCACCCTAAATTTGAAAGTAAGCCTGTATGTAGTGTAGTGTTGTTGAATTGACAGCTTTATTGTGAAGTTATGTGCTCCTTTCTGGAGCATTGACATCCTCCCTGCTCCTCTGCATGGAGTGGGCCAATAAATTATGCCTTATTCAACTGTTTTCAGGCATGCAAGGCATAAAATGTTGACTCTTTTAAATTTTTGTGCACAAATTGTGAGTTTTCCTGTTTTGTACCCCACGCATCACTTTTCGAAAAAAGTGGGCTGAACAGGATAAAAATCTAGGTGACTGGGGCAGGGACAGACACTTCAACTCATCACATTTATACCACAGTTACACCAGAAATCTATTCTGGCATACTGGACCTCACTGTTAAAGGAGTATTCCCATGAACATAATCATATCTATATTTGTAGATAATTAAAAGTTAAACATTTTTACAAATATAAGTAGTTAAAAATTCTGCAGAGTTTTAAAGATTTCCTCTAACTATCTTGGTGGTTCACTGGTGCTCTCCTCAATGTGAGAGATTCTTGTCCCTAACCCACTCATTGCCTCCCACTAAGCCAGCCAATTCACTTTGCTCTGTACTGATGAAGGACAACAATCCGGAAACAGCGCTGTATGCAGATAAGTGAAATTGGCTTGGCTAAAATCCCTTTGCTGTCTCAAGGCTCGGTGAGTCAAAAGCAAATTGAGGATCTGTTACATCCAACAGAGGGCGCATGAGCTCCCCAGCTCCTTTCCCATAATGCCTTGTGATATCTTGGTGGTGACAGCCTGTTGTCTTGATCGGTCCCCAATTCATACGACCACAAATGCAGAAACTTTCTATGATCTGGGACTTGACAAAAACCCAGCCATGATTTTCTTATTGTGGACAGTTTATCAGGCAGGGACACTACATGTATGAGAAGATAACCCAGCCACAGTAAGGACATCATTGCTGATTTTATGACCTTAGAAAGATCCTGCATTTATGGTCGTATCCACTGGCAACCGATCAAGACAAGAAGACTGTGACCACAAGATATTAGACAAAATCTTTAAAACTCTGCAAAATGTTTAATTATTTATTTTTAATTTTCTACAAATTTAAAAAAGGTTATGTTTGTGGGAATACCCCTTTAAGTGCCAAAACTGTTAAGAGGCTGCATCTTGGTAATTCTGGTTCATCAAAATAGATTAAGACCAGTGCACCAGGTCTTAATCAATCAGCCTCAATGTTTCCTGTGTTCATAGGAGATCAAAGTCACAATGTAGATCTAGAGGAGACAGATTGATGCACTAATAGGCTCACATTGTGAGTATGACCTCCTGTTAATAAAGGAAATACTATGTGCTCCAAATGAACAGAGAGGATGCCAGTGCTCCAGAAGAAAGCACTTAACAATACAATAAAGTTATTCATTAACATTACATTACACACAGACTCATTTTCAAACAGAAAAACAATAAAATTACAAGGGTCCTTCTTTAAGGGTTCATGCATACCAGCACCAAGCAAGTTTGGTAGGGCATGAATACTGCATAGCTACATAGCTTTACAAAGGGCAGAAGGTTCTGCTAAACAGGCTCCATCTCTTGAAATATGGACACATACTGTATATTCTCCCTTCAAAGTAATTCATCACTGGGACTTTACACTTGTACATACAATATCTAATGGACCATACCATGAAAACGTTTGTCTGATTTGCACAGAAGAAATGAGAAACATAGGGAAGTGTAGGAGAAGCCTTGTGCACCTCTATGAATTATGTATGGCAGTCTAAATAACCCTTAAATCTAATGCTAGGGCAAAACATGTTTTTATCATTACTACCATCATAATCTACACCTAAAAATGGATAAAATGAAACAAAGTACTTACATGTCACAATAACATGAAACATTATTCAGTTCATGCCTAGTAAATTCATAATAGCTCACAGTAAATATCCCCCCAATGATCAGGTCTCCGTCCTGTACATACTTTGCATTGAATAAATTCCATCTTTTCTGGAGAGAACATTGTAGACTGGAGCTGAATTTTTGGCACCGTGATGGATGAATGAGACTGATAAGTAATATTGGTAAAAGAAAATACTTAGTAATCATGGTGAATGATAATGTATTGGATTCATATATATGTGTAAGAAAGATTTTCCCCAGCACATAGCACAGCCTCAGTGTAGCTGATCCTCAGTGACATGTGCTGTATTATATCGTCTTATATAGGCATGGCAGGGCAGCAGAGACAGATTTAATCATAGATTTATGTGTTTGGTTGATTTATTTTGTCACACAGATGAGTATAGTTGTAGCTTTCATTTATTATTTAATGATATCTTTTCAGTTATTCATTACTTTCAGTTTTCACATCATCATATATTCTCTTTATTAAAATAATGTCACCATTTTTTAGAATCCAGTCAGTATTTTATGATTTCTTCCATGTAGACATTCATTTAAATTATATTTTCCCTTAATTTCCAGTGAATGGCAACAGTGTTTTCCTATATTATGCCCCACATTGTGGAAAAGTAGTGTTTTTTTTTGTTGCAAATTTTGCTGCATTTTTTTTTAAGCCAAAGTCAGGAGTAAATCTAACCAAAGGCAAACACCTAAGAGCTTCCTTTTATATTTTTCATACCTTTTCAAGCCACTCTCGACTTTGGCTCAAAAAACCACAGCAAAATCTGTAACAAAAAAACGCTGCGTTTCCGCAACGTGGGGCTTTAGCCTTAGAGATATTCCATGTACCAGATGTCCTTCCGTTTTCTGCTAATAGCTCAGCACAGTTCTATATTATCAATCTCATGATGTCTTGCTTTGATATATACTATTTTCTCCATGTATGCAATCTATGTGATCTTTACATAATTTCTGTTATGTATACTGTGTCTGATGAGGGTCATGAGCCCGAAACATCACTATACTACAACTGATGTTGCTAATAAACCTATCTAATTGAATATTATGATCATAAGTCCTTCTTTTCTGGTCTACGGACTTATGGACACGGTCCCGCTATTTTTCATGGACCAATGTTCAATGACCAATGTCAATGCACAGACAGTACTTATTCACATGACAATGAATAATAGCCCATTATAGAACTCTTGAATTTCAATGGGTCTATTCACATGGCACTATCCATATCCATTTTGTTGGACAACAATGGTGAATGGAGAGTCAAAAAAAATGGACATGTGATTAGAAACATTGGATTCAATGTGTTGTTAAAATGGACATGTGTTGGCCTTTGCCAAATGTGATGGCCGTTTTTTACTGTCATGTGAATAAGCCTTTAAAGGCTTGATCAGCAATGGGTTTCTAACCAATTATATTCTGAATAGTATGTCACAAGACATTATTGATCATTCAAAGACAGAAAGCTCCAAGAATAGGTATTAGCAGCCATTTTCATAGGATGCATACAGTACTGTGCAAGTTTTTGGCAGGTATGGAAAAAAATCCTGTAAAGTCAATTTAGTCAATTATTAAAATTAAGTGAATAAGCAAAAATGAATTTTAAATCCCATCCAAAATATTTGGTGTGACGTTTGCCCTGTCCCTTCCAGCAATTCTTCCAGCTACACTTGCAGAATGTTTTTGACAGAACTCAGCAGGGTGATTGTTCCAAACATGTTGGAGGGCTAAGATCTTCTGAGGATATAGGCTTGCTCAAATCTAGGAATAAACAAAAATTTTAGGTTTGGACAAAACCGAAATTTTTTGGTGTTTGCCAAACAAGAATTACTATTTTACTCTTGCGTCTCTTCAGACCCCAGAGCATAATAAGCGGAGGCCTTGGGAATGTGAGTAAATATAACTGTCATACTCACCTCTTTTGGGCTCTAAGACAGTGTCTGATACTAGTTCCCATTTTCTTTGGGCATCTTCTGGCCTCTTGAAACACATCAGCAGCCCCATGGATCAGAATTGATATTGCGAGACAAATCTCATGAGTATTCACAAGATGAATCTCGCAGGGTTACCGCTAGAAAGCTGACAGTGTGCTGAATTCAGCATACTGTCGGCTTTCCTGGTTTGTGTCCCGTTGCTGGATATATAAGTGGTGTTAATTTCAATACCAGTATCAGTGTCAGAAGGGCAGATCTTACAGACTAGCGTCATCGCTGGACTGTGAGGAACACCCTCGCTGACACTATTCTTCTATAGCCTTGCACTGTCAGTAGGGGCGTTCCTCACGGCCCTCCTTTCTGACAGTGGGGAGATATTGGTGCCAAAAATCTGCACAAAATCTGAACAAAAAATACATTTGTGCAACGTGGGGCTTCAATCTAACATAACAAGATGGACACATAAACATTGACAGCATATACAGATATTCTTTTATTTTTTACTATATCTACCTTTACCAACTCTTCAGTAAACTTCCAGCTTTTTAAAAGAATCCATGAGTCCTATATACAAAGGACAATATTACTATTTTTTACAGTATGAAAAAAAAAGATAGAAATCTCTATGAATCTGATTTTAAAGTGTTTGTCTTTATTTGCTTGGATAAACTACTTTTAGAGTTTAAGTCCGGTCGCACCAGTATAATATAACATTTAGGGAGGAATATGCAGCCTAAAATACCAATACTTGAAGATATTATAGCAAATATTTCTACAAGAACTGTATTTTTCCCAGTAACACTCATATAGGCTGGGATAAAAGCCACCCAGACACTGCAGACAACCAGCATGCTGAATGTGATGTTTTTGGCTTCATTAAAACTATCTGGTAAATTTCTGGCCAAGAAAGCCACAATGAAACTAACAGCTGCAAGTAGTCCCATATATCCCAGGAGTATGGAAAAGGCCAGCATGGAGCCTTCATTACACTGAAATATAATCCTGTCCTGATATAAGTGAGTGTTCATTTCTGGGAACGGAGGAGAAGTAGATAACCAAATGATATTGAGTAAAACCTGAAGAAATGAACAGAAGAAGACCATACAGTTTGTAATTTTCACACCAATAAATTTCTTCCAAGAACTTCCCGGTTTGGTGGCTTTGAAGGCCATGTAGACCAGGATGGTTTTAGCCAGAATAGAAGAGATAACTACTGAGAAGATGATCCCAAATGAAGTCTGACGAAGCATACAGGTGACATGTGTAGGACGGCCCAGGAACAAAAATCCACAGAGGAAACTCAACATGATGGAAACCAGGAGAATGAAGCTCAGGGTCTGATTATTTGCTCTGACCACTGGAGTGTCTTGGAGCAGAATGAAGATACCCAAGATTATAGATGTTTTTAGAAAAAAAGAGGCAGATATAATGGAAACAGCAATAACTGTTGGATTGTGATGATCACAGGATAAATATTCAGTAGGTTTCTGTACACACTGGTTCATGTCATTTGGCCATTGGTATTCTGGACAATTTTGGCATGATACACTGTCTGTATAAGGAAAATGAAAAAGTAAACTAAAAGCGAACTGTAAAATAAAAATGTAAAATCTTTTCAAAATTATACAAATAACTATTGTACCTGTTCCATTAGATATTTCACCTTCTGAGCATTTCAAACACTCAAAGCAGCATTTATGTATTCCCGGCTTTAAAGTTCTTTTGTAACCTGGAGGACACTGCTCAGAGCATGTAGAGATCGGGATCTGTTACATAGAATCAGAAATGTGGAGGTAAAAAAAAGAAAGAATAAGAATAATAAATACATTTTTAGGGAAGTAAAAAAAAAATAATGATTAATTTTGATCAATGATGAATAATACTTCTTGGGTGGAAATTTTTGCAATATTTGCAAGGAACACCATTCCTTTGGGGCCACTATGGGACATTATACTGTATGCAGGGTTAGCTATGGGTCATTATACTGTGTGGAGGGGCTGCTGTGTGACATTATATATTGTTATATTATAATATATATATATATATATATATATATATATATGTGTGTGTGTGTGTGTGTGTGTGTGTGTGAGGGGGGGGGCACTCAGTTTCTGTATTGATAACTTCCATTGATACAGATGAAAGCATTCATTGCACAGTATCACACCTTGTTTACACGGTGTAATCTGGTGCTGATTTTGCAGTGGATTTCGCCCCTAAATCAGTAGCAGATTCCTCCTTCATTCTGCCTCCCACTGAAACCAATTGGAGCAGGAAGCTGTTAAAGAAAAAAAAAAAAAAAAGTGTCCTGCTGGACCTTGCCGCAGATTCTGCAGCTGATTCGGAGGCCGCGGCTTGAGACTCCCCACTGGTTAAACTCATTCATTTGGGCCTAATCAGTGGTGGAAGCTGCAACAGAATACTGAAACTCTGCACCATGAGCCGGGGGCAGAAAATAACGAAGAATCCAGGGCAGATGTCCACCTCAAATTCCTCTTTACTTTCTGATGTCTGAAAAGGTTCTGTATTACAGTCCACTCCACTTAAGCAAAAAATACCCAATCAGTAGTTTTCTTGCTTCAGTGCGCATGAGTTGCTCCAAAAGGGGCTCACTGAGGCTCTGTTGCCCAAGGGCCCACACAAGCCTGGAGCCGGCCCTGCTACTAATTGCCAGACAGCCATCCCCCAGATTCTTACTGGTGGTGGCAGGTGACATAGCAAGGGTATTTCCTTCTGCTACATCACCCTGTCCTTTGCCTCCCTGACTTTTTCCAGACATTTTTATTCAAGCACTTTTATCTAACAAAAACTCAATTAACTACTTCAGTACTGGGCCAATTTCTGGTTCAGGCCCAGACACATTTTTATTTTTTTTGTATGTGCGGTTTTGAGGGCTATAACATTTTTATCATTTGGGTTATTCAACAAATGTCTGCGTCTTTTTTCAGTGACACATAAGGCTTTATTTTTATGTTGTTTTATTTTTGCATGTTTTTTCATTTTTTTTTTTATATCCAGGAATATATAAACAAAGGAGGAGGGAAAACGGGTCTGTTTTTCACTTTTCATTTTTTTTTTTATTTAATAGCACAAAGTGCTACTAAAAAAACTTTTTAAAATAGTTTTTCCTTTCTGTTATTTGTATTGTGTCATCAGGAGTGGGGCTATAACCTGTAATAAGGGCATGTTATTGACATATTATTTTATTTATTTTTTTAATTATTTAATTTTATTTTATTTTCTACTTTTCTATTCATTTTATTTATTTCTTTTTTTTTTTTTTTTTACATTGTATCCCATAAGGTCATAATAGACCTTTGGGGACATCTGATCACTTTTTTTTTTTGTGGGGGAGGCTGATTTCCCCGATACCTGGGGCTGATACATTTAGCACCAGTTGCAGGAGTAATGCAGCCTCCTGCCCATAACTACAGAGCTGATCTGGGTCCTCTAGGACCTCGCAGCTCTTACAGCCTCTGATCTCAACACATCACATGACCGTCGGGTCAGAGGGCAGCCGCATCATGGCGGCACCCATAGCTGTGCCTCACTGAGCACTGTGTACACAGCGATCGGGGTTGGCAAGGAAGGCAATAAATCTTTCCTGCCTTTTCTATGGTAGCTCCAGCAGCGTTACAACTGGCTCCCCGTGTCAGCAGCTGAAAAAAGGTAAAAACCCAATGGACTTTCCGGAAGTGGTTAAAGAGGTGCTAGTGTAGTGTATAACGTCACTATCACTGTTTGTGGGTGGTCTTGTTAGACAAAGAAAAAAAAATTGTCCATATTTTACTGAACAACTTTAATGCAACAAAAGCTCAATAAAAATATAAAGAGGTATACTGACCATGTAGATATATATATATATATATATATATATATATATATATATATATAATAAAAAAAATCCAATCCGTCAGCAATCATTGTAGCAATTGTCACAATTGATTTGATTGGCATATGTTGCTATAAAATGGAGTTGGGTATATGTAATCACTGACACTTGATAAAGACCCCTGTGTGGGTTGTTACATGGTGTGTGATACTATTGTTTGAATAAAGAAGACTTCCATCATATTTTAAATGGTTGCTGACGGATTGGATTTTTTTTCTTTTTTGTAAGTAACCCCAAGAGACGGTGTTCTGCAGTGCAACTAAGGGAGTAGAATTTTCCTTATTGGTTCGAATGAATGCTCATATATATATATACAGTCTATATATATATATATATATATATATATATATATATATATACAGTACAGACCAAAAGTTTGGACACACCTTCTCCTTCCACGAGTTTTCTGTCTTTTCATGACTATAAAAATTGTAGATTCACACTGAAGGCATCAAAACTATGAATTAACACATGTGGAATTATATACTTAACAAAAAAGTGTGAAACAACTGAAAATATGTCTTATATTCTAGGTTCTTCAAAGTAGCCACCTTTTGCTTTGATTACTGCTTTGCACACTCTTGGCATTCTCTTGGTGAGCTTCAAGAGGTAGTCACCTGAAATGGTCTTCCAACAGTCTTGAAGGAGTTCCCAGAGATGCTAGCACTTGTTGGCCCTTTTGCCTTCACTCTGCGGTCCAGCTCACCCCAAACCATCTCGATTGGGTTCAGGTCTGGTGACTGTGGAGGCCAGGTCATCTGGCATAGCACCCCATCACTCTCCTTCTTGGTCAAATAGCCCTTACACAGTCTGGAGGTGTGTTTGGGGTCATTGTCCTGTTGAAAAATAAATGATGGTCCAACTAAACGCAAACCGGATGGAATAGCATGCCGCTGCAAGATGCTGTGGTAACCATGCTGGTTCAGTATTCCTTCAATTTTGAATAAATCCCCAACAGTGTCACCAGCAAAGCACCCCCACACCATCACACCTCCTCCTCCATGCTTCACGGTGGGAACAAGGCATGTACAGTCCATTCGTTCACCTTTTCTGCGTCGCACAAAGACACGGTGGTTGGAACCAAAGATCTCAAATTTGGACTCATCAGACCAAAGCACAGATTTCCACAGGTCTAATGTCCATTCCTTGTGTTCTTTAGCCCAAACAAGTCTCTTCTGCTTGTTGCCTGTCCTTAGCAGTGGTTTCCTAGCAGCTATTTTACCATGAAGGCCTGCTGCACACAGTCTCCTCTTAACAGTTGTTGTAGAGATGTGTCTGCTGCTAGAACTCTGTGTGGCATTGACCTGGTTTCTAATCTGAGCTGCTCTTAACCTGCGATTTCTGAGGCTGGTGACTCGGATGAACTTATCCTCCGCAGCAGAGGTGACTCTTGGTCTTCCTTTCCTGGGGCAGTCCTCATTTGAGCCAGTTTCTTTGTAGCGCTTGATGGTTTTGGCCACTGCACTTGGCGCACTTTCAAAGTTTTCCCAACTTTTTGGACTGACTGACCTTCATTTCTTAAAGTAATGATGGCCACTCGTTTTTCTTTACTTAGCTGCTTTTTTCTTGCTTTAATACAAATTCTAAGCAGAGCAAAGCAGTAATCAAAGCAAAAGGTGGCTACTTTGAAGAACCTAGAATATAAGACATATTTTCAGTTGTTTCACACTTTTTTGTTAAGTATATATTTCCACATGTGTTAATTCATAGTTTTGATGCCTTCTGTGTGAATCGACAATTTTTATAGTCATGAAAATACAGAAAACTCTTGGAATGAGAAGGTGTGTCCAAACTTTTGGTCTGTACTGTATATATATATATATATATATATATATATATATATCACAAGGTTTTTTAGAGGGGGGAGGTGTTGCTTGGCAAAGAAAAAAACAGGGCCAATTTTACAGAACAACGTTTATGGCCTTAGACATATATTCCCTCATGGTTGGCTGTCTCCTGTCATGTGGGCAGTTTTCAAGGCATTAAGGATGAGCCCACCGTCTCCCCAAGACATATGATCCCTCTCTGTTTTCTTCATTCTTTCACAGAACAGCCTCCCTTTTAGCTAGCCTGTTTAAAATGAACCACAAAAACTAAAGGTTTTTTGAAAAGAATTTCAAAAATTCATTGAATCTGGTTCATTATGAACAGGTTTGCTCATCTTTATAGGATATCTGTCCTTTTATGCTGCAGAAGTATTGCACGGTATTATATTAGCAATCAGCTCTTTCCATACCATAGAAGTGAATGTCACCTAAGGAAACAACATAGCACAGCAAGCAACACTGTTTCCAGAAGCTATGGAAATGGTGTAACTTGCTGTGCTATGCTGTTTCTGTAACTCTAGGTTCACACTAGCATTTGGGTTTCCATTCCTTGGGCCCACTTGGGGACCCGAAGAATGGAAACCCTATTCACTTAAAAAGCAGTTACCTGCGGAAACCCACGGATCCCTATAGAATATAATCGGATTCTCGGATTTCTGCCCGGTTTCCGCAGATTTTATACTGAAATTGGCGGAGAGAAAAGTCCCCGAATGCTAGGGTTAAGCTAGCGTAAGTCCTATTCCCTTCCAATAGAGTTATGGAACCAGGGTGGCAAAACCTTGTTTTTATAACTCCTGACCACTAAATCCTTATGGGATACGGGCAAGTGGCAAAAAAACGCAACCTAAAACCGTTAAAAAGTTTGCAAAACTAAAAACATTCAAGTAAAATCACCCAAGTCACCTTTTTATTTATATATTTTTTTTAATATTAGTAAAAAAAAAATGTAAAAAATTAAAAAAGGTCCCCTTACCTAACAAAAATGGAGGAAAAGTGGTAAATTTTTTTGTGCATCCCAAAATGGCAGTAAAAACTACACCTTATCCTACAGAAAATGTATGGGTCTCAGAATATGGGAACACAATTTTAATTTTTTTTTTGGGGGGGAAAAGTAACAAAACATGTGTTACCAATGTATTAACACCGACCTGCATTATAAAGTTTACATGTATTGTCATTTATTTTGCATAAAAATGCTATAAAACTGAAACTCAAAACTGAACCCAAACAATGTAACATTGCATTTTTTTTCCATTATTCTTCACAAAAACATGCCTATTAGTCATCAGTGAGCTTAGATATATAATCCCTTATGATTGGCTGTCTACTTTTTTTTATGTACTCCAGGGATCAGTGCAGACTAGTATTAGTACACATGTGGAGCCCTGTATACTACTATAATTGCCCATACCACTCATATGAGCATCATAACTAAACCATGGAAGAATGGAAAAAGGAGACCTGCCTTGATGAATTACAGATATATCATTTCTTATGTTTCCTTTTGGCTGGACATGTCCAGATATGCTGTGCTGTGTGAGCTGACATATCTTCTGTAAGGTTTCATGCACACGACTGTAGTTTTATTCTATTTATTATCCACAGTTACGGATAGTATACATGATCCATCCATTTCTATGGCCCCATACACTACTATTTATTTTAAAGATCAGTTTAGAGGTCATAGAAAAGAGCCATAAAATATGGGGCAAGTCCTATCCTTGTTTTTGTTACTCGGTTTCGTCCATTCTATTGAAAGAGTTTATGGAAAATATGGATTACATACAGTGGGGAAAAAAAGTATTTAGTCAGCCACCAATTGTGCAAGTTCTCCCACTTAAAAAGATGAGAGAGGTCTGTAATTGACATCATAGGTAGACCTCAACTATGAGAGACAAAATGAGAAAACATATTTAGAAAATCACATCGTCTGATTTTTTAAGAATTTATTTGCAAATTATGGTGGAAAATAAGTATTTGGTCACCTACAAACAAGCAAGATTTCTGTCTCTCACAGACCTGTAACTTCTTCTTTAAGAGGCTCCTCTGTCCTCCACTCATTACCTGTAGTAATGGCTATTGTTTGAAATTGTTATCAGTATAAAAGACACCTGTCCACAACCTCAAACAGTCACACTCCAAACTCCACTATGGTGAAGACCAAAGAGCTGTGGAAGGACACCAGAAACAAAATTGTAGACCTGCACCAGGCTGGGAAGACTGAATCTTCAATAGGCAAGCAGCTTGGTGTGAAGAAATCAACTGTGGGAGCAATAATTAGAAAATGGAAGACATACAAGACCACTGATAATCTCCCTCGATCAGGGGCTCCATGCTAGATCTCACCCTGTGGGGTCAAAATGATCACAAGAACGGTGAGCAAAAATCCCAGAACCACATGGGGGGACTTAGTGAATGACCTGCAGAAAGCTGGGACTAACTTAACAAAGGCTACCATCAGTAACACACTACGCCGCCAGGGACTCAGATCCTGCAGTGCCAGATGTGTCCCCCTGCTTAAGCCAGTACATATCCGGGCCCGTCTGAAGTTTGCTAGAGAGCATTTGTATGTTCCAGAAGAGTATTGGGAGAATGTCATATGGTCAGATGAAACCAAAGTAGGACTGTTTGGTAGAAACACAACTCGTCGTGTTTGGAGGAGAGTGAATGCTGAGTTGCATCCAAAGAACACCATACCTACTGTGAAGCATGGGGGTGGCAACATCATGCTTTGGGGCTGTTTCTCTGAAAAGGGACCAGGACGACTGATCCGTGTACATGAAAGAAGGAATGGGGCCATGTATCGTGAGATTTTGAGTGCAAACCTCCTTCCATCAGCAAGGGCATTGAAGATAAAACGTGGCTGGGTCTTTCAGCATGACAATGATCCCAAACACACCACCAGGGCAACGAAGGAGTGGCTTCGTAAGAAGCATTTCAAGGTCCTGGATTGGACTAGCCAGTCTCCAGATCTCAACCCCATAGAAAACCTTTGGAGGGAGTTGAGAGTCCGTGTTGCCCAGCGACAGCCACAAAACATCACTGCTGTAGAGGAGATCTGCATGGAGGAATGGGCCAACATACCAGCAACAGTGTGTGCCAACCTTGTGAAGACCTACAGAAAACGTTTGACCTTTGTCATTGCCAACAAAGGATATATAACAAAGTATTGAGATGATGTAACGTCTCTGCCTGTTTGGGTCTCTGCGCCACCCTCCACTCACCCGATGCGGCGAAAGAGGCATATTCAGTTTGATTCCTTGCATAAGATTCTTGCTGCTCAGTCTGAACACTGTCCTAGACTATGTAATTGATTTTCTGCTACACCCGTATCCAGCACCTTGTTTCTTTCGGCTTCTCAGTAGTTAATCTCAGCCTTGCCTGTGTGATTGACAGCCTGTCTACCAATCCAGTCTGAGGCAGGTCCTGACTTTCTATAAACAGGTTGTCAGCCCTCACATGGTTGCTGGCTATTTATTCTGTCTTGTGACTTGTCCCTGCTAGCTCCTTTTCTGCTATTCCCTGTATTCCTATTTCTGACCTCTGGCTCTGTTTTTGACTATTCTCTTGGATTGTGATTTTGTACTGCATTGCTCGACTGTTACCGACCCCTTGACTAGCTGACCTCCCTTTGTCGTTGTTTGTCCTGTCTGCGTTCTGTGTTTTCACCTATAGTAGGAACGGACTGTCAACTGGTTGCTGGCTGTCGCCTAGGACAGATCGGGCAAGTACGCAGGGACAGTGGGGGGATTCAGCTTAGGGTCCACTGTGTTGTTGTGCTCCTCCCCCCAGAGTTTTCCAGCAGCTAATGGGGAATCGCTCCTCTAGCGATTCCCTTACAGATGAAATTTTGTTATTGACCAAATACTTATTTTCCAACATAATTTGCAAATAAATTCTTTAAAAAATCAGACAATGTGATTTTCTGGATTTGTTTTCTCAATTTGTCTCTCATACTGTAGTTGAGGTCTACCTATGATGTTAATTACAGGCCTCTCTCATCTATTTAAGTGGGAGAAATTGCGCAATTGGTGGCTGACTAAATACTTTTTTTCCCCCACTGTACATATGTCAACCACTATGGTCATGTGCATTAAGCCTAGAAGAAAGAGTATAATGGATATTCATTACTTATTTATGCAATAATTATATAACAATAAAAAAATTACATCTGAATTTTTCCAAAATATTTTTGGATTACTAAACACCAGCTGATTTCCTTCTTGAGACGATGCATTGAAATGTCCAACCTCTCTTATGTCCATTGCTCCTATGACAGGGCTTGCAAAATTAAGGATGTAATAGATTGTAGACATTTCACCTTTCTCATTAAAATGGACATCTTCTCCATATGGATCTCTGAAATGAACTCTTCTTAGGTACTAGAAAAAGGAACAGTGTATATATGAGATTTACCTGAAAATAACTTTGTATAATCCTTTTACAGTTGTTGCAGTGTTTACATCAGGGATGCCATATTGTAGGTTATAGGAGGAAAAGTTCCTGGTCACTTTTGTGATTGTAAAAACAAGAGTCTCTAACTCTTAGGGTGGGTTTACACTTTCGCCGGAGTCCATCTGCCGCAAATCCGACTGAAAATCTCTGGAAACTGTATAGGGACTGGATAGCGAAAGGTTAGCGATGCAAATCCAGTTTTTTTCACTGGAAATAAAGTCGGACATGCAGGACTTTTTTTCCAGCGAAAAAACTGGATTCACGGCGCAGAGGGTGCAAGCGCACACCTGCGCATTGCTTTAAAAACCCATTCAAATGAATGGGTTTTTAAGCAATGCGTCGCTAACCTTTCGCTATCCAGTCCCTATACAGTTTCCCGAGATTTTCAGTCGGATTTGCAGCAGACGGACTCCCGCACAAGTGTGAACCCACCCTAACCCTGGCCTGGGACTACCTGTAGATTAATATCTATTTTCAGTAAATGTATATAATGCAGACTATCATTTATACAGACGTGGACAAAATTGTTGGTACCCCTCGTTTACTGAAATAAAAACCCACAATGGTCACAGAAATAACTTGAATCTGACAAAAGTAATAATATATAAAACTACATGTTGACAAGCCACAAAGCTTCTGGAAGAATGTCCTATGGACAGATGAAACAGAAATTGAAATTTTTGGCAAGGCACATCAGCTCTATGTTCACAGACGGAAAAATGAAGCATATTTTGAAAAGAACACTGTCCCTACTGTGAAACATGGAGGAGGCTCTGTTATATTCTGGGGCTGCTTTGCTGCATCTGGCAGAGGGTGTCTTGAATCTGTGCAGGGTACAATGAAATCTCAAGATTATCAAGGGATTCTAGAGAGAAATGTGCTGCCCAGTGTCAGAAAGCTTGGTCTCAGTCGCAGGTCATGGGTCTTGCAACAGGATAATGACCCAAAACACACAGCTAAAAACAACCAAGAATGGCTAAGAGGAAAACATTGGACTATTCTGAAGTGGCCTTCTATGAGCCCTGACCTAAATCCTATTGAGCATCTTTGGAAGGAGCTGAAACATGCCGTCTGGAAAAGGCACCCTTCAAACCCAAGACAACTG
This sequence comes from Leptodactylus fallax, assembly GCA_947044405.1. Lineage (NCBI taxonomy): Eukaryota > Metazoa > Chordata > Amphibia > Anura > Leptodactylidae > Leptodactylus > Leptodactylus fallax. Next base: position 684,049 of record CAMRHE010000434.1, read on the forward strand.
GAGCAGTTTTCTCATGAGGAGTGGCCAAAATACCTGCTGAGAGGTGCAGAAGTCTCATTGACAGTTACAGGAATCGTTTGATTGCAGGGATTGCCTCAAAAGGTTGTGCAACAAAATATTAAGTTAAGGGAATCATTATTTCTGTCCAGGCCTGTTTCATGAGTTTTCTTTTTTTTAAAAATTCTGTTCAAGCATGGTTGAAAAGCAATGTCTGACTTTCATTTGTTCATTTTCATAGAATTTTTATATATTGTTACTTTTGTCAGATTCAATTTATTTCTGTGACCATTGTGGGTTTTTCTTTCATTAAACGAGGGGTGCCAACAATTTTGTCCACGTGTGTATACTTAGGATAGGTTATAAATATGGTAGGAGTCCAGCACCCAGCATCTCCACTGAGTAGTTGTTACTGGGAGGGACCAAAGCCTTATATACACAGTGAAGCAAACAGATCAATTCACTGTGTAATTGCAGTGCCAGGTTACTACAGCTCAATTTCTGGATCCTTCCAACACAGGCGACTACTGGTACTAGTTGATCAGTGGGAGTGCTGCGTGTTGGACTCCCAATGGTCTAATATCAATGACCTATCCTATGCATAGGTAATCAATGTTGAAAAGCTGTAAAATCCCTTTAAAGGGGTTGTCTGGCGCCAAATGGATTTTTCTTAATGATAAGATACAGGATAGGTCATCAGTAAATAGTCGGTGAGGGTCTTACTTTTGGATCCTACACAGATCAGCTATTCCACCAGTCTCTGGACATTGAAAGCTGTTGCAGTGTGTAGCTGCTACTTTTCAAGTAATAGGAAGGGTGTTACAATTCCCCAGAATCACGGTTATTTAGTGGATGGGACTGCAGCGCAGCTCCTATTACTTGAACAACAGCAAATTGTATATTCTCAGAGGTACCCAGAAGCTGCCAAATCAGCTGATCTGTGCAAGGTCCCGGTATCGGACCCTCACAGATCAAATACTGATGACTTACCCAGTGGACAGGTAATCAATATTAAAAATTCATTTGGGGCCAGAAAACCCTTTTAATCCCTTCCTGCACCTTGACATAACTGTATGTCAAGGTCCTATGGTAGTTCAGAAACTTTAACATACAATAATGTCAGTGTGTTCACATGGGTATAGAAGCAGAAGCCCCTTTTAAAAAAGTAATATTACTTTTATTACCAAAATGGTACCATTGAAAACTGGTCCTGTTAATAGGTTGCCATAGAGGAATGTTGACCAAAAAATTAAAAAAAGTTATGGCCCCAACAAAGAAGTAGCATTAATAAGCATTATTCAATAAGTTCTGTAAAATGGTGCCATTCAAAAAAATATAACCTGACCTGCAAAAAACAAACTCCTATACAGATATTGCAATTTAAAAATAAAAAGTATGGGTTTTAGAATGCAACTATGAAAAAAACAAAAAAAGTTTGATCAACGAGGTCCAACAATAGGCTGCTGTTAAAGGGGTTAATATTATATTAGTTTAAATCCAGTTCCAAGGTGTTCACTCTATTTATGCAGACCTACAGATTGGAAAGGTTGATGTTAGAGATGAAAAAACTGGTTTGTCTCAAATACAAAGTAACAGGTTAAAATGGTGGCCACCACATAAAAGGAAGGAGAAAACAAAGAAGAAGGATCACATGACCTTCGGGATTAGAAAGACTCACCAATAATGCCTTGCAAGCAGCACTCATCACAGGCGATGGCCAATCATAAAGTAGTATCGGTGATGAGTCATAGGCAGTATAAAATGTCAAGGCTGAAAGAGGAGTGATAATTTTGTGGAAAGAGATTAGAAAAATAGGGCCAGACAGAGATAGATGGGATAATACATGGATAATTTGTGGGGAAGTGTAGTGTGTGTTAGTAAGGACAGGAGAAGACTACTTAAGGTTTGTTCACACAACAGTGAAAACCAGATGTGTGACGGCCATTTTTGCAACGTTCATCGCACATCCGTTTTGAGAACACATTGAATCAAATCTGTCTATTCACATGTATGTTTTTTGAGTGACCGTTTATAACAGCCCTCAAAAAACTGACTTGCTCTATCTTTGTTTGTTTTCATGGACACACGGACCCAAAAAAATCAATGTGAGTTGGGTTACAAAAGAAATAATAAAATTTATCTGTCTTTCACTGATAGTTAAAAACTGATGCAAAATGGATGACACTTTGCCATGAAAAATAGAAAACCAGAACGGAGTGGATGCAAAATGGCTGTTAAAAACGGATCTGTACGCCCATTTTTTACCAGCAGTTAGGTCACAGGTCACTGTTGTGTTCAGATATGTGTGTCTGTGATTTTTCATTTTTATTTATAAAAACGCATGAAATCTGATGCAATCTGTTACAACAGATAAACTAATCCGGTTTCTATTAAAACAGACAACCTTTTTCTACAAGCCTTTGTATCAGTTAAATTCTTTAGTTTCTGTGAATAAAATTGATGCATTTAACTGAAACAAAAAACATGGTGTGAAAGCAAACTTAAAGGGAGTCTGTCACCAGAACCCAGCATATTGGCCCAGTTACATGGATAGATAGTTTAGGATCACTTGAATCAAACAGTGTTTTCCCTTGTGAATCCATAAAAAAAATTATTTTTGTTCATCAAAAAAAAAAAAATCATCAAAAAGTTGATGTGTCCCAAAATAAAAAAAAGTATAGCTTGTCCTGCAAAACAAGTCCTCAACTAGCTAAATTGCTGATATGTGTCTCAGAAGATAAAAAATAAATGATATAAATTTTTTTTTTATTCTGCAAAATTAGTAAAAAAAAACAAAAACATATAAATTAGGTATTGCCTTAAGTGTACTGACCCAGATAATAAATGTTACTTGCTTGTGAACAGCAAAAAAAAATTAACCCCTTAACCCTATATCCCGTACATGTATGTGATTGGGTGTGAAGGGGTGTATGGAGAGAGCTCAGTAGCTGCCTGCACTGATCATGGCTGTTAACCCTTTAGACGCCGCAGTCAAATGGGACCGCAACATCTAATCTGCACAGGTGCCACCGGCCCCGCCATTTTTCACTGATCGTCGCCCTCCTGAACGTCATCGGAGGACGGCGATCGGTTGCCATGCCTATTGAAGGCTCCCAGGCTTCTCATTGCATTGGATCTATTGCACGCTATTAAACTATTAAAATATTAAAATATTTATCCCATACGGTGAACGGCATAGCAGCGAAAAAAATATAAATAGCAAAATAGCATTTTTTCAACACTTTGCCTCCTATAAAAAAATGTAATAAAAAGCGATCAAACCATCAGATCTTTCCCTATATGGTACCAGTAAAAACATCATATAGTCCCGCATAAAAAGACGCCATACCTAGCTCCATACATGTAAATATGAAAAATTTACAGGTGTCACAATATGGCGACACAAAATTTTTTTTCAATTTTGCAAAGATTTTAATTTTTTAAAAGGTATAAAAACATTACAAATACTATATAAATTTGATATCACCGTGTTCGTACTGACCCGCAGAATCCATGTAACATGTCATTTTTACCACACAGTGAATGCTGTAAAAATTAAACCCATATGAAATTGGCGCAAATGCATTTTTTTTCTCCAATTGCACCTCATTCTGAATTTTTTCCAGCTTCCCAGTACATTGCACAGCATATTGAATGGGCCATTACAAAGTACAATTTGTTTCACAAACAATAAGCCATCATGTGACTCTGTGAACTGAGAAATGAAAAAGTTATGGCTCTTGGAGTGTTGGGAGGCAAAAAAAAAAATGCAAAAACAAAAAATGGCTGTGTCCTTAAGGGGTTAAATGTCTAAAAGCAATGACAAATTTGTTATTTTTTTCACCCCACCCCCCAGAATGAGTTAATAAAAATTAGGCAATAAGTTATGGGCAACCCAAAATGATGTCACTGAAAATGAATCTCATCCTCCAAAAATCTCCACACTCTTTACGACAAAATTGACTATGGCAAGAAGGGAAATGTATAAAGAATGTATTAACTGTGTAAAGTAGAGATAGGAAAATCGGTTTGTAATGAACTGGATTGAACCTAAATATTACAAACCTAAATATGAGACTCGGCATGGCCATGTAACCACTGAGGCCCAATCACAGAAGAGCGCCAAATGCCATGAGAAGGCAGAGAAAGAGCACCAAATACTGCCCAAAAGAAGTAATGGTGAGTACAAATTTAAAAAAAAAAAAAATTTCACCTCCTCTGGGCCTCCAGCTATTATACTGAAGACCCCAGGGTATAATAATTTCCCTTCCTCTTCTATCCAAACAAGTTCGGACGATACCAAACCAAGGGATCACTTCGTCTGAACATAGGATGATACAAATCTTTTTAGGTTCACCCATCTTTACTCCCATCCTAGGAGTTAGTGGGGAAAATAGTGGCACATTTAGTGTACCAAGTGGCCTCTACACAGCTTAAATATTACCATCTGCTGCACATTAATTTCTGAAAAACAAATTGATGCAACACCTATGGTAACAAAAATGCTCACTACACCGCTTGATAAATTCTTTGAGGAGTATTGCTTCCAAAAATGGTGTCACTTCCCAGTGAATTTCACTTAACTGACAAGGCATCCAAAAAAAACATCCTGTCTCCCATCCCCTGAAACTGGAGCCCTTACTTATGGGAGCCTGAAAAATGGGCTCTTACATTAAATTGGTCGTTACCAGTGGGGAGCCGTCCAAGCGCCCTAGTTCATGGGCCCCATAGCAGCCACTACAGTTGCTATGGTGGTAGTTATGCCCTGAGGTGATCTTGATCTATGTAACTGTGCTGTTAATTTCATGTGGTCAATGATGGTGATGGACCACCTTTAACTTTTCTTGTCACAACACTATATGTATTTCGCATGTGATTTATTACCTTTTGCATGTATCTTTGAATTTCTTTGTATTTGTCTCTGATATTTCCGGACATCTGTAACCGCATCTCATGTAGAGAATGTGCCATGGCATAGACAGACTTATACACTAGATAAGTGACTCCAAATCTCTCCGTATCATATAAGCTGTTACTAAGTTCACCTAACTTAATAGTTCTGTTACATTCATGAAGATCTCGCCGATGTGATTTCAGAAGATTATTTTTAATAGGATCTAAGGTTAAGCAATGAAAAGAATGTGCTAAGATATACTCCAGTATAACGTCATTTGGGCGATTTATTAGACTGATATCTCGAAGGAATTTTTTTCAGATCTGGCATCTCTGTAGTAGGAGGTGAAAATACCAGACTGCCATGTAATGCAGGTTTTTTAATTTCAGGTATAGCCATGAATACAATCCAACCTGCGGGTATAATGTATGTCTTCTCATTGGCTTTAACATGTTCCACTTCCATAAAAAATGTCATGAAAGCAGAAAACTTTCCGCAAATTACAACAACTTGTGAAACTGAATTCTTAAAGATTCTCATCTTTTCAGAAACAATTTGGCTTTTTTCTACTCCATCATATATCTTTATAATATACTCAACACAGATATCATATTTAGCAGTCATTGCCTTTAACTCCTGGCTCTGCTTTTCACCAAAATCATCATCAGATGTAATAACACCGATCCATGTCCAGTTATAATGTCTCAGTAAGTGAACTATTGCCAGACACTGGGTTGAGTAATTGGGAAGTGCTTGGAAGAACGATGGGAAGAGTCTTAAAGTGCTCAAAATAGGATCCACCGCACCATAACTGATCTGATAATACAGGAATAATTTAGGTGATTATTATTTCACTCAATATGTTCTACCATATAATAAGTATTACAATTAGAGATGGGCAAACCTCACGAGATTCCTTTCAACAAATATTCGTGAGGTTCAGCCTTCACTTCATTTCAGGCCGAAGTTGTTCAGCACAAACCAAAAGTGCTATTTGTTAGGATTCAGATGCAAGGTAAGGAATGTACTGATCTTCAGGAAAGCAGCAGCATAAATGGGCTGACAACTGCAAGCAGTAGAAAATGCTATTTAAAGGTAATACACTACTGCAAGCCAAGACTGGTCTCAGACGCCTTCACCAGAGCTCCTCGCAAGAAGAGATGGATTTTCGCTGAATCTAAAGACCGGAATTGTCACCAGAACAGAAAGTATATCACAAATAAACGCACTGCAGCAGAAGCCAAACACCAAATCCACACACTACTCACAGGGACAGAGATAACAGAATAGTCGTCAATCATGGGTCAGCAGCTGGAGAAGGCAACAAGGAACCAAATCACGAGACAAAGACAAATCCAGAAAACAAAGCCAATAGTCGAAACCGATCAGGAACGCCAGAACAAAATCGAAGAAAGAGAGGAATCCAAGAACACAGCCAAAGGTCAGTATTAGAGCAGTCAAATAAATGTCAGGAGCCAAGCAGGAAGTGGCAAACTAATTAGCCAGTAAACCTGGGTGATGAGGGAGTTGTTTATAAAGGCCTGCTCAGGAAGCTTCCCTATGTTGTCATGGCAACCTTAAAGCAGCAACAATCAATCCTAACAGGAAGCTTCCTTATGTTGACACGGCAACCTTAAAGCAGCAACAACAGATGTAACATTCCTGACACTATTATTATATTATTATACTTTGAGGCCCAGAGTATAATAAGTGGAGGGCCTGGAGAGATGAGTAAAAATAACAAATAGTTATACTCACCTCTTCTGGTCATCCTCATGACGTCCAGCGGCATCTGGCAGTTCCCCAGAATCCCCTTCCAGCTTCTTCCAGCCTCTGGCTGATATCGTATACCACAGGGTCATTGCTGAGGCCGTGATTGAACCTCAGCAGGCTCATGAGGAGTGATGATGTCAGTGTGCTACATCAAAGCGTGACATCAACCAGAAGCAGGAAGTTGATTCCAGGAAACCACTCAATCTCTTCCAACACAGATTTATCAAATGCAACTTTTTAAAAAGTCACAAATATTGTATCAATTTCACTCTAGTAGTGTAAAATATGGAGTAAAGCTGGATAAACACATTAAATTTCGGACTGTCATTGATCATCTGGAACAAATATCCAACAGTCATTCAAATGGCCAACTGTTTAGAATGCACAACAAATTTTTGACTACCCCAAAAACAATGAAATATAACAAATGAAACTTTGTCAATCCAAAGGAAAAGCTGAAAACAAGAAATTATGTATATATCCACAGTACACAAATCACACACAGGTCTAGCTCATACACAAACTATTAACCCAAGAGAAAGATGAAAAATTCCAACAGAACCAATTTTGGTGGTTACCAACTTTAGTTGACAGCTATATGGGGCAAATATTTTAAGGTTTATGTATGAAAAATTGTCAACTGACCATGTAAAATCTCCTAATCAAAATCTAAAGTATATGGGCAGCCTAACATTTTAGGACAAATGTTAGACCTATATCATACATTGATCATACATTAAATTTGATCATACGTAAAATTTGATACATTTTGGGAAATTATACTCACGCACATTAAAACTGACTGTAAAACCTTCCCTAATGATAAATTCCAACCCTGATATGTATAATATGGAATACACTTTTCTATAGCTATTGGCAACACGATAATATAACCTAAAAATATTACGACATTGCTCTAGTATTATGTCTCACCTGTGCGTATCCATATATACTTAATATTTGTACCAAGTTTAAAGATATATCTGGATTTTTATCTCCAATAACGCCAACCAAATGACCATACTTTGCACAAAAGTAATTAGGAACTGTGTCTCCAGGACCAGATAAGATCTGTAGGACACTATCTATAGCATTATTCACATTGTTACATGAATCATATACATGATATGCTAGAGTCGTATTTGGTAGAATATCAGGGTTCTTGTTAATTTCATCAATGGCAAAAATAAAGGCCATGAGATATCTGTAGAAACGAGGAATAGGCCTGGGGAAAATAGTAAGAAAGCTTTAATAACCAATGTAATACGTCAGATCCAAATTTAACATCCAAGAGTTTTTCCAATAACTTGGGCTCAGCTGAAAAGTTACCCAACTGCTATCATGCTAATGAAAGTTTTTCTCCAATTATAAAACAACGGTTACTGTTTATATAGAAGTCTATGGAGTGGAGAAGGCTGCTGGAAAAGACATTCTCTGCTACATTTCTGAGTGAGAGAAACCTTATTATCTTTCAAGGTAAGACTCTACCACTGCACAGAATTAGACAATAACAATGTCATAATCACTTAACAGCTTCCCCCTTCCTCCATAGACTTCTGTGTCCGAGCTGGATACAGATAGGAATCTATGTAAAGAAACTGAGTGCAAATAAGGAGAAAGAGTCCAGCCTAATAACATTTGAATTAAACAAATTTCTTTAATAAGATATATTACAAAGTTTCTTATATTCACCTGTAGTATTCAGTTTTAAAAAGTGGTTTTATACAGGTGCATCTCAATAAATTAGAATATCTTTGAAGCGTTTATTTATTTCAGTAATTCAATTAAAAAAGTGACCTATATTTTCTAGATTGTTTACACACAGAGTGTTCTATTTCAAGTGTTTTATTTCTGTAAATGTTGATTATGGATTACAGGTAATGAAAACCCAAATCTAAGAAAATTATCTAGTATACTAGTATCTAATATAGATTCACATGTTCTGCTGTACAAACTGCTTTTTCTTGCAGATATATATTTACTTCTCAAAAATTGCTTTAAAAGGAGACTATCACTATCATAAGGCATCCAATGGAACATGTCATCACAGAAAAAATCATAAGTATATGGAAGTGTAGAAGATGCATCTCTGGTTTTCCCTAAGTCTAATGCTAATTAAACTTTTGTTTATCTTCAGAATAAATATACTTGACAGATCTGTATGATCTCAGTTTGCAATAAATTAGTCATTAACCTAATATACACCAGCCGAATAAATCAGAAAACACCAAGTACTTACATGTCACAATAACATGAAACATCATTCATGTCATTGTTAATAAACTCATAGTAACTCACAGTAAATATCCCCCCGATGATCAGGTCTCCGTCCTGTACATACTTGGCATTGAATAAATTCCATCTCTTCCTGATAGAACATTGTGGACCGGCGCTGAATTGTTGGCACAGTGATAGTGAAATGAGACTGAAAAATAATATTGTTATATAGAGATTTTTACCAATCATTGCTGAATAATACAATGTTGGATTCATGTATTTATAAAGAAAAGACTACATGGCACATAGCACAGCCAGCCTCAGTGTAGCTGGAGTGATGTGTGCTGTGTTATATCGTCTTATATAGGCAGGGAAGGAGAGACGGATTTATTCATTGTTTAAGTTGCTTCACTTTTAGCAATTCCCAATAAGAAAAAATACACAGTTGAATATAGTTGTTGCTTTCATTACATCATACAACATGACAGCCCTGGATTATTGTGTTACATCTTTAACTTTTACTTTTTTGAAAAATATGACTCAGAGATATAAAACTTTTATGTGATCACACTCCATTATATCATAATATAGGCTAAGGCAACACCTAGCTGATCCACTGTGGGATGTCTGCTATGGAGGATATTGGATCCGCCAACTACAAAAATCAACTGATTGTCACTGCGCTTTTACCCCTACAGCTGGGTTATTTTTCATCCTTTGCATTGGAAAGGTTGAAAACTACACTGAACTTGCAACAAGAGGGTAGCGCAGCAGTGAGGCCTCTAACCAATTACTATTGTCAACATTGATATTGTAACACCAAGTAGCAGGTGTTGAGAAGATCTGCCAATGATGAAAATTTCAAGCCCATTGCTCCAATCTGTGGCAGAGGCATAAAAGTCAGACTGAAAGCAAATTTTTTTTTTAGCCATATGAATCCTCAAAAATTGGATCAAGTGATGTGGATGATTGTGCGATGTCTCCAGTTCACCAACAAACCAGTTATTGATATTTTTTGCATACTGAGAGGGACAGATCTGAGAGACCTTGGTTTATCATTCTAGAAGATTGCTGCATAGTTGGACAGCACTGTTCAACTTTATGAGTCCTGGAGATTGAGAGAGCAATGAAGAAGTGGAATGACAGCAATAGGTGTGAATTGGCAAACCTCTGAATGGATGGATCATCTTATTGGCAGACTAGCACATGCCCAAGTGTATTGAGCGTGGAATAACATTCCTAAGACAACCATTAATAACATCATTGATAGTATGCCAAGGCTGCAAGCATTTCTGGGCTTGGCACTCATACTCAATACTAAATCAATTAAGATGTTTTGAATATTTTCTTCTTGGAGTTGCAATTTCAGTGTTGAGGTGTGTATATTCCAAATGGTAAGGCTAAGTTCACATCTCCGCTTGGGGATTCTATTCCCCATTCCGTGTTAAAAATGCGGAGGAAAAGTCCTGCAAGCATTTTTTCAGCATTTTTCAGGCGAAAATTGGGCAGAAACCCGATACACCCTATTATAGTCTATAGTCTTTTTTAAGCGATTAGGTTTCGATTCATGGAGTCCCCAAGTAGGACCCCATAGATGGAAACCCGAGCACAGGTGTGAACCTAGTGTAAGTCACAAGACTTGGCCAATTAGCTGCTTAGGGAAAGATCAAAGCACAGAGTCAATCATGAATAGTTATCACCACCAATAAGATACAGTACATAGATAATTCAGGATGGATATAGTATAAATTATTGTAAAAAAAAAAAAAATCTGTAGTATAGTACAGAATGTATTTGTTATAGGATTCAAAAGGATTTTTCCAAAATTATTATGTACTAGCAGTAGCATCCGTTTTCCTGGAAACCTCTTCACCGCTTGTTATATCTCAGTTTATTTATCCTATAGTTACTTCAGCCCATTAACTCTATCATTTTCATAATACTTTGACACTTAGGACTCTGTAGTGTCCAGATTACTTATTTTGCAATTTCAATCATGGTTACATTTCTTTTTGTAATAATCGAAATACAGATGGTCTGAAGAAGACCTAAGACCAAAAATTGAAACCTGACTCAGTTGCAAATAGGGAAAACCATATAAAAGTATTATGTAGCATTATTGTGTTTGCAGAGTTAAAAGTAGTTGACCTTCTATATGTGGGAAAGAAAACCTAAAACAAAGAACCAAGCCAAGATTAACATTTTTCCCATCCAGCCATGACTTTGTGATGATAGCCAATGGTAATGGCCATGGTGGTTTCTGGGGCAAATAGCAACATAGATGAACGTGCATGATTCATTAACTTCTTAGATTCTGAGGGGCTCCAGCAAATCTTTGTACCATTGCCGGCAAAAATCTTCAGCTTGACTGGATGCAATAAAGAAAATCTGACTTTCTTGTTGATTGGTCGCCTGCAGTACGGGTTACATTTTTCCCTCTTCTGTGCAACTAGAGCTGAAAAGTCCTGGAACATAAGAAGATGGTTTTGTTCATATTGTAGATCTCTCTTTTTCTGTTATGCATGTAGTAGTCACATCTTTTTCTCATTGTTCAGGATTTTGAAGATAATGATTTTTGCCTGTTGGTGTCTGATCTCTTTCAGAGCCAGTTCTATGTATGCTTTCCACCATTATGGAACCTGAACTCCTCCAGTGACTCTCGTACCTACCTCAGGCTATTCCAGGTTGACTGCTTCATCTGTACTACTCTTACGTTGTTCCAGAAACACTGACCTGCACTTCTAGTCCAGGATGATATTCCAGAAAACACGTTTCCAGTTAGTATGACCTCTTTGAGGTCATGGTTGTTTTCTCATACACAGGTGCAGCTCAATAAATTAGAATATTTTTGAAATGTTCATTCATTTCAGTAATTCAGTAATACAATTCATAATCAGCGTCTTCCATGATTGTGTGTCCTACTGAACCAGACTGAGGGACCATTTAAAGGCTTAGGAAACCTTGGCAGGTGACACTGAATTTACAATACTGAACTTTTTTGCAATATTCAAATTTTCTTAGATTTTGGTTTTCATTACCTGTAATCCATAATCAACATTTACAGAAATAAAACACTTGAAATAGAACACTCTGTGTGTAAAGAAACTAGAAAATATAGGAGGTCACTTTTATAATTTAATTACTGAAAGAAATAAACGTTTCAAAGATATTCTAATTTATTGAGATGCACCTGTAGTATATCCACATGTAAACATTTTAAACAATTTTAAATTTACAAACAATGAGTATAAATTTACAGAGCTTTAACTTTCTGAATGTCCTGTAGTTTCAGGTGATATTACCATATACTGTATGATATGATGGCAAGATACTTGATCACATGTATTAATTATAGGATGAATTTTATTTAAAGAAAAGGACATGGATCTCAATGCATATCAATTTATGGTGTTTGCCTTTATTTTAATGAATAAACTACTTTTAGAGTTTAAGTCAGGTCTCAGCAGTATAATATAACATTTGGGGAAGAATATACAGCCTAAAATACCAACACTTGATGATATTATAGCAAATATTTCTACAAGAACTGTATTTTCCCAGTAACACTCATATAGGCCAGGATAAAAGCCACCCAGACACTGCAGACAACCAGCATGCTGAATGTGATGTTTTTGGCTTCATTAAAACTATCTGGTAAATTTCTGGCCAAGAAAGCAAAAATGAAACTAACAGCTGCAAGTAGTCCCATATAGCCCAGGAGTATGGAAAAGGCCAGCATGGAGCCTTCATTACACTGATATATAATCTTGTCCTGGTATAAGTGAGTGTTAATTTCTGGGAATGGAGGAGAAGTAGATAACCAAATAATACTGAGTAAAACCTGAAGAAATGAACAGAAAAAGACCACACAGTTTGGAATTTTCACTCCAATAAATTTCCTCCAGAAACTTCCAGGTTTGGTGGCTTTGAAGGCCATGTAGACCAGGATGGTTTTAGCCAGAATAGAAGAGATAGCTATTGAGAAGATGATCCCAAATGAAGTCTGACGAAGCATACAGGTGACATATGTAGGACGACCCAGGAACAAAAATACACAGAGGAAACTCAACATGATGGAAGCCAAGAGAATGAAGCTCAGGGTTTGGTTATTTGCTCTGACCACTGGAGTGTCTCGGAATAAAATAAAGATCCCCAAGATTATAGCTATTTTGAAGAAACATAAGACAGAAATTGAAGAAAGAGTAAGAACTGTGGGGTCACAATAATTGTAAGATAAGAATTCTATAGGTTTTGGTACACACTGATTCATATCATTTGGCCATTGTTCTTCTGGACACTTGTAGCATGATACACTGTCTCCAAAAGAAAAGCAGATAGTGAACCTACAGTAATTAACAATATTAACAGCAAAGAACTGGGATTTTTTTTTACCTGTTTTATTGGATATTTCTCCCTCTGAGCATATTAGACATTCAAAGAAGCATTTATGTATTCCTGGCTTTAAAGTACTTTTGTAACTCGGAGGACACTGCTCGGAGCATGTAGAGACTGGGATCTGTTACACAGAATCAAAAAATGGAGATGCAACAGTAGAATTATTATTAATATTTTTTATTAGAAGTTAAAGGGGTATTCCCACGACCAAAACCATTTTAAAATTTGTAGATAATTAAAAGTTAAACATTTTTGCAAATATAAGTAATTAAACATTTTGCCGAGTTTTAAAGATTTTCTCTAAATATCTTGTGGTCACGATTTGTTGTCTAGATCAGTTACCAGTGGATATGACCATGTATGTAGGACCTTTTTAAGGTAAGAAAATCAACTATGATTTGCTTATTGTGGCCGGGATATCTTCTGATACATGTAGTGTCCCTGCCTGATAACCCAGCTACAATATGGAAATCATGGCTAGGTTCTTGACAACTCCCAGATCATAGAAAGTTTCTGCACTCGTGGTCGTATCCATTGGCAACCGATCAAGACAACAGACTGTCACCACTAAGATGAATAGAGAAAATCTTTAAAACTCTGTAGAATTTTTAACTACTTACATTTACAAAATGTTTAACTTTTAATTATCTACAAATATAGATATAATTATGTTCATGGGAATACCCCTTTAAGTAAAAAAAAAAATTATATATTATTATATATAAATATTATGAGTTTAACGTACATGTCAATTATTTTATTTACAAATTGATTTGGATTCATTATATTAAAAAAAAACTCCCAAAGATCACATATAGAGATGAGCGAATCGAAGCTGATGAAGTGGAATTTGATCCGAATTTCAGAAAATATTCGATTCGCATCCAATACAGATTTCCTCACACTTCGTCGTAACAAATCGCATAGCTCTGATCGGGGTTTTAACCCCTTGCATGCCGCAGTCAAACATGACCGCGGCATCCAAGGGGTTCCACCATGCTACATGTCCCCTTCAGATGATGTAATGACGTCATTGTGCCCCATGTGATCGCTGAGGCCCAATCAAAGGCCCCAGCATCATTTCTACATAGGGAAGCTCCAGTTGTAATTGACAAAGAGAAATATTTTGGGTTTTTTTATAAGTAGAAATGCAGATTTTTTTCTCCCACACTAGTCCTATTACTATACATCAGTCCTCTTGTCTGGACATTTCTAGATATGTGTATCACAGGTTGAGATGGATGAATCTTATGAGATTTATTTTGTGAATTCACAAGCTTCACCCACCTGTTTCAATTGCTTGTTTCAGCAAAGCACTATGATGTCTGCCTGTTCTACAATACTGCTGAGACCAAATTAAGGGATTTAGTGTTCCTCTGGGGCCTGTGATATCATCCAGGGGGCTGTAAAAGGCTAGAGGAGGATCATAATGGAGAGTCAGACTTTGCGGGATAGGTGAGGGAAGGTATCAGTGTGTATGTTTTCTGCACCTTCCTATGCTTTTTATACTCTGGGGTGGAAAGAGACATCAGAATTTAATGGGGATTTGTGGGTGGAAAATCCCCAAAACTAAATTTTTGGAAAATTCATAATGAACCTGGCTTGTTACGAACCAATTTTCTCATCTCTAATCACAAGTTAAGCTACATTTCTCAACACAATATGATTTTGTGACGTTATTGCCAAGCTATATGCTAACTATCCTATCATTGTCCAATAGGATGTGGTGAATTGCAGCCTTTCATGACTTTTATTAGCATCTTATGATATTGGATTGGATTGGTTTCATGACAAATTGGAATACTTAACCAAACTGGAGATCAATTGAGTCTGGGCATACAGTATGTATATATACTAAAACAGTTATGATCCTTTTCAAAGACAGAAGACAATATTCATTTATTTCAATAATTTCTACAAGAATTTTAAACATTACATCATAATTTTTCCACAATATTTTGCGATTATAGAGCACCAGCTGATTTTCTTCTTGAGATGACGCATTGAAATGGCTGACATCATTGAAGATCATTTTTTCTGTAGTAAGACTTGCATAGTTAAGGATGTGATAGACTGTAGACATTTCTCCTTTCTCATTAAAATAAACTTCTTCTCCATATGAATCTCTAAAATGAACTCTTCTTAGGTACTAGGAGAATGAGCAACGAATTACATGGGATCCAAATTAAAATCATTTTCCTAATAAGATATTTATGTATCTTTTTTTTCATGATTTTTTTGTTCCATCAGAGTTTAGTAACTGAGAAGTTTAATTAATTAACCTAACCTGAGATGATTATAATAATAATAATAATAATAATAATAATAATTATTATTATTATTATTATTATTATTATTATTTGTAATGTATGTGTATTACACAGGCCATAGTTGACAACAGTCCAAGGAAATGGGTGCGGAAGCGGTTTTGGGTAAAATGAACTGCTAAAGTGGATGTTTCATGTGTGTTCCTGAGTCGGAAAAGGAGCATTCCAAAGGGACATTCCTGGAAGTTTAGATCAGGGGTTATGGTTAAAGTCAGGCATAGCTATAGGGTTTTCAGATGTAGAAATCACTACAAGGCCCTGAAACCCTTAGGGGAACCAAAGGCTCTTTACAATACACTTTATTAACCTAACTTCCTTTTTTAATAGAAAACAGGCTGTAAGATTCTCCTTAACAACCCTCTAACTGAGCTGTTACTAGGGAAAGTCCATACACATTTGTATTGCCAGTATATAGAGCTGAAGCATTTACCAAAGGGTGGGATGGTCACTTCAAATGGCTCTATCTCCATTTTAATACCAGCTAGATAAATGTTTCTGGAATCGCAAGAAAACTTTTCAGTTGAGAGATTCTCAGCTTTAACCCCTTAACGCTCAGTACCATACTATTACGTTGCACCAAGCATTTAGTTAACGCTCAGCACCGTAATAGTACAGAACTGTAAAGTTGCGGACACGGAGCTGTACCTTTGGCATCACTTTCAGCACTCGGCTGTGTTACACAGCCGAGGGCCAGGACCAACTGCCAGAGTCAAAAGATACACCAACTCTGACTGATTAACCCTCTAGATGCTGTGATCAATAGCAATCACAGCATCCAGGGGTCTGGGGACAAAATCTCCCCCCCCCCCTTCGCCTATAGGACCCCCCGCGATAAAATTGCGGGTTCCCAGGGGTTGCCATGGCGACCTCCTGAATGCCTATGCATAGTCCCAATAGGAACTACTGTACGATGTTGTACAATACTATGTATTGCAGTACATTGTACAGGGGATATGAGATCCCAGCTTCAAGTCCCCTTGTGGGACATGCAAAAACACACATAGTAAAAACACACAAAAATAAATAAACAAATAATAAAAAGTTTTAAAAAAACACCGTAATATTTACATGTTAGGTATCCCCACGTACATATAAGTCCCACTATCCAAAAAATAGTGTTAGTTATCCTGTACAGTGAACGCCGTAAAAAAAAAAAAAAAAAAATTAAGCCGCAATTTGTAAATTAACGTATTTTGGTTACTTTGCTTTCCCCAAAAAATAGCAAGAAAAAGTGATCATGAAGTCATACATACCAAACATTGGTACCAAAAAAAAAGTACAACTTACCCTGCAAATAAAGAGCCCTGATCTATCTCCGTCAACAGTACAGTAAAAAAGTTATAGGCATCAGAATACGGTGACCCCAGGAAAATCATTCATTTTCAAAAAGTGACGTTTTATTTGTAAAAGCTGTAAAACATAATAAAAAAACAATATAAATCTGGTATTGCCGTAATCGTAATGACCCGCTGGACAAAGCTTCCAGGTCATTTTTAATGCAGAGTGAACTCTGTAAAAACAAAATGTAATAAATTATTATAGAATTGTGTGTTATTTCACATGGCCCCACAAAAATCGTAAATAAAAGCTAATCAAAACATTATATGTACCCCAAAATGGTGTCAAATGAAAGTACAACTTGTCACGCAAAGAATAAGCCCTCACATGCTGCATAGAAAAATCACATTCCCGACAGTGTTTTTAACTAGTGATATCTCAAGTTGTTTTATAAATGCAGAAAATGCTTAGTTCTTTTATAGCTACTTCAATCTTGACAACATATGAAAGCTGAGAATAGATAACATTTTTCTACAGCAATTTGAAGTGAACATCCCCCTTTTGTAAATGCTTCAGCTCTACATACTGCATAGAGTACGAGTGTATGGACAGAGTCTCCCTGGTAATGTTTAGTTACAGCATTGCTAATGGGAAGTTTACTGCCTGTTTTCTATTAAAAAATAAGTTAAATAGGTTAATAAAGTATATTACAAAAACGTTAAAACACCCCCCCCCCCCGACACAATGGCATAAAATGAATAAAATGGGAGTTACACTTTAAGTGTGGACACATCTGTATGTTTAACCATGATTAAGATCTTCTCCTGACAGTTAAGAACAGACCACATTGGGGTGAGTAGGCTTTTGTCTGCTGCGGCAGTGATACCCTCTCATCTCCATTTCTGAAAAATTGTAAATTTATCAGTTTCGAAAGGGTACGTTATTTTTACAGATCAATACGTGGTGTACAGTACCTAGTTATTAATGTCAATAAATACAAAATTTACTTTGGATGCTGGAAAATCTTTTGTTTTATAAAGATCAATTCTGGCTAGAAGGGGTGAAGAATATGATTTAACAATATAAAAAAATTAACCCCTTAGCACTCTGCTTCACTCCACTGAACATATTGTTAACAATACATCAAGTTTTTTTGTTTTGCTTTTTTTGTCATCTCACCTTCCACAGGAAAATAATAATAATAATAATAAATAGTAGCAATAAAAACTATAGCTTGCCCCACATCAAATAAATAAACAAAAGGCATATTCTTCATTTCACAAAAAGTGGAAAAATATAACAAAAAACACACAAATATGGCATTGCCATAATTTTAAAAACCCACTGGAAAAAAAAAGTAATGTAACTTTTAATACAGAGTGAACTCCATAAATGTATAACTCAAAAATAGTGACAGAATCGCAGTTTTTCTTTTTTTTTTTTCTCCCAAAAACTAATAGATAATCAAAGTGTTATATGTACCTTATAATGGTAACATTTAAAATTATAATTTGTCACACAAAGAATAAGCTCTCATATGGTTCAGAATTTTGTTATTTAGAGATGGAAAAATGAAAAAAGAAAGTCACCAACCTCATAATGCCCAAACTAAGCAGTGAAAAAAAATTTTAACTTTTCTTGTTTTTGAACTGTATGTATATCACATGTGATATATTACCTTTTTTATTTGTAACTGAAATTCTTTGTATTTGTCTGATATTTCTGGACATTTGTATTTGCATCTCATGTAGAGAATGTGCCATGGCATAGACAGACTTATACACTAGATAAGTGACTCCAAAATTATCTGTATTAAATAAATTGTGACTAAGTTTCCCTAACTTAATAGTTCTGTTACATTCATGAAGAGGCAATTCAAGAAGAAACTTATTATTAATAGGATCTGAGTTTAAGCAATGAAAAGCATGTGCTAAGATTTGCTCGACTAAAATGTCATGTGGGTGATTTATTAGACTGATATCTTGTAGGAATCTTTCCAGATCTGGAATCTTAGTAGGAAGAGAAAATATGAGACTGCCATGAAATTTTGGTTTTCCGGTTTGGAGTATAACCATGTGAGGCATCCAACCTGCTGGTACAATAAATGTCTTCTCATGAGCTTTCTTGAATTTCATTTCAATAAAAAATAAAATAACAACAGAAAATTTTCCACAAATTACAACAACTTGTGAAGTTGAGTTTTTAAGAAACATTATATTTTCATAAAAAATTAAACTTCCTAGAGTGACCATAGCCGAACATCTATCAGACATTAAAAGCATATCCTGTGGATGTAACACTAATGTCTTTCATAGGAGAACACCTTTAAGCTAAGGCCCTACATTTTTTTGGCTGCTGTGGAAAAGCAGCAGGGAAAAAATGGCATGTTTTACAGTACCTGCAAAATGTATGAGCTTTTAGTTAATCTCATCCAGTCATCGAGGAGAAAAATAAGGAAATAAAAAGAGACAGCAGAGGAAAAATGCAGCAAAAAACGCAATCTGTTTTTTTGCTGTGTTTTTTTCTGCAGTATTTTTTTAGTGTCGGTTTGCTACGTGGGGCATTAGCCTTAAGGAGTTTAATCACTGGTATTAAAGGGAGTCTGTCAGCACTGTCAACATTAATCTATTCAACGCACCTTGTAGAGTTTTTGAGATGGTTTCCAACTATTCCTGTGTTATATTTGATTGCAGCTCCATTCCTGAGAATAGACACCTTTAGCCTGAGGCCCCACGTTGCAGAAACGCTGCGTTTTTTTGAGCCAAAGCCAGGAGTGGATTGAGCAGAAAGTAGAAGTATAAGAACTTCCTATATATATCCCATTCCTATTGTAGCCATTCTTGATTTTGGCTTAAAAAACTGCAGCAAAAAAAGCTGCATTTCTGAAATGAGGGGCCACAGCCTTAGGCCGGTTGCAGACGACCGTGTGTTTTTCTGCTGTCGTGAATTAAAGACATGGGTGGCGCATGCGGAGGACATGCGGATGTCACCCATGTGTCGCCTGGGCACTGGCCGTGCTTCCGTGGCCCCTTTCATTAAATTAATAGGAGCCATGGAAGCAAGGGCCACAAAATAGGACAGGAATAGGACCTGTTCCATATTTTGTGGCTTGGACTGTCGGCCCGCACACGGGACCATAAAATTCACGGTCCCGGTCCCATAGAAATGAATGGATCAGTGTGTTATCTGTGAAATACACGGCTATGGTTGTCTGGAAGGGGCCTTAAGGTGCTAATTGCGACGGTTGCAGCAGATTGTGTTATATGTTAAGCTGACACCCACTGCTGATAGTGCCAGCTCAGGAGCTGAGTCAGCTAACACCCTGCTGCAATGACCACAATTTCCCCTCTTAGTATATACCAGTGGCCAGATCCCTTTTTGTTCAAGTCCAATGCTGTTGATAGCATCGGCTTACTTTCTGAGCTGGCCCCATATTTCACATTAACCACCACTGTAATACTATGTCATAGGGTGGCAAGTAGTTAAAGATATTAGACAACACTGTTAAAGAACATAATAAAAAAGGTGGCCTTAATATTTTTGTAATAATATGTCGCACCTGTGAATATCCAAAGATACTTAATATTTGTGCTATACATAAAGATATATCTGGGTTCTAATCACCAATAACACCAACCAAGTGACCAAACTCCTCCCAGTAATAATTAGGAACTGTGTCTCCAGGACCAGATAAGATCTGTAGGACACTATCTATAGCATTATTCACATTGTTACATGAATCATACACATGGTATCCCAGGGTCATATTTGGTAAAATATCAGGGTTCTTATTAATTTCATCAATGGCAAAAATAAAGGCCATGAGATATCTGTAGAAGTGAGGAAGAGGCCTAGAGAAAAAAAAAGTAACAAAGATTTAATAACCAATGTCATAGCCAAATTTAACATCGAAAAGTTAACCACTTTATTAGGAACCAGAAGTGCAAATTGCCTTAAAAAGGTTGAGGGCTCATAGGGTTCGACCTAAGGTCTCATGCACATGTAAATTGAAAGCAGATAAAAAGGTCTTTTCTTATTGTATGATTTTCAACCATACTGTTAATAAACAGTCAGTTAAAAAAGAAATAGATGATCGTCAATGGTCTTTTTTTTTACCCAACCCACTGATCCATTTTTAACAGATACGAGATTCGTACATTAACAGATTCGTACATTAGCCGAAAAACAGATGTAAAAATGGAGACTTGGATTGGATCTCAGGCCAAAATTGATAAAATAAGACATGATTTATTCTTAAATAGAGGTTATTCAGGGTCTGTTAAAGAACATATTGACTTGACTTCATGTCCATTTGACATGAGACGGATGTTATAAAAAATGTCCATCGCGTTTCCATCTTCTCTTTTGTGTGAATGAAGACTTACCCCTTTCTAGTTCTCTAATGCTAATGCAAAAATAACCTCAAAGTGGCAACAACAAATGTAAATATGGATTAATGGGTGGCAGCTGGAGGTAAGAAACAGCCTGTTTAAAAGCACACTTATAATTAACTTTAACATTAACACGCAATTGTCTTGTCTTGTCCAATAGTTAGTCTTTTCCAATAGTTTGGCTTGCCCAATAATTAGTCTTGTCCAATAGTTAGTCTTTTCCAATAGTTAGTCTTGTCCAATAGTTAGTCTTTTCCAATACAGTAGTTAGGCTTGCCCAATAGTTAGTCTTGTCCAATAGTTAGTATTTTCCAATAGTTAGGCTTGCCCAATAGTTAGTCTTGTCCAATAGTTAGTCTTTTCCAATAGTTAGGCTTGCCCAATGGTTAATCTTGTCCAATAGTTAGTCTTTTTCAATAGTTAGGCTTGCCCAATGGTTAGTCTTGTCTAATAGTTAGCTTTTCCAATAGTTAGTCTTTTCCAATAGTTAGGCTTGCCCAATAGTTAGTCTTGTCCAATAGTTAGTATTTTCCAATAGTTAGGCTTGCCCAATAGTTAGTCTTGTCCAATAGTTAGTCTTTTCCAATAGTTAGGCTTGCCCAATGATTAGTCTTGTCCAATAGTTAGTCTTTTCCAATAGTTAGGCTTGTCCAATAGTTAGTCTTTTCCAATAGTTTGGCTTGCCCAATGGTTAGTCTTGTCCAATAGTTAGTCTTTTCCAATAGTTAGGCTTGCCCAATAGTTAGGCTTGTCCAATAGTTAGTCTTTTCCAATAGTTAGGCTTGCCCAATGGTTAGTCTTGTCCAATAGTTAGTATTTTTCAATAGTTAGGCTTGTCCAATAGTTAGTTTTGTTCAATAGTTAGGCTTGTTTAAATATAAACACGAAGTTCTCAGTCACTGACAACTACTTGGAATCTTGCATTGTCTCGATGTTGTATTAAAAAGTTCCACAATAAACCTGAAAAACTCAGTTTATTTTAATTATGTCAGTATTTTGTCAATACAAGGAGATGAAGGTAGTGAGGACAACTGATACATATCAATACCCATTGGCATCAGTAAGATAACGCCTTCATCTGGTGTCTTATGTACAGATATACAGTATTCTCCACTAGAAATAATACTTCGGGTAAGGATAAAGCTATACATATGACATTGAGCATTTCACCATATGGTATGAGGCTAGCCTTCAGTTCTATATGTCGAAGGACATCTGCACATCCCCAACATCTAATTCTAGGTTAAAGAGAACTTCCAGTCCCGAATGGATTTTTCATAGAGATGACCTATCCACAGAATAGGCCATAGTATCTTGTATGTCAAGATACGACACAGGATCCCTGCACAGGTAGCTGCTACAGTGGACAGAGAGCACATGCAGGCTTCTTCTACTCAAGAAAGAAGAGTTTGGCTACAGTACCCCAGCACCACCACTATACAGCTGCTGTTCTGCTCCTATTACTGCTCCCCATCCATTGCAGCAGATTCCAGTACCCAGAGGCTGTTCGATCAGCTGATCATTGTGGGGTCTGGAATTAATATGTGTATTGGTATGTATCAGGCATCATTACTACCTCCATAATCAGCTCAGCTAAAATATACATAAAAAAGATGCAGAAAATACATACATGTCACAATAAGATGCACAGTAATTTAGTTCACTGTTGTAAAACTGCCTGCAATTACTCACACTAAGTATCCCTCCGATGATCAGATCTCCATCCTGTACATATCTTGCATTAAAAAAAGTTGGTCTCTTGCTTGGTAAAAAACATTGTGGGCAGCAGATAAATTTTTGGCACGGTGATAGTGAAATGACAGTGAGACATAATAATATTATATAGAGAGATTTACTGATCATTACTGAAATATAAAGTATTGGATTGAAGAGAAGACCATACACAGCACATAACACAGCTCAGTACAGCAGATCTTATGTGACGTGTGCTGTGTTATACAGTCTTATATAGTCATGGCAGGGCAGGAGCAGAGACAGATTTATTCAGATTCTCTTAAGTTGCTTCAATTTAGTTTTTTCCCAATTTAGAAAAATTAAAACTGATTTATGTATTTGTTGCTGACATTATCTTATACAACATGCAAGTTCAATATTATCTTATTATATCTTTTCATTTACTTATTATGTTAAAAATTGAATGATCCTTTCATGTAACATTACATCTGGTTGTTGTACCTTGCCTAATATTTTTTACTTACTCTATTGTGTCTGTTAAGTCATTTTGAAGGCTAGAGCTGCAGTGAGACTTCTGACCAATCAGATTCAGCGTAATATGTCACATGATATGATCAATCAATCAACCACTTTAAAAAGCCAAAAAGGATAGGATAGTGATCAGCAGCCATTGTGTAAGACACATAAGAGGAATTTATGAATTTTTTCTTCAATCTATTGACAAGGACTGAAGTGGCAGTGACCCATGACCTTTCCTCAAGCCCTTATTTTTGTAATGTACTAAATACAGGGGAGACCCTCTAACCCTCCAGGAATTAACAACACTCAGGACTTTATATTCTAAATGGTTCTCTGCAGTACCTGGAGAGGGAAAAGTTTAGACAGGTGATACAACTAAAAAATACTACGATTTTGGGCATACGTTGAAATCCTATAGCAAAAGTCAGAATTGGAAACCCCTTTACAAAAAAAAAAAGCAAGGTAAAGAAGGACAGCGGTTGTAGAAATAATATATTATGTGTTTAAAAAAATTAAATAGAAAATAAGTCCACTAGTTCTGCTGGCAGGCAGAATACTGTAACCCTTTCAGTTACATTTTTTTGAGTGATTTCTGGCTTTCTCTGGGAGCTCCTGGCATCTTCTGCATTTGTTTACATGGGTAGCTTCCTGTTCTGTTTTCCTACAACTACCAGGATGCATTGTGCTTCACTCAGAGCTGGCTCACACTGCCTCCCCATCCTTCTCTCATTCATTCACACCCCCCTCCATGTTTCCCTAGCTAGCCCGCCCACTACTAGCCCTTTCCAACTAACTAACTCAACTTTTCTGGGGTTCCGGCTCTTCCTCTTCTTGATGACTGCTGGCACTTGTGAAATAGAACCGGAGTGCTGGCATGCGCTGCAGCTGGCATTCCGGCTCTATTGGGCAAGCGTGGTTGATCAGCAGATATCAAGAAGAGGAGCAGCCGGCCCCCCAGAAGGAAGTGATGTCCTGTGCCCTGAAGATCCGGACAGGAAGAGAGGTAAGTATGATGGAGTGGGGGGTGGGGATAGAGTTAGTATACTGTAGGTGATGTTCCGTTTCTGGAAACAGGGGGAAATGGAACATCACTGGAAAATCTGAAAATGCGCCTGGCGATCTAGATAAATATACATTTTTTGTAAACTAATTTAGAGGGTAAGCAGGGAGGGGTGTTTAGCTTAGAGTAGAACTATCATTTTATCCCACACAACTCCTTTAAGGCTTAGACCATACATTGCAGAAAAGCTAGTTTTTTTGTTGTACAGTCAGGAGTGGATTAAACAAAAAGTATAAGTGCTTACTTTATATTTCCCCTTTCTTTTGATTTTTTTTTATTTTACTGCCTCTTGTAGGGGTACCATGCATAATATTTAGCCATCACAATAAGTGATTTTAAGTGGTATAAAAATGGGAGGCAGGAGTTGTAAATGGTTTTAAATCTATTGATCCCCCGCTGATATTCTGATGATGCCCAAGTCTTCGCTGTGCTGTACTTCCTGCACTCATTCCCATATGGCAGGAATTTTCTGAGAATTCCAATTCAGATATTCAATGATAAATCATCTCTGTGACCATTGATTGGCTAAGTGGGCCATTACCATCCATTTTCTGCCATGTATGAATGGGGGAGCACAACAAGAAATTGGGTGTCATTGGAACAGCAGTGGAGGGGATCTTTGCAGGTGAGTTTAAGCTCTTTTGGGGTTTTTTGTTCACTATTTACAGTCCCTTTTTCTAATTTTTAAACAAGCGGAAAACACATTTAATGTCACGCCTCATAGGTATGCATACAGACGTGCCCCAGTAACAATATGTAAGGGATCATTGATGAACAGTTATTTATTTGCAGAGGGAAGCATACATGCTCTTAATTTCGAGTTCCCTGATGCTGCTTTCAGAGGCCACTCTATACAGCATTATATACTGAAGAACCCTCTAGTGAGAAAACTTCCCAACCGAGTACTCACAAAGAAGCAACCTTATAAAGGTTGCAAAATAAGGCGTCATTTGGAGCCTCTGTCAGCAGTTAAGTAATGGCCCTCTCAGTGCCCCCACATGTATTATACTGGTTCCTCAGTGCCCCCACATGTAGTATATTGGTCATCTTAGTGCCCCAACATGTGGTATAATAACCCAATCAATCCCCCCCCATGTAGAATAATGTGCCATCACACTCAATAGAATGGCTCCTTTAGTGACTCACATATAAAATAATGACAGAGTATACTGTACATTGCAATATAATGGCCTACACAGTGCTCCCACACTGCCTCCACATATAATGACCCCCACATTTAATATATAATATAATGACTAGAGATGAGCGAACCGATTTGTTATGAACTGTGTTCAACACAAATATTCCAATTTGTTTGATTTTTAACAAAACTGAACAAATACCAATTCATCTTAGAGTAACTATAATGGCAACTGCCACATGTATTTTCACGGGAAAAATACCCATGTTTTTTGAGTCAGTGTTCTATCAGCACCTACAGTTCTGATATCTTAATATACTATATAAGGTGCTGTAAACATGAACACAAGACATTACAGTAATGGTGGAGAAAGGGACAGATCTGTGAGTTATCTCATTGCATCATATAGAGCACTCAGTTCTGAAAAGTTTACAATGGCAAGCAATAGAGCTAGAGAATCTTAGGAATAGGAGAGTTTAGTTAGAATTAATGAATTACAGGCAGATTAGGGATAGAATCATTAATATTAGGAGGGAGGGAGAATGTCCGTGTGTGAACCTGACAGTTGCATTGCTGCACTATTACAATTTTATCTAAGTCTGTTGTGCAATAGAGCAGTTTCATATGTATACAGAGTGTTTAAACATCATTCTTCCTGACAGTCAGTCCTGTTAGTAAAAAAAATCTTTTATTGTCAACTTTAAATATATAGAAACTGCTGCTAACAGCAAAACTTTGATTCCGTCTATGCTAATCTGAAAAAATCGTCAATACTTAAGAGTTTTTATTTTTGTTGTTCACCAAATATACAGTCTCACAGCCTGCGCTGATATGAAAAAAAGACTCTATTATATAAAGTTTTTTTCTACTCTGCTCACCCAATAAACAGGGGTGTGCCAATCTGAAAAAATATTCTACGCATTTTTTTTGTTGCTCATATATATTTAACATAGAATTTTCTCTCTCTATCTCTCATGATACTTAATTTACTGTTCTGCTGATGCTGGCTGCTACTCTAAAACAGCTACCACCACTTGACCAGGCATGTCCTGTGGCCTTGTCCTTCATGTTGTTCCATGCTGTATTGCCAGATGTGTCCTGCTGCCTGGTCTATCATATCCTTCCATGCTATACAGCCACCCATGTTGCCACAGCTGCCACCACTCATCCAGACATGTCTTGCATCCTGGTCCATCATATCATTCGATGACGCACCGCCACTCATGTTAGCACAGCTACCATCTCTCAGCCAGACATATCATGAGGACTGTGCATTTCCCTATAGCACACTGTTGGTGCCACATGGCTGGCATCCAAAAAAGTAAAACCATTTTGATTTCAAATCTTCTCACATAAAGGAATTTTTTTTTTTTTTGGAAAGCCAACTCTTCATCACTTTTGGCTCAAAGCCAAACAAGTCCCAAATAACAAAAGGCCTGTAGCACTTACAAGTTATCAAAATGTTCTAATTTTTCTACCCATGGGAGAACACCTTTTTCCAAAAAATATGGGTAATTTTTGTAGCGTTTTAAATGTTAAAATGCGTAAAAGCGAGAGTCAGTGCAGTGTATGGGTAAACTCAGAGTCACTTTGACATAACTTCAGCTGTATTTGCCTTAGAGAGCTAGAAATTGGATAGATAGGTTCCTAGGAGCCCTAAGAGTATTCTACACTATGTTTTATAGGAGACCTAGCAATGTTATACAGTTTTAAACCAATTTAATCTATGGTACGTACCAAACTTGTTTGATCTGAAACAAATCTTTGACCCTTACCCTCCAAATCCTAAATTAATCTGGAGAAGTCTGTCCATTTCTAATAATAACCCCCACAGTGCCCCTGCACTGAGTGATGTTTAAAGGGATTCTCTCAGAAGTATGAAGTATATTAAACCAGCAACACAGTTAGATAGATCAGGCTCATAGGAATGTAATGCTCTTTTCCTCATGAAAACTTGTGCCTTTGTCACAATGATATTCATTTATTTCAGAATATGTGTGAAAATTAGCAATCTGGAGCACCAAAAGTTGGAGTCAGGTGCTCCAAACTACTAAATTTCACAGGGCCAGGTGGGATTTCAGCACTGTTCCTTGACCCTGTCACTCAAAGAAGGGAGAAGGAGAGCATGGCGTGTTAGAGAATTTATATTTGGGTAAAAAATATACAAAGGACTTTATTATTTTTTACACTATGGAAATAAAAAGATAGAGATCTCTATGAATCTCATTTAAAAGTGTTTGCCTTCATTTTCCTGGATAAACTACTTTTAGAATTTAAGTCCGGTCGCACCAGTATAATATAACATTTGGGGAAGAATATGCAGCCTAAAATACCAGCACTTGATGATATTATAGCAAATATTTCTACAAGAACTGTATTTTTCCCAGTAACACTCATATAGGCTGGGATAAAAGCCACCCAGACACTGCAGACAACCAGCATGCTGAATGTGATGTTTTTGGCTTCATTAAAACTATCTGGTAAATTTCTAGCCAAGAAAGCCACAATGAAACTAACAGCTGCAAGTAGTCCCATATAGCCCAGGAGTATGGAAAAGGCCAGCATGGAGCCTTCATCACACTGAAATATAATCTTGTCCTGATATAAGTGAGTGTTCATTTCTGGAACTGGAGGAGAAGTAGATAACCAAATGATACTAAGTAATACCTGAAGAAATGAACAGAAGAAGACCACACAGTTTGTAATTTTCACTCCAATGAATTTCCTCCAGGAACTTCCAGGTTTGGTGGCTTTGAAGGCCATGTAGACCAGGATGGTTTTAGCCAGAATAGAAGAGATAGCCACTGAGAAGATGATCCCAAATGAAGTCTGACAGGTGACATGTGTAGGACGACCCAGGAACAAAAATACACAAAGGAAACTCAACATGATGGAAGCCAGGAGAATGAAGCTCAGGGTTTGGTTATTTGCTCTGACCACTGGAGTGTCTCGGAACAGAATGAAAATGCTCAAGATTGTAGATGTTTTTATGAAAAAAGAGACAGATATAAAGGTAACAGCAATAACTGTTGGGTCATGATAATCATAGGATAAATATTCAGTAGGTTTCGGTACACACTGGTTCATGTCATTTGGCCATTGATCTTCTGGACATTTTTGGCATGATACACTGTCTACAAAAAGAAAAGGTATACCAAAATACACAGTAAACTAAAAATATGAATTGCTACAATTGGTAACAATCACAATATTTTCAAAATGTTAAGTGAAACTTTTTTACCTGTTTTATTGGATATTTCTCCCTCTGAGCATCTGAAACACTCAAAGCAGCATTTATGTATTCCCAGCTTTAAAATACTTTTGTAACCTGGAGGACACTGCTCAGAGCATGTAGAGACCGGGATCTGTTACATAGAATCAGAAATAGAGGAAATGTGTGAATAAGAAATAGTAAGAATAATTAGATAATTAATAATTAGTAATTAATTAGATAAGATTAATAATTTGATATTTGGGAAGTAAAGTAAATTCATGAATGATTAAAAATCTTATAAAATAATATGTGAAATGAGTTTGGATTGCATTACTTTGTTTTTTTAATATCTTATTACATTCGCTTTCCATTTGGTTTGTAATGTATCCTTTGTAAAAGGAAAAAAAAAATCTCAGTACCAATGACCAAACCCTACAATACTGATGTTATTGGAGGAGATATCAAAGATGTAGATAAGATTTTCATCACTTAGGGAAAAGTTATCACACACTCACATGTTATATACAATACAGAACTGTATAAAAGTTTTAGGCATATGTTGAAAAAATGATAATGCAAAGCAAAATTTCTTTCAGAAATAGAAGTGTTAGAAGGTTGGGCAAACTGATTCAGAACCAAACTTGACGCTAATTGGGTTCAACCCAAGCCCAAAACTTCTGGAATTTACTCTGGGTGGAGGACTAAGGGACCAAGAGACCAAGAGTCTCCCGGAATCCTCTTCCGGCCTCTGACTGTTTGACTTTGTGGCATATGTCATCAGATAGAGGCCAGAAGAGGTCTGAAGAGTAAGCTGAGGGACCTCCAGAATCTTCATATGGTGATTGATGTAAAAAATAAAACATATGGCATATGGCAACATCAATAAAAATAAATGTTATAGTTCTCAAAAGTCAGGGAAGAAAAATGCAAAAAAAAGTATGCCTCTTCTTGGAGACCAAAATAGACTGTAATGTTAAGGGGTTAAGGGAGCCACTGACATTCCACCCCCACGACCACTGATGAGTCCTATGACACAGCTTACCCATAGTGCATACGTTGTGCATTTTTTTGCATCTCCTAGATATCTAGGTCCTTCTTCCCCTTCGTACATCAGCCCTTTTCCCCACTTGACAGTATGCAGCACCGATAGTACAGTAAACATCAAAGCTATAACTGAGTAATGAGGAGCATGTCCAGGCTCACACACAACATGGTCACAGGGGGATCTACCAGTTGGTATCTTCAAGCAGGAAAATTTGCTGATCAGAAGTGGGAAGGTGAGAAATGCAATACAGATTTTTCACCAACACAAGCAAAAAAGGTCTGGCACCTAAAATGATTGTAAAATGATCCAGTTTTGGATATCTACAGAACATAGCAGAGGACATATCAGGTTAAAGGGCAGAGCAAGCTGGAGGGAAACCCATGTGATCAGCAGGACATTATCTTCAAGCTCAAAATGGTCACTTTTCTGGCAATGGGACAATTGGTATTAGAGCAAAACTTGGAAATTAAATGTTTTTTAAAGCATAATGATATCAATTATCTATCCTTAGGCTAAGCCATCAATATAAGATATATTCAGAACCCAGAGTATAATAGGTGGAGGCCCAGGGGAGGTGAAAAAAATAAAAATTATATTTATACATAATAAAATAATATTAATACTCACCTGAAGAGACCCCAAAGTATAATAATTTCACTTTCACTTTGACATAACTTTGGCTGTGTTTGCCTTATGGAGCTAGAAATTGGATAGATAGGTTCCTAGGAGCCCTGAGAGTATTCTACACTATGTTTTACAGATAGGTTCATAGGAGCCCTAAGAGTATTCTACACTATGTTTTATATATAGGCTCCTAGGACCCCTGACAGTGTTCTACAGTATGTTTTATAGATAGGTTCCTAGGAGCCCTAAGAGTGTTCTACACTATGTTTTATAGATATGTTACTAGGAGCCCTGACAGTGTTCTACATTATGTTTTATAGATAGGTTCCTAGGAGCCCTAAGAGTGTTCTACACTATGTTTTATAGATAGGTTCCTAGGAGCCCTAAGAGTGTTCTACACTATGTTTTATAGATAGGTTCCTAGGAGCCCTAAGAGTGTTCTATACTATGTTTTATAGATAGGTTCCTAGGAACCCTGAGAGTATTCTACACTATGTTTTATAGATAGGTTCCTAGGAGCCCTGACAGTTTTCTACACTATGCTTTATAGATAGGTTCCTAGGGGCCCTGACAGTTTTCTACACTATGCTTTATAGATAGGTTCCTAGGAGCCATGACAGTTTTCTACACTATGTTTTATAGATAGGTTCTTAGGAGTCCTGACAGTGTTCTACACTATGTTTTATAGATAGGTTCCTGGGAGCCCTGACAGTGTTCTACACTATGTTTTATAGATAGGTTCCTAGGAGCCCTGACAGTGTAATACACTATGCTTTATAGATAGGTTCCTAGGAGCTCTAAGAGTATTATACACTATATTTTATAGATAGGTTCCTAGGAGTCCTGACAGTATTCTACACTATGTTTTATAGATAGTTTCCTAGGAGCCCTAAGAGTATTCTACACTATGTTTTATAGATAGTTTCCTAGGAGCCCTGACAGTGTTCTAAATCAATTTACAGTGTTGTTCATACCAAACTTGTTTGACCCTACATTAATCTGAGACCCAAGCCACCGAACATGAAATTAAATGAATCCTGAGAGTTTCACCCATCTCTAGTAAGGATGAAGGTTATCAGAACCCCACCAATTTGATATTGGTGACCTATCCTACAGATGTAGCCAAGTTTAACATGACTTTTCATTTATTAATGGCAGAAACAGATAGATTCAAGTTAAAGATGGCTACATCTCTATGTAACTTAGAATTTTGTCCTTAGAGATAGGTCCTCTTTAATTCATATTGGTAAGTTTCTTCACTTTTCTACCTACAAATATTTATGGCATATTTATTTTTGGGTGACATATATTTCTGAAATTTGCTATTTTTTTTAAAGCTCTCCTGATGAATGTTTTAGAAAATACTTATTTCTCCTGTGGGGGAAAAAAAATATTTCTGTATTCTGCTGTACATCTGTTATTTTTCCTAGAACTACAGTATATAAATTAAAAAAAATATGATTTCTTTCATCAGGAGATCCATATAAGTGACAGAGTCTAATTGATTATATTTATATAGGAATAAAATAAAAAATTACTTCAGTATTTTTCCAAAATATTTTGTGATTATTGATCACCAGCTGATTTCCGTCTTGAGATGATGCATTGAAATGCCCAACCTTTCTGATGTCTATTCTTTCTTTAGTAAGACTTGCAAAGTTTAGGATGTGATAGATTGTAGACATTTCTCCCTTCTCATTAAAATGGACATCTTCTCCATATGGATCTGTAAAATGGACTTTTCTTAGGTACTAAAAGAAGGAACAATGTATCATCCAACTTTGTATCATAATTTTCACAGTTGTTACAGTCTTTACATCAGGGATTCCATGTTATAGGTTAGAGGGGAACATTGTCTAGTCAGTTTTGTGTTTGGAAAAATAGGAGTCACTTACCCTGGGACTAAAACAAATGCCAAATTACTGTAGCTTTGCTTCTGGCTCCTTCTAATGTACAGTTTTCTGGTGTAGAAGAATGATATTGTGGCACATATTTGGTGCAAGGACTCTTTTTACATTAGATGTGGGTAAAAAAAAAAAAAACCCTCACTCATGACATTGTGTAAATGTGGGTGGTTCACGGCACAACAAATACTATAGTCATTAACAAAGTATTTTTCACATTTTTCAATATCTATTCATTGACTTTTGTGATAAGATATCAAACTGCAGCAACTTATCCCACTACAGAAAGTCAGGTTAACTCTGCTACATTTGTAAAGTGTTATTTACCCCACACGGGTAATGGCATAAAGCTTAAAACAGAAAAAGCAATAGTGGAAGTTTTATGTATCCAAAAATGATGTCATTCAAAAATACAATTTGACGTGCAAAAAACAACCCCTTAAACAGATACTCCAGTGGAAAAATTAAATATATGAGTTTTGGAAGACAACAATGAAGATAAAAAAAAAGTTTGATCCATAAAATACAGATGTAACCATCTTCAGCTTGCATCTGATAACTTGCTGCAACGTGACAACTCACAACAAAAGCCACGGAAAGCAAAAAAGTTGAGTTAAAATGATTAGCAACTTTTTACTTAAAAGGAGTCTGTTGGCAGTAAATTGGTTATAAACCTAATTCCAGTACCTTATAGAGGTGATTCTACAGTTTCCAAATATACCTCTGTTATTCAGCTTTGAAGCCCCATTTTCATGTAAATTTCTATTTATTATTATGTAGATGGAAAGGGAAGGTAAGGGGAAAGTGCTTTGCGGGTGTATCTTACCTTGCCAGAGCTTTGGTTTCAGCTCTAGTTTTGTGGGCTAAACACTGATTCCCCCATTTGTATAGGAATAAAACTACAATTTACAGGAAAATACACTACAGACCAAAAGTTTGGACACACCTTCTCATTCCAAGAGTTTTCTGTATTTTCATGACTATAAAAATTGTAGATTCACACTGAAGGCATCAAAACTATGAATTAACACATGTGGAATTATATACTTAACAAAAAAGTGTGAAACAACTGAAAATATGTCTTATATTCTAGGTTCTTCAAAGTAGCCACCTTTTGCTTTGATTACTGCTTTGCACACTCTTGGCATTCTCTTGATGAGCTTCAAGAGCTAGTCACCTGAAATGGTCTTCCAACAGTATTGAAGGAGTTCCCAGAGATGCTTAGCACTTGTTGGCCCTTTTGCCTTCACTCTGCGGTCCAGCTCACCCCAAATCATCTCGATTGGGTTCAGGTCTGGTGACTGTGGCGGCCAGGTCATCTGGCGTAACACCCCATCACTCTCCTTCTTGGTCAAATAGCCCTTACACAGTCTGGAGGTGTGTTTGGGGTCATTTTCCTGTTGAAAAATAAATGATGGTCCAACTAAACGCAAACCGGATGGAATAGCATGGCGCTGCAAGATGCTGTGGTAACCATGCTGGTTCAGTATTCCTTCAATTTTGAATAAATCCCCAACAGTGTCACCAGCAAAGCACCCCCACACCATCACACCTCCTCCTCCATGCTTCACGGTGGGAACCAGGCATGTAGAGTCCATTCATTCACCTTTTCTGCGTAGCACAAAGACACGGTGGTTGGAACCAAAGATCTCAAATTTGGACTCATCAGACCAAAGCACAGATTTCCACAGGTCAAATGTCCATTCCTTGTGTTGTTTAGCCCAAACAAGTCTCTTCTGCTTGTTGCCTGTCCTCAGCAGTGGTTTCCTAGCAGCTATTTTACCATGAAGGTCTGCTGCACACAGTCTCCTCTTAACAGTTGTTGTAGAGATGTGTCTGCTGCTAGAACTCTGTGTGGCATTGACCTGGTCTCTAATCTGAGCTGCTGTTAACCTGCGATTTCTGAGGCTGGTGACTCGGATGAACTTATCCTCCGCAGCAGAGGTGACTCTTGGTCTTCCTTTCCTGGGGAGGTCCTCATGTGAGCCCGTTTCTTTGTAGCGCTTGATGGTTTTGGCCACTGCACTTGGGGACACTTTCAAAGTTTTCCCAATTTTTCGGACTGACTGACCTTCATTTCTTAAAGTAATGATGGCCACTCGTTTTTCTTTACTTAGCTGCTTTTTTTCTTGCTTTAATACAAATTCTAACACTCCATTCAGTAGGACTATCAGCTGTGTATCCACCTGACTTCTGAACAACACAACTGATGGTCCCAACCCCATTTATAAGGCAAGAAATCCCACTTATTAAACCTGACAGAGCACACCTGTGAAGTGAAAACCATTTCAGGTGACTACCTCTTGAAGCTCATCAAGAGAATGCCAAGAGTGTGCAAAGCAGTAATCAAAGCAAAAGGTGGCTACTTTGAAGAACCTAGAATATAAGATACATTTTCAGTTGTTTCACACTTTTTTGTTAAGTATATAATTCCACCTGTGTTAATTCATAGTTTTGATGCCTTCAGTGTGAATCTACAATTTTTATAGTCATGAAAATACAGAAAACTCTTGGAATGAGAAGGTGTGTCCAAACTTTTGGTCTGTACTGTAGGTCTCCAAATATGAATGACAGAGGCATATAAGGAACTGTAGAATCACCTCTTCAAGGTACTGTGTGTTACATAGTGAATCTATTGCTGACAGACTCCCATTAACACAACAGAAATAATGTTAAACTTGGCTACATCTGTACATTAAAAATAGGCAGATCCTAAAGGGGTTAGTATTAGAGAAATTTCAGGAAATGTTCGATTCGCATCAAATCCGGATTTCCTTATGCTTTGTGGTAACGAATTGCATTTTTTCATAAAATGGCTACTGCATGTTAGGACATGGGACAAGGAACTCTGCGAAAGCGGGATCACCCACAATGCCATGCGTGCAGCCAATCAGCAGCCAGCCAGCCCTGTGATGTCACAGCCCTTTAACCACCTTCGTGACTGCCCACGGCATCGGGAGCGAGTGTTAGCTGTAACTGACAGATAACATCCTGCTCCATAACCCCCAGTCTGAGCACAGCTCCGATCGCGGGTTTTAACCCCTTGGATGCCGCGGTCAAACATCACTGTGGCATCCAAAGGGTTCTGCCATGCTACATGTCCCCCTTGGCACCCGCTGCGGCAATATCAGAGGATGCCGATATGCATGTTCTGCAGCCCGGGGTCTGGCCAGTGACCCTGGGCTGCTAGTAGCCTCCAGTACCTGGTTGATTCTGCCCAGAAGAGAGGAAGTCAGCCTATGCGTCTTCCTCTATAGACTGCAATACACATGTATTGCAGTCTATAGTGCTAAACCAGCGATTCTACTCCACTATACAGGCTCTCTGCAGCCAGGAAATAGCTGTTTTTGTAATGTGATTTTCCGAAAATTAATTTGGATCGAATCGAATTGTATCAGAAAGTTTGACGAAGCTGCCGAATCAAATTTTTGAAAAATTTGTTCATCTCTAGTTAGTATATTAGTTAACATAAAGTTCTAGGGTGATCACTTTAATTATGCAGACCTACAGGTGTCTTTTTAGAGATGAGCAAATTAGCTAGTTTCAAACTGGGGTTGGCACATATTTTTCAAAAACATTGGATTTAATCAAATGCTAACATTTTATGGTTCAATTTCCCGAAACTGGCTAAAATGGTGAACACCACATGATCATTACAGCTATGTAATGAGGGAAGTAGAGTATAAGGAATGGCTTGCACTGGTGAAGTTTTGGACAGGAGATGGTCTGGTCCAGTGTGGAGGAACTGGAGGAGGCCACATCCACATTGTGTTGACAATTTGCATAACTTTAACAAAAACTTGGGGCACACTATCTGTGTGTCTGTCCTTCCAGCTGAAAAAGCTAGAATATCATCTGAAATTGAAAGGATTTTAATGACCATGAGCAATGCACTTGGAAGACAGAAAAAAAATCTTGATTATCCTGATTTTCCCTGAATGGGACCAAATTCAGAATCAACATCATGTTGGCGGAGTAGTAATTTAGAGAATTTCAAGGAAAATTTGCGGTGCACCATCAGTGTACCTGCCATTTTAAAAAGTAATAATGAATTGATTGTAGAAAAAAAGTCATCAAAAAAGGTGGGTGGACATGCGGCACCAAATAATGTAGTACCAAATAGTAATTTCAAAAAAAAATTGAGGCACACTATCAGTGTCTAGCTTACCAGATGAAAAAGCTGGACTATCTACCAAAACTGATCATGAGTAGAAGTTCTTGTTCTTCTTCCTGTAGAAGTTGTCTAAATCAATTCCATTGTTTCTGTGGTTTACTGCATGCAGTAATCATTCATCGTATACCGCTACTCAAACTGACCCTCCAGCAGGTGCTACACTGCCTCTCAATATGCGCTTCAACTTACAGCCATGAAATAAGGAAGTGGAAGCAATGGCTTGATCAGGTGCAGTTGGGAGCAGGGAATGGTTACAAGGAGAGGCCTATATGGCGATATCAAGCACAGACAGCTTTCCTAGAGAAATATTGTTAGGTATTCTCCATTGAGACTGTGTGCTGCCATCACTTGGCGAAACGCAGGCAGAATCATCGTTTTGCTGTTAGAACAGCAGTTGCTATAGATTTAAAATGAAAAAAGTCTTACTCTTGCCTAACAAAAACCCTTACAAAATATTTTTCACTAACAGGACTGTTAGTAAAAATCATGTTTAAACACTCTATATAAAACTGATGAAACTGCTCTAATGCCCAACAAACTTAGGCAATATTAGATGATTGCAATGAAAGGGTTAACTGTCCTTGTTCAAGTTTGCGGCACCTTATATACATCAGCACTGTAAAATATCCAACTACCACTGTCTATTGGCTGAGAGGTTGCCAGCTGATGTCATGTGGTGCCAGACCGTCACTCTGACACATGTCTCTTCTGTATTTTCCTGGGCAATACATGTGGCAGTGGCCATTTTAGTTTGTTCAAGACAAATCGGCATTTGTTTGTTTTCATTAAAAACCCTAACAATTTTGAATATTTGGGTTGAACCCAGTTCACAAAGTAACGCTTCACTCAATTCTAGTACTATATACTATATATCATGTAGTTTCACATTTAATAACTTTGTGATTCCTTTCAGCTTTAATTTTCTCAGTTTAGAAAAAAATATCTAATTATAAACAATATATATCAGCACTGAAAAAGTCAGAGAATTGGGTCAGAAACTTTTCTTGCCACTACACCATATGCATTGCACCAAATGTTTATTACCTTGGGCATGGATATTTGCATTTCTTTGTATTTGTCTTTGATATTTCTGGACATTTCTATTTGTATCTCATGTAGAGAATGTGCCATGGCATAGACAGACTTATACACTAGATAAGTGACTCCAAAACTCTCCGTATCATATAAAGTCTTCTGTAGTTCGCCTAACTTAATAGTTCTTTTACATTCATGTAGATCTCGCCGATGCAATTTCAGAAGATTATTTTTAATTGGATCTGAGGTTAAGCAATGAAAAGAATGTGCTAAAATATACTCCAGTATAACGTCATGTGGGCGATTTATTAGACTGATCTCTTGTAGGAATCTTTTCAAATCTGGAATTTCTACAGTCGGGGGTGAGAATACCAGACTGCCATATAATGCAGGTTTTTTCATTCCGATTATAATCATGAAAGTAATCCAGCCTGCTGGTACAATGTATGTCCTCTCATTGGCTTTATTATCATCCATATGCATAAATGAAGTCACGGAAGCAGAAAACTTCCCACAAATTACAACAACTTGTGAAATTGAGTTATTAAAAATCTTCGTATTTTCAGGAACAATTCGATTTTTTTCTACTCCGTCATATATCTTTATAATATACTCAACACAGATCTCATATTTAGCAGCCATTGCCTTTAACTCCTGGCTCTGCTTCTCTCCGACATCATCATCAGATGTAAAAACCCCGATCCATGTCCAGTTATAATGTCTCAGTAAGTGAACAATTGCCAGACTCTGGGTTGAGTAATTGGGAAGTGCTTGGAAGAACGATGGGAAGAGTCTTAAAGTGCTCAAAATAGGATCCACCGCACCATAACTGATCTGATAATACAGGAATAATTTAGGTACACAAAAATATTACTACATTCAATATGTTCTACTGCATCATAAATATTACAATATATGGGTGATTTACTATTAGATAACATACAGATGTAGCAAAGCTTAAAGGCGATCTTTCAGATATCTCTACTATTTTTAACTCTCTGCAACAAAAATACATGCTGCTCCTCTGATTCTAGAGTAGTTGGATTTTTGTCTCTAGCCCCCACTGATTTTGAGCAATCATTTTGGTTATTTCTAATATAATTATGTTCTCTACTTTCAGATGGGCAGTCCCTGTATTTCTACTGCAGTACCAATTCTCTTGCCTGTGTGCTGGGTATTATTTTCAGGATTTGTTCCTATCCTGTATATATGGACAGTGCACAGTACCACTTCTCTTGTCCTGTATACTGGTGTAATTCTCAGTATCTGCTCTTATTCTGTATATATGGACACTGCACAGTACCACGTCTCTTGTCCTGTATATTGGATGTAATTCTCAGTATCTGCTCTTATTCTGTATATATGGACAGTACACAGTATCACTTCTCTTGTCCCGTATACTGGTGTAATTCTCAGTATCTGCTCTTATTCTGTATATATGGACAGTGCACAGTACCACTTCTCTTGTCCTGTATACTGGTGTAATTCTCAGTATCTGCTCTTATTCTGTATATATGGACAGTGCACAGTACCACTTCTCTTGTCCTGTATATTGGATGTAATTCTCAGTATCTGCTCTTATTCTGTATATATGGACAGTGCACAGTACCACTCCTCTTGTCCTGTATACTGGGTGTAATTATCAGTATCTGCTCTTATTCTGTATATATGGACACTGCACAGTACCACTTCTCTTGTCCTGTATATTGGATGTAATTCTCAGTATCTGCTCTTATTCTGTATATATGGACACTGCACAGTACCACTTCTCTTGTCCTGTATACTGGGTGTAATTCTCAGTATCTGCTCTTATTCTGTATATATGGACAGTGCACAGTACCACTTCTCTTGTCCTGCATACTGTGTGTAATTCTCAATATCTGCTCTTATTCTGTATATATGGACAGTGCACAGTATCACTTTTCTTGTCCAGTATACTGGTGTAATTCTCAGTATCTGCTCTTATTCTGTATATGGACAGTGCACAGTACCACTTCTCTTGCCCTGTATACTGGTGTAATTCTCAGTATCTGCTCTTATTCTGTATATATGGACAGTGCATAGTACCACTTATCTTGTCCTGTATACTGGATGTAATTCTCAGTATCTGCTCTTATTCTGTATATATGGACAGTACACAGTATCACTTCTCTTGTCCCGTATACTGGTGTAATTCTCAGTATCTGCTCTTATTCTGTATATGGACACTGCACAGTACCACTTCTCTTGTCCTGTATACTGGATGTAATTCTCAGTATCTGCTCTTATTCTGTATATATGGACAGTGCACAGTACCACTTCTCTTGTCCTGTATACTGGGTATAATTTTCAGTATCTGCTCTTATTCTGTATATATGGACACTGCACAGTACCACTTCTCTTGTCCTGTATATTGGATGTAATTCTCAGTATCTGCTCTTATTCTGTATATATGGACAGTGCACAGTACCACTTCTCTTGTCCTGTATACTGGTGTAATTCTCAGTATCTGCTCTTATTCTGTATATACGGACAATGCACAGTACCACTTCTCTTGTCCTGTATACTGGTGTAATTCTCAGTATCTGCTCTTATTCTGTATATATGGACAGTGCACAGTACCACTTCTCTTGTCCTGTATACTGGGTGTAATTACTGGTGTAATTCTCAGTATCTGCTCTTATTCTGTATATATGGACAGTGCACAGTACCACTTCTCTTGTCCTGTATACTGGGTGTAATTACTGGTGTAATTCTCAGTATTTGCTCTTATTCTGTATATATGGCCAGAGCACAGTACCACTTCTCTTGTCCTGTATATTGGATGTAATTCTCAGTATCTGCTCTTATTCTGTATATATGGACAGTGCACAGTACCACTTCTCTTTTCCTGTATACTGGGTGTAATTCTCAGTATGACATGCTCCATACAATGTCAGAATTGTTGCCCATCACTATTATAAATAAGGAGTGTGCAGTAAAATGACTGCAAAAAAGTCAGGGGCAGTCAAAAAGAAGGGGAAGAGGAAACACTTATGCAGAACACTCCAATACCTCCTGAGAATGATCATGTTGTACCGCCTGGTCTATCACATTATTCCATGCCATACTGCCACTCATGTTGCCACAGCTACCACCACTCAGCCATAAATATCCTTGGGGCTGGTCCATCATATTATTCTATGCCATACTGCCATACATATTACTACAGTTACAATCACTCAGCCAGACATGTCCTGCGGTCTGGTCCAGCACATTACACTATACCACCATTTCAAATTTGCTCCCATAAAGGGATTATTTTGGAGGCTTTTTTTTTGCTTTTTTTTTGAAAATTTATCTCAGAAATAACAAAAAACCCCCATAACACTTACAAGTCATTTAAATGGGCTATTTTTTCTATAAAAACATTGCTTTTTCCAATATAACCACCATGTGTATCTAAACTACTGACAAATAACTTTCCCCCAAAAAAAGGGTAATTTTTGGAGCATTTCAAATGTTAAAGCTCTTGAAAGTGATTGTCATCGCAGTGTATGGATAAACTCTGAGTTTGTATCCAGTGTTTATCACCCTTTATGCTATCCATGCTCACTACCCCCTGAATTTTTACACCATTCACTCTCTTTGTGAAAAACGGATGGGAAAGAATGTCTAGACATTGCACTGGATTTATCAAATGCAACCTTTTAAAAAGTCACAAAAATGTTTCAAATTGACTCCAATAAGGGAGTAGTATAGAAAATGGACTAAAGCTGGGCATACACATTAGATTTCAGACTGTCATCAATCATCTGGAATGAACACTCTTCAATTGTTCTTACTAAAAATAACAGATGAAACTTTGTCAATCCAAATGAAGTAATAAAAACAGGAAATAACGTAAACATGACCACTATACACAAATCACACATAGATCTATGAGACGAGTCCATACACAAACTATAACAACTGACAGAAGGCCAAAAACAATCAAACCCAACCAATTTTGTTGGCAACCAATCACCCGCTTCATCAGTCTAAAATATGTTAATGGACAGCTTACTATCTAAGTAAATGTTAGACTTATAGATGAGCCAAATATATCATACCTTCATCATAGTGCAACATTTCATAAATTTGGGCAACTTACACAGCTTCCAATTGATTATTGTTTGACGTTGTTCTAGTATTATGTCTCACCTGTGTGTATCCATATATACTCAATATTTGGGCCAAGTTTAAAGATATGTCTGGATTTTTATCTCCAATAACACCAACCAAGTGACCAAACTTTGCACAAAAATAATTAGGAATTGTGTCTCCAGGACCAGATAAGATCTGTAGGACACTATCTATAGCATTATTCACATTGTTACATGAATCATATACATGGTATCCCAGAGTCACATTTGGTAAAATATCAGGGTTCTTGTTAATTTCATCAATGGCAAAAATAAAGGCCACGAGATATCTGTAGAAACGAGGTATAGGCCTGGGGAAAATAGTAAGAAAGCTTTAATAACCAATGTAATATGTCAGATCCAAATTTAACATACAGTAACAAAATTATACTAGAGTCAGTAGAAATGTCACCCATCACCTATCATGCTAATAAAACTCAAAGTCATCACATTCTTATAAAGCGTACCACCAATTATAAAACCACTTTTCATAAATAAGTGGTATAAGGGAATATAAGAAACTTTGTAATATGCTGTATCTTATTTAAGGAATATGTTTCATCCATTTATTAGGTTGAATTACTTTTTACATAGAATTATATGGAGAGGAGGCTGCTGGAGAAGACATTCTCTACAACACCTCTAAATGATAAGCCTATCACTGCAGAGAATTAGGCAAGAAACCAATCAACAGCCTCCACCCTGCTCCATAGACTTCTGTATATGATTTGGATACAGATAGGACTCTATGTAAAGAAACAGTCTGAGTGAAGATAAGGAGAGGAGTCTAATAACTTAAGAATGAAAAATATTACTTTAACAAGTTATACTACAAGGTTTCTTATATTCACCTGTACTATTCATTTATGAAAAATGGTTTATTAGTAGGCGATATGCTTTAGTGCACAGGTTTACATAGCAGAACCTGAGAGCTGATTCCACTATTCTATAGGTTTTGGCACACACTGGTTCATGTCGTTTGGCCATTGATCTTCTGGACACTTTTGGTGTATAATCCACTATATAGTCACATGTTCCATATTCTGCTTTACATGCGTAAACGCTTGCAGACATTTATTCTTTTTATTCTCCTCTCGAAATAATGTATCAAAAGGTGAATTCCACAGTAGTACATATGGCATCAATGTAGCATATTATCAATTTTTTTGACTAATTTTATTTGCACAGATAAAAAGTCAGCCTATTAAAGTGTAGCAGATGCCTCATACATCTCTATGAAGGATGTATGTCTTTCTAAATAAGTTTAATGCTAGGGAAAAGCTTTTGTATTTATTTAGAATAAAAATATACAAGAGATCCCAGATTACATTGATTTGTATTAGTCGTCTTCTCTGCCATTATAATCTATACCTAAAAATACATTAAAAAACACCAAGTACTTACATGTCACAATAACATGAAACATCAGTCATCCCATTGTTAATAAATTCATAAAAACTCGCAGTAAATATCCCGCCGATGATCAGGTCTCCGTCCTGTATGTATTTAGCATTGAATAAATTCCATCTCTTCCTGATAGAACATTGTAGACCGGAGCTGAATTTTTGGCACAGTGATAATGAAATGAGACTGAGAAATAATATTGTTATACAGAGAGATTTACCGATCATTGCTGAATTATAAAATGTTGGTTTCACGTTTTTATGAAGACTACATGTCACATAACACAGCCTCAGTGTAGCTGGAGTGATGTGTGCTGTGTTATACTGTCTTATATAGGCAGGGCAGGAGAGACGGATTTATTCATTGTTGTTAAGTTGTTTCACTTTTAGCAATTCCCAATAAGAAAAAAAAAATACACAGTTGAATATAGTTGTTACTTTCATTACCTCATACAACATGACAGTCCCGGATTATTGTATTACATCTTTTCTGTTATTTCTTACCTTAACTTTTTTGAAAAATATGACGCAAGGAGAGAGAGAAAACTTTCATGTGGCCACACTCCATCATATCATTGTACCCTACATCAACATGTCCTCCCTTCCTTAGGCTAAGGCCACACTTAGTGGGTCCTCTGATGTTTGCTGCGGAGTACTGGATCCACCTGCAGGTAAAATCATCTGGTTCTCAGTACC
This sequence comes from Leptodactylus fallax, assembly GCA_947044405.1. Lineage (NCBI taxonomy): Eukaryota > Metazoa > Chordata > Amphibia > Anura > Leptodactylidae > Leptodactylus > Leptodactylus fallax. The sequence goes on from CAMRHE010000434.1 coordinate 727,973, forward strand.
AATTTTGCCCCTGCAGCTGGTCTGTGCATTGCAAAGGTTGAAAACTATGTTGAACACCACAGCAGGAGGCTAGAACAGCAGTGATGGCTCTGACCAATTATTCTACTCATCATGGAAAATGTAACACCCAGAAGGACAAGCCATACGGTTCTGCAAATCGAGGAAGTAGCCAATGTCAAAAAGACCTACCAATGATGACATTTTCAAGTACATAGCTCAATCTGTGGCATGTGGGAGGAGCATAAAAACAAGTTATGTAATGATTGTGTGATGCTGACATGCCAGTTATTGCCACTTGTTGCATACTAATAGGGATAGAATCCTTGACCTGGGAGACCTCAGTTTATCTATCACAGATCACTATGTACTATGCTGACAGGTCAGCATTGTTCAACGTTGTGTATCGCGGTAGGTGGGAGAACAACAAAGAAGTGGGATGACAGCCAGAGGTGCAAGGTGGCAAACCTCTGCCCAGATGGATCAGAATAGCACCTAAGTATGTAAGTATGTTTAGCGTGGCATATCATTTCAGAGACAACCATTAATAACTCCGTTGATAGCATGCCAAGAAGTGTAAGCGCTTCTATTTCTGATCTTGGTGCTCATACTCGATACTGAATAAATCGAGATTTCTTTCATGATTTTGAAATTTCAATGTTGACTTCCAAATAGTAAGTCACAAGACATAATTAACCATCAGCTGCTTAGGGAAAGATCAGAGGACAGAGCCCATCATGAATAGTCATCACTATTCATAAGATACATAGATAATTCAGGATGGATGTAGTATAAATTATTGTAAAAAAAAAAAAAATCTCTGTCAGATAGTACAGAATGTATTTATTATAGGATCCTATAAGGATTTTTCAAAAGTTATGGAGTACTTTGGCAATGCACATTTTTATACAATATTTGTAGGAGTCTGTTCTCGGGAAAATCTATGGCTGGCCTTCTCACCTGTACTTCTCTCACAAAATTCCAGAAACACTGCCCTGCATTTCTAGTTCAGGCTGATTCCTCAAAAACCACCATTCCTGTTAGGGTGCCCTCTTTGGTAGGTTACACTTTGGGCCCAGGTTTATTTTCTCATACTGTATATCCACATGGAAATGAAACATTTTAAACAGCTTTAAATTTGCAGGCAATAAGTATAAATTTACAGAGCACAAACTTTCTGAATGTCCTGTAGTTTTTGGTGATATTATCATATATGATTGATGGGAAGATCTCTATGCATATCAATTTATGGTGATTGCCTTCATTTACCTGGATAAACTACTTTTAGCATTTAAGTCCGGTCTCACCAGTATAATATAACATTTAGGTAAGAATATGCAGCCTAAAATACCAACACTTGAAGATATTATAGCAAATATCTCTACAAGAACTGTATTTTTCCCAGTAACACTCATATAGGCTGGGATAAAAGCCACCCAGACACTGCAGACAACCAGCATGCTGAATGTGATGTTTTTGGCTTCATTAAAACTATCTGGTAAATTTCTGGCCAAGAAAGCCACAATGAAACTAACAGCTGCAAGTAGTCCCATATAGCCCAGGAGTATGGAAAAGGCCAGCATGGAGCCTTCATTACACTGAAATATAATCTTATCCTGATATAAGTGAGTGTTCATTTCTGGGAATGAAGGAGAAGTAGATAACCAAATGATACTAAGTAAAACCTGAAGAAATGAACAGAAGAAAACCACACAGTTTGTAATTTTCACACCAATAAATTTCCTCCAGAAAGTTCCAGGTTTGGTGTCTTTGAAGGCCATGTAGACCATGATGGTTTTAGCCAGTATAGAAGAGATGGCCACTGAGAAGATGATCCCAAATGAAGTCTGACAAAGCATACAGGTGACATGTGTAGGACGACCCAGGAACAAAAATACACAGAGGAAACTCAACATGATGGAAGCCAAGAGAATGAAGCTCAGGGTTTGGTTATTTGCTCTGACCACTGGAGTGTCTCGGAATAAAATGAAGATGCCCAAGATTGTAGATGTTTTGAAGAAACATAAGACAGAAATTGCAGAAACTGTAAGAACTGCGTGGTCCTCATAATTGTAGGATAATAATTCAATAAGTTTTGGTACACACTGGATCATGCCGTTTGGCCATTGATCTTCTGGACACTTTTGGCATGAAGCACTGTCTAGAAAAGAAAATCAAGCAGTAAGACTACAATATATACAGAACAATAGAAGTTTGCTCTGGGGGAAAAAAAACAAAAAAAAAACACCACATCTTAGGCAATGCCATCAGCTGGGTTATGTAAATGAATATTTTTTTTAACATTGCTAAATAACTAAATCACAATATTGTCAATATTAATAATAAAACATTGAGATTTTTTTTACCTATTTCACTGGCTATTTCTCTCTCTGAGCATTTAAGACATTCATAGCAGCATTTATGTATTCCTGGCTTTAAAGTTTTTTTTATAACCCGGAGGACACTGTTCAGAGCATGTAGAGATCGGGATCTATTGCAAAGAATTAGAAAATGAAGATGTGTCAGTAAAATCATTATTAATATTTTTTAATAAGAAATTGTAAAAAAAAATTCTAAAACTAAAATATTATGAGTTTGATTTACATGTCATTTATTTTATTTTCAAATTGATGTGGATTCATTATAAAAGGAAAAAAATTCCCGAAGAACAAATACAACAATAGTGATTATATTGGACAAGAGATCAGAGATGTAGCTAGGTTCTTTTTTTATCCCCGATGTATGTGAAATACCGCCACTACTGCACTAAGCTGATAAGTGGATATTGTAACTAAAAAGACTGAATCTGAACTCGTAGTAAATGCGCTGCAAGCTGAGTCTGTCAACTGCTACCAGGTCTCCTGCCTCTTATTTTTCTACATTTATAGGGGTTTTTTCACCACGTCCACCAACTCCAGCTTTCTACATCTTTCAATAGGGGCTGCTCTATTGACTCCATAACAGTTGGACACCCACATTAACAATTCATGATATCCTTCTCAGGCTATTTTCATCAATGGGTTGTTTATGTCCATAGGATCACTGGTTGTTTTTCATTGATAATATCATGTTCAGTATATTCTCAACATGAGAAACCCCTAGGATGCTTGACAGTCCTTGGAATATTCATGCAGGCTGTGTAGCATGGATGATTAATCATAGTTGAACCTCTGAAGATGTGTTTCATTTCAGATTTAGATGAGTTGACCCTCCAGTTGGCTCTTTTCTGAACTTGTTCAGATAGAAATTAAATTGAAATTATTATCCCTTCAGACCCCAGAGCATAACAGTGGAGGCCCAGGGTGGTGTTAAAAAAAAAAAATGTTATACTCACCTTCCCTCACCTCTTAAGGACCTCCTCGCAGCATCCAGATCTCTTTCTTGTGGTCTTCTTCTGATTTCTTCTGGCCTCCTGGATGACGTCATGCGCCCAAGGTCACCACTGAGACCTGGGATTTGGCCTCAATGGTCACATGGAGCGCCAAACATTTGGACAGACACTTAACTTTCCAAAAATTCGGGTCGAATCCGATTCAATTCAAACCCATATGCTCATCTCTATGGATGATCATGCCTCAATCAAAATTGCTATTTTTTTCCACTCTAATATGAATTTATATTGCAACTGATGAACAGAACGCTTTCTCAAGTGATTTTATGCTGCATTCTGAGAACATGTGTGTAATTTTCATATAGGGAAGCTCCAGGTGTAAAAGGGCACAGGTTTCTAATAACGGGGCAATTTAATGTATAATTGGTGAAGCCATAGATTTTTTTTTAAAACTAAGTATAAATACACAAGAATGTCCATAGCAGCATCAAGACTTGATTTGGGTGTTCAGCTCCAAGTTTCAGATCCCAAACTCATCAGTAGTAAAGAAAAGGCAGAACTCCTGTAGTCAGCTCAAACACTTCTGGTGAGATTTATTCCATGATGAAACGTTTCGGCTCCCAAGAGCTTTTGTCCTATATGTCCTCCCTTACCAGTTATCTTGAATGAACACATTCAGATATTTGTATCACAAGTAGAGGTGGGTGAACCTTGTGAGATTTGTTTTGCGAATATCCATAAGGTTTACCAATTTGATTTGTTTTGGACCAAACTTGCTTGGTCTGAACCAGAAGTGCTATTATACTCTGGGGTCTCTTCAAAATGTCATGACGTTGGCACTCCCCACGTAACCTCTGAGGCCAAATCACATGCCTCAGAAGTCCCCTGAGGCCTGTGACATCATCCAGAAAGCCAGAAGAGGCCAGAAGAGGACTGTAATGGAGCACCGGATGCTTTCTTTAGTGACAAATTTTCACCAAGCTATATGTTAACCATCCTATTTGAGCCTAAAGGTGGAGGGTGAATTGCAGCCTTTAATGACTTTTATTAACATGTTGTGGAAATACTAACAAATTGAAATGCTTAACCAAACTGGAGATCACTTAAATCTAAACTTACAGTATTTGTATAGACTAATACAGTCATGTCATGAGGTCCTGTACAGAAGAGATAGATATTCATTACTAATTTATACAAGAATATTAAACATTACATCTAAATTTTTCCAAAATATTTTGCGATTATTGAACACCAGCTGATTTCCTTCTTGAGATGATACATTGAAATGTCCAACCTCTCCGTAGGTCATTGATCCTTCAGTATGACTTAGATAGTTAAGGATGTGATAGATTGTAGATATTTCTCCTTTCTCATTAAAATAATCTTCTCCAATAGGATCTCTGAAATGTACTCTTCTTAGGTACTAGGAGAATAAGCAATGAATTACATGGGATCCAAATGAAAACCATTTTCTTATTAAGATATTTATGACTCATATTTTTATTATGATTTTTTTCAGTTGTCACTGTTTAGTAACTGGGAAATTTAATTAATGAACCTGACCTGAGAGTATTATTATTATTATTATTTTTTGGAATAAATGTGTATTACACAGACCATAGTAGACAACAGTCCAGGAAAACAAGTGGAAAAGAGTTGTGGCCATCCACAAAGTGGGCAGGGTTTGGGTAAAATGGTGGTTCATGGATGTTACTGTTGGTAAAGGGAACATTCCAAAAACAGCATGCTTGGGCTTATGGCTTGGTCGGTGTGTGGGACTAAGGTGTCCTAGAATTGTTTTTTTAGCAACTATGCCCAGACTATCATATATAGTAATATAATATATATTGTATTGTATATATACTGTTCCTGTTTAGAGGTACTTACTAAGGCATCTCAATTTAAGCAGTTTATCTAAAACAATATAATTGTGTTCTACATTATTACAAAGTGATCTGCTAACTATACTAATTGTGTCTATGTACAGACCCCCAGTGGAGGTATCTGGATTGCACTTTTAAGGATTTTGGCGTGATATTGTGTTGAATTGAGTCATTAATCAAGTTGAAGATTAGTTAAGTGTGTACACATTTGCATGTTTAGTAATGATAAAGATCTATTCCTGACAGTTAGAAAATGGATCTCATTGGTGTGAATAGGCTTTTCCCTGCTACAACTGTGATACCCTCTAAACTTAGAGTTATCAGGTTCCAAAGATTGATGACCTATCCTTAGGATACCTACACTCACTGCTACAGTTTGTATGCCAAGTGACCAGCATGGCTCTCCTGCGCTGCCTTGGTTGATCTACGGGTGTCCCAGGTGTGGAACCCCCGAAGATCTAAGACTGATGGCCTATCCTAAGGATAGCTTATTAATCTTAGAAACTAGATAACCCCATTAAGAATATCTGAAAAATTATAGATTTACCAGTATCCAAAGTCAATGTTATCTTTACAGTTCAATATGTACATAGGTATTAATGTAAAAAAAAAAAGACTAAATTCACTTTGGATACTGGAAAATCTTCTGTTTTTTAAAGATTGATCGAGGGATGAAGAATATATTTATCTAGAAATTTTCTTTCCTTTTAATGTTATTTTGGATCTTCATCAGTGTAAAAAATGAACCTCTTAGCACTCTGTTCCATAATATTTCATCATGCGTATAGACCGCATTCCAAATTATTATGCAAATTGAATTTAAGTGTCAAAAAGATTTTTTTTTTTCTAATTAAACTCATGGATGAATTGTGTCTGAGGGCACTTTGGATCGCTGAAATCAATCTCAAACACCTGTGATAATTAATTTGCCAGATCAGGCCAATTAAAGGAAACCTACTTAAGAAGAATCTTTCACATTAATAAGCTGGCCACAGGTTTCAAACAATATGGGAAAGAAAAAGCATCTCTCTGCTACCAAAAAGGTCAAACAATGAAATTCCTTGGACAAGGTATGAAAACATTAGATATTTCATGAAAACTTAAGCATCACCATCGTACTGTGAAGAGATTTGTGGCTGATTCAGAGCACAGATGGGTTTGTGCAGATAAAGACATAATGAGGAAGGTTTCTGTCAGACTAATGCATTAGATTAAGAGAGCAGCAGCTGAAATACCATGACAAAGCAGCAAACATGGATTTGAAGCAGCTGGTATCTTTGGAGTCCCACAAACCTCAAGCTGGATCCTACAGAGGTTTGTAGCTGTGGATATACCTAATAATCGGCTACCCCTAAACAGTGCTCGTAAGCAAATACTGTTGCAGTGGGCCCAGACATACAGTACATGAAGACTGATTTTTAAAAAGTCTTGTTTACTGATGAGTGGCGTGCAACAATGAATGGTCCAGATGGATGGAGTAGTAGATGGTCGGTGCATGGACACCATATCCCAACAAGACTGCAACGTCGGAAAGAAGGTGATGGAGATATGTTTTGGGCCTCAATCATGGGAAGAGAGCTGGTGGCCCCTTTAGGGTCCCTGAACATGTGAAAATTACCCCTGAAAAGTATGTAGAGTTTCTAACTTACCACTTTCTTCCATGGTACAAAAAGAACTGTGCCTTCTGAAGCAAAATTATCTTCATGCATGATGCACCATCTAATGCAGCAAATACCTCTGAGTCATTGACTACTATGGGCATAAAAGGAGAGAAACTCATGGTGTGGAGACCATCCTCCCCTGACCTCAACCCCATTGAGAACTAGTGGAGTATCCTCAAGCTCTTTAAGGATGGGAGGTAGTTCATATCAAAACAGCAGCTCTAGGAGGCTATTCTGACATCCAGCAAATCCAACAGTAACTATCCAAAAATTCAGAGTTTAATGGATGCAAAAAATGTGAAGGTGATATCAAAAAAGGGCTCCTATGCTAACATGTAACTTGGCCTATTAACATGTTTTAGATTGAAATAACTTTTGATTTCAGTAAATGTGACCTCTTAATTCTGAAAATTCAACAACTGACCATTTTCTTTACAACCTGTAAAATGTTTAGAAACTCTGTTGTGCAAAATAATTTGGAAACAAAACGTGGATTTAGATTTTTTTAATTTTGTGAAAAAAAATGTTATCATTGGGAGGTTTGTCCAATAAAATGTGATTTATACTGTAATGGTTGAAGATTTGAACATTAAACAAATGTTATTTGCATCGACCATTTAGGAAAATCAGAAAAAATAATGACAGAATCACAGTTTTTTGTTTTTTTTTACAAAGTCACACCCAAAAAATTATAAGCAAGATATTATATGTACCTAACAACTGAATTTTGTTATTTGTACTCTTGGTGGCTCAGTGGGCAGCATGATGGCTCAGTGATTAGCATTGATGCTTTGCAGTGCTGGCGTCCTAGGTTTAAACCTAGCCAAGGACAATATCTGCAAGTTAGTTCTCTGTAGGTTTCCTCTGAGTACTGAAATGACATATTGATAGGGAATTTAGATTGTGAGCCCTTCTTGGGCCAGTGTTGACAATATCGCTATAATGTGATGGCGCTATGTATAAGTAAGCAAAATAAATAACGGTTAAAGCAAGCAGAAACCTGTTCCCACTGAGTTTTTTGCAACCTGCAACAGTTTTTTGACACTTTTTTTACTATGCAGTTTTTGTCTCGTTTTTCATTACGCTTTTTGTCGCGGTTTGTCGCGGTTTTTGCCGCACACTGTATGGACCTGGAAACTTCCCTTTTTCAAAAGCACTTGCAGTTTTTGCAAAAACTGAGTAAAAAAATGCATTAAAAACCGTGTCAAAAAAATGCATCGCGTTTTTTTCCTCCTCCCATTGATTTCAATGGGTTTCTCAAGGCAGAATCCGCCTGATTTTAGGTCATGTCGCTTTTTTTTACTCTAGCTGAAAAAATCAGCTAGAGGAAAAAAACGGCTACTGACACCCATTGAAATGAATGGGAGGCGTTTTTTGAGGCGGATTCCGCCTCAAAATCAGCTTGCAAAAAACTCTGTGTGAACATACCCTTAAAGGGGTTTTCCCATCTCCCTCTCACATCAGTTTTTCCTGCTCTCTCTTATTCTCACTTTCTGCATTCTTTAACAAGTTGGTGGGCGGCTTTGACTGTTTGATGGATAAGACACTATGAAGTACCTCAATAGATATAGGCATTGTCTTTACCTTGAGAGATTATTTACTATGATTTCTTGAATTCAATAATAATGCAGATCAAATATGCACAGTAAATGTATATTACATTAAACAGGTTTGAAGATAAAAAAAATGTATACGTGCTGACAGGACTAACAACGGACTTGCAGTAAACTCTATTATCTCTGTATACATAGAGAGATAAGAGACTTGTCTGAGACTTTATCAGCAAGCTGTAATTAGCAGAAGATAACAGTTCTGAGAGCAAGCATAATCCTGAGAACTAAGTCCCTCTCCCCTCCAGAGAGCAGTGAGTCACATCATCCATCCTATAAAGCTAGATAAGGAGAGATCCCGGCCCAGGTGTTATGGTAGAGCAAATATCAGAAAATAGCAGGATCTGGCTTAGAAGTAGAAGTAGCTGTTTAAATCCTATACTCTGCTGAGACACCTGTCACCCAACACTTTCACGAAACAGATATCCAGTATAAAGCCAAGGTTGAATTCCAAGAGGTCACATCAGAGGCAGAATCAGGAGACAAATGAATAACCAGAAACAAGCCAAGGATCTCAATAAAGCTGTCCAGTACACACGATCAGAGTTCAGAGCCTAACTAGAGTACAAACTAAACTAGCAGTCATCTGGCTGAGGAGGAAGAGGGTTTATATACGCCTCCTCAGGTGCTAATTGGATAAGCCCAGACAACTTCTGACGCTGAAGAAGCTTCTCAGGTTGGCCTCAGCAGAACTTAGATTCCTGACATCGGTTTCCTTTACAGCACTGTGTAGCAATGGGAGGAATAATGCCACATAGCAGGTAAATGAAGCAGCATTTCTAAAATAATGTGTTTAGGATCCTTGAAATGGGAATACCACTAAGGGGTTAAATGTATTATATAGCAGCACTAGAAAAGTTAAGTGACTTGGGCTAGAAGCTTTTCTTGTTATTGAATTATATATATGTCACATGTGATGTATTACCTTTTCCATGAGTAATTTAATTTCTTTGTATTTGTCTTTGATATTTCCGGACATTTGTATTTGCATCTCATGTAGAGAATGTGCCATGGCATAGACAGACTTATACACTAGATAAGTGACTCCAAAATTATCTGTATTATACAAATTGTGCTTAAGTTCACGTAACTTAATAGTTCTGTTACATTCATGAAGAGGCAATTCAAGAAGAAGAAACTTATTATTAATAGGATCTTAGGTTAAGCATTTAAAAGAATGGGCTAAGATTTGCTTGACTAAAATGTCATGTGGGCGATGTATTACACTGATTTCTTGTAGGAATCTTTCCAGATCTGGAATTTCTTCAGTAGGAGGTGAAAATATGAGACTGCCATGAAATGTTGGCTTTCTGGTTTTGGGTATAACCATGTGAGGCATCCAACCTGCTGGTACAATAAATGTCTTCTCATGAGCTTTGATGAATTGTAATTCAATATAAAATAAAATAACAACAGAAAATGTTCCACAAATTACAACGACTTGTGAAGTTGAGTTATCATGAAACTTTATATTTATATTTACATTTTCTTGTTCTTTATCATGTTTTTTAATGATATACTCAACACAAATCTCATATTTAGCAGACATTGCCTTTAACTTCTGGCTCTGCTTCTCTCCGACATCATCATTACATGTAATGACCCCGATCCATGTCCAGTTATAATGTCTCAGTAAGTGAACAATTGCCAGGCACTGGGTTGAGAGATTGGGAAGTGCTTGGAAGAAAGATGGGAAGAGTCTAAAATTACTCAGAATAGCATCCACCGCACCATAACTGATCTGATAATACAGGATATAACAGTTACATAATTCATTTCTTCTGCAGTGAATAGGTGCGTCATTTAATAACTATTTGTTTTTTTTATCAGTTGTGTAGTTTTATACAGTGAAAGCAAGAAAGCTAATAATTGATGACTCAATTTGTGCTACATGCAATTCTTTTAAGATTCTTTTAAGGGATGCTCTTGATAACCACCCTTAACTCCAGAAAAAGTGTGACAAAGTGGGAGATGTCACTCAAGCAATGGGGTATTGGGGCTGGGCAGTAGTTAGTGTCAATTATCTAAAGCACAGACTGAAGCCCCAGAAGAAATGTACCTAAAGCCCTTTTCAGCAAATTTGCATATGATAAATCCTAGTTTTTTCATGGAAATAGAGCTACAATGCAGGAGAAGAAAGGCATCTTTAGAAAGTGTGGAAGCAGCCTTACAAGGTACTGTCATTAGTTCAATGTTTACAGTATTTTCCTGCTGAAATCTTTGAAACAAGCTTAAGACAAAGGTTAGGACTAGAGATGGGCAAATCAATTTGTTACAAGCCAGATTCGACCCGAATAATCCAAATTGTTCAGTTTGTAACAAAACCAAATACTTTAAGATTTGTCTTGGGTGAACTAAAATATCTGGAGCGACATTCCTTGTGCACTGAAAATACACAGGAGACAAGTGTGTGTGACTTTCTGGCATAACCTGACATCATCTGACAGCCTCTCAGCCAATAATGAGTGGTAGATTGAGACCTTATAATGCTGATGTCATAGACAGTTTATAATACTCTGCAAGGAGAAGAAGTACCATTTTAGTGACAATCAAGCTAGTGGACTGACGTGATATTCATCACTGCATGATCCAAAGCAATTGCTCCATTTTCTATTATTAAACAACTGCAATAAAACTATAATAATAGGAGGAGGAGCGGTAGCATGAAGTTTAGTTAGATTTAATCAGCTACAGGCAAATACACACGTGGACAAAATTGTTGGTACCCCTCGTTTAATGAAAGAAAAACCCACAATGGTCACAGAAATAACTTGAATCTGACAAAAGTAATTTGCCAAACTACATGTTGACAAGCCACAAAGCTTCTGGGAGAATGTCCTATGGACAGATGAGACAAAATTGAAATTTTTGGCAAGGCACATCAGCTCTATGTTCACAGACAGAAAAATGAAGCATATCTTGAAAAGAACACTGTCCCTACTGTGAAACATGGAGGAGGCTCTGTTATGTTCTGGGGCTGCTTTGCTGTAACTGGCACAGGGTGTCTTGAATCTGTGTAGGGTACAATGAAATCTCAAGACTATCAAGGGATTCTAGAGAGAAATGTGCTGCCCAGTGTCAGAAAGCTTGGTCTCAGTCGCAGGTCATGGGTCTTGCAACAGGATAATGACCCAAAAAACACAGCTAAAAACACCCAAGAATGGCTAAGAGGAAAACATTGGACTATTCTGAAGTGGCCTTCTATGAGTCCTGACCTAAATCCTAATGAGCATCTTTGGAAGGAGCTGAAACATGCCGTCTGGAAAAGGCACCCTTCAAACCCGAGACAACTGGAGCAGTTTGCTCATGAGGAGTGGCCAAAATACCTGCTGAGAGGTGCAGAAGTCTCATTGACCATTGCAGGAATTGTTTGATTGCAGTGATTGCCTCAAAAGGTTGTGCAACAAAATATTAAGTTAAGGGAACCATCATTTCTGTCCAGGCCTGTTTCATGAGTTTTTTTTTTTTTTTTAAATTCTGTTGAAACATGGTTGAAAAGCAATTTCTGACTTTCATTTGTTCATTTTCATAGAATTTTTATATATTATTACTTTTGTCAGATTCAAGTTACTTCTGTGACCATTGTGAGTTTTTTCTTTCATTAAACGAGGGGCACCAACAATTTTGTCCACGTGTGTAGATAAATCATAGGACTGGAGGGAGGGAGAATTTCTGCATTGTGCTGTGAGCCTGTGAGTTACATAATTCCACAAAGGTTGGATAGTTAACCCTTTCATTGCCAATAATATACAATAAAATTAAGTCTTTTTTGTAGAGCAGTTGTTTATATTTTTGGGCAAGAGTTTTTTGTTGTTGTTTAATACATAGAAACTGCTATTCTAGCGACAAAAATACTAACTCAGCCAAACACTGATGCAGTCTGTGGTAGTCAGAAAAACCTGTGCAGGTTAAGGGTTTTTTGTGAACCAATGCATGCAAACTGCCGTGGTAATGAGAAAAACACTGATGCAGCCTACAGCAGTCAGAAAAATCTCTTAGTTTTTTTTTTTTTTTATTAACAATACATCCCAAAAAAATTGCTGACTGACTTATTATAGTCGTGTTATAGTCTAATACTGACCAGGTAACCCTTTTTAATCCTTTCAGGACCAATGGTCACTGATACCCCAATGCATGGGGTGATCACCTCTCCACTCCCTGGTGTGATTGTTATGCACTTGATAAGTGCAGGGAGTGGAGAGGGGATCACCCCATGTCTAGATGTTTTGAGAAAGCCGATATTACTGGTCCACCTCTATAAGAAATCTTTTGGGAAACAGCATTGACTCCAGTAAACCTGCAGTGATTTTTATGCGCTTGATAAAGGGAGACACATCCCGAAACGTGTTGTACTTTTTAAACAAATAAAAGGAACTTCATCTATAAGACCGTGATTCCTGTCCATTAAAGTGCGCGCCTTGTCCCTCCATAATCCTTGGTCCTCTACCGTGGCCATTTGTGAATTATGCATCTTGAAACAGCCACAACGATAGTTTTCAGAGAGTCCTGTATTTCAGATGATGTTAGGTGTGGGTTTTTCTTTGCATCCAGAACAATTTTCCGGGCAGTTGTGGCCGAAATTTGGGTTGGTCTACCTTACCATGTTTTGTTTTTTACAGAGCCCTGAGTTTCCATTTGTTAATCACAGTTTGAACACTGTTGACTGGCAATATCAATTCCTTGGATATCTTTTTGTATCCCTTTCCTGTTTTAGACAGTTAAACTACCTTTTCCCGTAGATATGTGGACAATTGTTTTGCTTTCCCCATGACTCACAACCCAGAAATGTCAGTGGCTGGAGGAAAGATGCAACAGTCTGTCTGGATCCCAGAAACTCAATCAGCTTTTATGCACACAAATTGATTACAAGCAAACAGGTCACCGGTGAGGAAGTTACTTTTAGTAGCCATTCAAATCCCTTTGTGTCAACTTCTGGGCATGTTATCAGGCCAAAATCACCAGGGGATGTGAACTTTTGAACAGGGTCATTTTGATGTTTTTGGTTGTCATTGTGATTTAAAAAAAGAAAACACAGAAGTTTGACAATAAATGGCTTCAACCAACCACTAACCATGAGTGGAGAAAAAGGTTTTTGTGTTATCATTCATATTCTCTGAAAAAAGGCCAAAAAAACAAAAAAAAAATCTGCCAGGGTATGTAAACTTTTTAGCACAACTGTATATGTATATATATATATATATATATATATATACACGTGGACAAAATTGTTGGCACCCCTAGTTTAATGAAGGAAAAACCCACAATGGTCACAGAAATAACTTGAATCTGACAAAAGTAATAATATATAAAAATTCTATGAAAATGAACAAATGAAAGTCCGACATTGCTTTTCAACCATGCTTCAACAGAATTTTTAAAAAAAGAAAACTCATGAAACAGGCCTGGACAGAAATGATGGTTCCCTTAACTTAATATTTTGTTGCACAACCTTTTGAGGCAATCACTGCAATCAAACGATTCCTGAAACTGTCAATGAGACTTCTGCACCTCTCAACAGGTATTTTGGCCACTCCTCATGAGCAAACTGCTCCAGTTGTCTCGGGTTTGAAAGGTGCCTTTTCCAGATGGCATGTTTCAGCTCCTTCCAAAGATGCTCAATAGGATGTAGGTCAGGTCATTAATTTTCTTTCTAAGCTCCTGAGACAACTCTTTCCTTCGCTTCCTCTGGTCCATGTTGAGTGTGGTACTCACCATGTCACCAAACAGCACAGTGAGTATCTGTAGCCCTATATACAGGCCCACTGACTGATTACAAGATTGCAGACACCTGCAATATATATATATATATATATATATATATATATATATATACAGTACAGACCAAAAGTTTGGACACACCTTCTCATTCCAAGATTTTTCTGTATTTTCATGACTATAAAAATTGTACATTCACACTGAAGGCATCAAAACTATGAATTAACACATGTGGAATTTTATACTTAACAAAAAAGTTTGAAACAACTGAAAATATGTCTTATATTCTAGGTTCTTCAAAGTAGCCACCTTTTGCTTTGATTACTACTTTGCACACTCTTGGCATTCTCTTGATGAGCTTCAAGAGGTAGTTCCCAGAGATGCTTAGCACTTGTTGGCCCTTTTGCCTTCACTCTGCGGTCCAGCTCACCCCAAACAATCTCGATTGGGTTCAGGTCTGGTGACTCTGGAGGCCAGGTCATCTGGCGTAGCACCCCATCACTCTCCTTCTTGGTCAAATAGACCTTACACAGTCTGGAGGTGTGTTTGGGGTCATTGTCCTGTTTAAAAATAAATGATGGTCCAACTAAACACAAACCGGATGGAATAGCATGCCGCTGCAAGATGCTGTGGTAACCATGCTGGTTCAGTATTCCTTCAATTTTGAATAAATCCCCAACAGTGTCACCAGCAAAGCACCCCCACACCATCACACCACCTCCTCCATGCTTCATGGTGGGAACCAGGCATGTAGAGTCCATTCGTTCACCTTTTCTGCGTCGCACAAAGACATGGTGGTTGGAACCAAAGATCTCAAATTTGGACTCATCAGACCAAAGCACAGATTTCCACAGGTCAAATGTCCATTCCTTGTGTTCTTTAGCCCAAACAAGTCTCTTCTGCTTGTTGCCTGTCCTTAGCAGTGGTTTCTTAGCAGCTATTTTACCATGAAGGCCTGCTGCACACAGTCTCCTCTTAACAGTTGTTGTAGAGATGTGTCTGCTGCTAGAACTCTGTGTGGCATTGACCTGGTCTCTAATCTGAACTGCTGTTAACCTGCGATTTCTGAGGCTGGTGACTCGGATGAACTTATCCTCCACAGCAGAGGTGACTCTTGGTCTTCCTTTCCTGAGGCGGTCCTCATGTGAGCCAGTTTCTTTGTAGCGCTTGATGGTTTTGGCCACTGCACTTGGGGACACTTTCAAAGTTTTCCCAATTCTTCGGACTGACTGACCTTCATTTCTTAAAGTAATGATGGCCACTCGTTTCTCTTTACTTAGCTGCTTTTTTTCTTGCTTTAATACAAATTCTAACACTCCATTCAGTAGGACTATCAGCTGTGTATCCACCTGACTTCTGAACAACACAACTGATGGTTCCAACCCCATTTATAAGGCAAGAAATCCCACTTATTAAACCTGACAGGGCACACCTGTGACGTGAAAACCATTTCTGGTGACTACCTCTTGAAGCTCATCAAGAGAATGCCAAGAGTGTGCAAAGCAGTAATCAAAGCAAAAGGTGGCTACTTTGAAGAACCTAGAATATAAGACATATTTTCAGTTGTTTCACACTTTTTTGTTAAGTATATAATTCCACAGGTGTTAATTCATAGTTTTGATGCCTTCAGTGTGAATCTACAATTTTTATAGTCATGAAAATACAGAAAACTCTTGGAATGAGAAGGTGTGTCCAAACTTTTGGTCTGTACTGTATATATATATAATGAATTTATGGGGGGATAGATCTTAATGATGAAATTTTAAACCGTATAATGCCATGGTGAAATCCAAAATCTGGTATAAAAAAGTATCCATGTACTTTGTCCAAATGTCATTATATAATTTATTTGTCATTTACACAATGGCTGCCCATGAGGTTACCTACTTGGGGTACCAAGAGAAAATAATTAAAATTATTCTCTAGGCGGAAAGTGCTCCCTCTTCAAGCAACCTTCCCAGAATTATTCCAGGGAAGCACTCGCTGTCTGAAAAATATGTTTTGCAAATTATGTAATTGTGGAAAAATTGAAAACGTCTGCTTTCCACTAAATCCTGAATAAAAACCATGGGGTCTAGTATCTAATTGTAGGGGTGTAGTTTGCAAATGGGATAATTTGCACAGGCATTTCATTTGCGATGGTGTGACATGGCACCTGAAAACAATTCCAGCATAATCTGCCATCTACAATGCAAATAGCACTTATCAAATTGTGAGTGTGTATCCTCCTTTACACCTTATAAAAATTAAAAATCTGGGGTTAAAGCAACATTTTATGGGAAAAAAAAAGTCATTTTCCATTTTCAAGATCCAATTCTTTGAAACACCTATGGTGTCAATATGCTCACTATACTTCTTGATAAATTACTTTAGGTGTTTAGTTTCCAAAATGTTATCACTTTTTAGAGGTTTTCACTGTTCTTTCACCTCAGGGGTGCTGCAAATGCGACATGGTACCTGAAAACAATTCCATCAAGATCAGCCCTCCAAGAGCCAAATATCACTCTCTCAGTACCAAGCTCTACTAGGTACCCATACAACCGATTATGATCACATATGAGGTATTGTCACATTCAGGAGAAATTGGGGTGCTTTTTCTCCTTTAACCTCTTGTGAAAATGAAAAATGTGGGGCTAAAACGACATTTTATTGGAAAGAGAGTAATTTTTCATTTTTCAGATCCCAATGCTAATAAGTTTTGTGAAACAGCTGTAAGGTCATAATGCTTTCTATATCCCTTGATAAATTCCTTAAGGGCTGTACTTTCTGAAATTAGGTCATTTAATGGGGTTTTAATGGTTCTGATACCTCAGGCGCTCTGCAAATGCAACATGGCACCTGAAAAAAACTCCATCAAAATCTGCCCCCCAAAACCTCAACATTGCTCCTTCCCTTCATGTGTCCTGTTGTGTGCCCAAACAGCAGGTTACTTCAACATGTGTGGTATTACTGTGCTAGGACACTATTTCTCCATTAACCCCTTTTGAATGTACAAATATTAAGGTTAAATGATCAAATTATTGAAAAAAAAATGTAAATGTGTATATTTCACCACTATTTTGTTTTACTTCTTTTGAAGTGCTTAAAATATTAAAATAAATCTTAAATGCTGTTTTGAATAATTTGGAGGTACGGTTTTAGAAATGTGGTGATTTATTGGGGCTTCTAATTCAGTGACCTTTCAAAGCCCCTTTGAAGCTGATGTGGTCCCTTAAAAATTGTTTTGTAAATTCTCTTGAAAATTCCTGTTTGACTTGTAATCCTTATAATGTCCAAAAAAAAATGAAATTATGTTTAAATTCAAAACTAATTTGACTGGTTTGACTCTATGAAAAGAAGATAATTTCAAACTTGGAAAATTGCATATTTTTCAAAATTTTCACCATATTTCCTATTTTTTCATAAATAAACACAAAATGTATTGAACCAATTTTATAACAAACATGAAGCACAATGTGTCATGAAAAAACAATCTCTAAATCACCTGGAAAAGCGAAACTGTCTGCTCTTATTAGTTGAATAGGCGCAGACTGCAAGTTCTCCTCATCCACTGCAGCAGCTCCCAGTGCCCAGAGGCTGATGGATCAGCTGATCTGTGTGAGGTTCAGATGTCAGACCTTGACAAGCCAGATACTGATGACCTATCCTGTGGATACTTCAGTATGAAAAATCCACTTGCAACTGAAAAACCACTTTAGGATAAGGCCCCACGTTGAGGAAACACAGCTTTTTTTGTTGCAGATTTTGTTGCGTTTTTTTAAGGCAAAGCCAGGAGTGGATGCAAAAGGAATGGAAATTATTTAGAAAGTACTTATGCTTCTACCTTATGTTCAATCCAATACTGGCTTTGGCTCAAAAAAACGCAACAAAATCTGCAACAAAAAAAGCTGCATCTCCGCAACGTGGGGCCTCAGCCTCAACAAGTTTTTTTTTTTTTTTTTTAATTAATAACTATGTTAGGTCTGCCTGAAGCCATTGTGTATTGATATGTATCAGGTATCATCACTACCTTCATATTCAGCTCCTAAAATATACATAAAAAAGATGCAGAAAGTACTTACATGTTACAATAAGACGCACAGTAATTTAGTTCACTGTTGTAAAACTTCCTGCAATTACTCACAGTAAATATCCCCCCGATGATCAGGTCTCCGTCCTGCACATATCTTGCATTAAAATAAGGTGATGTCTTGCTTGGTAAAAAACATCGAGGACTGGACCTTAATTTTTTGCACAGTGATAGTGAAATGAGACATAATAATATTATATAGAGAGATTTACCAATCATTATAAAGTATTGAAGAGAAAACCATACATAGCACATAACACAGCTCAGTACTGCAGATCTTATGTGACGTGTGCTGTGTTATACAGTCTTATATAGTCATGGCAGGGCAGGAGCAGAGACAGATTTATTCAGATTCTTTTGGGATAAACTATTCGGAAAAATTTAAACTGATTTATATAATTCTTCTTTACACAACATGCCAGTTCAATATTATAATATTGTTTCAGTTATTTATTATTAAAAATATATTTTTTATTTATTATTAAATTAATAATATTATTTATTATTAAAATAGTAATTGTATTTATTATTAAATTAATAATAAATAGCATTGACAAATTAATAAATAAATAATATTTCCTTAAAAATTTTATAATCTTTGATGATATTACTACCGGCACTTGTCATTGGGCTTTCCCTCTGTTACCAATTTTTGGTGCAATACAATTAGTATTATTTTCTTACTCACTTTCTTGTGTCTTTTATGTCATTTTCAAGGCTAGTGCTTCAGTGAGGCCTCTAACCAATCCGTCACATGAAGATATGATGAAGCAAACAACTGCTTAAAAAAACTAAAAAGGACAGGATAGCGATCGGCTGTCATCATGTTAAGGTACATCATAAGAGGAATTAATACATTTTTTCTTCAATCTATCGACATGGACAGAAGTGGCAGTGACTCAGGACCTTTCCTTTAATCCCTACTTTTGCAACTAAATAAAGGGGAGACCCTCTAACAATATTTAGGACTACAAATTCTAAATGGTTTTCTGCAGTAACTGGAGAGAGAGGATACAAAAATACTGAGATTTGAGGCAGGGGTGTACAAAAAAAGAGGCTGCAGAGCTCACCCCAATGCTACAGCCTCTTCAATGGCATCTGATCGACTGGGTACCCAGGTATTAAGCCCCTGACAATCTTCATTCAGCCTAGAAAATCCCTTTTACTACACCCCAAAACTGCAGCAATTCACAGCAAAGACACGTCATTTGGCCTCATCTGTCATTGCACTCAGTTTCCCATCATTGAATTAACAGCATGTTCTTTTCTTTGCTCCATATCTCTGTTCTCTTTTCTTCATTTTTTTTCTTTAGCATGAAGCTTTATGGATGCTAGCAGGGTCAAACTGGCCCTTCAGGGAATTGGTGAATCCCCCAGTGGGCCCTGTGCTTTTAGTGGGCCTTACTAGACCCCCACTGCTTTTTTTAATAGGCAGTGGAGATCTGGTAATGATAGTGGCTGCAAAGAATGTGACCGGTTCCCCAACTGCTATACATATTGTTACAGACGTCACGCCCTGTGATTGGACCCCAGCAGCCACTGTTGAGCACATTATACTGTGCGGGGGCCACTGTGAAGCACATTATACTGTGTGGGGGCCACTGTGACTAACATTATACTGTGTGGGGGCCACTGTGAATCACATTATACTGTGTCAGTACAACTTTGTAGCACATTATACTGTGTGGGGGGCCACTGTGGAGTATATTGTTCTGTGTGGGGGCCACTGTGGAGCATATTATACTGTGTGGTGGCCACTGTGAACTAAATTGTACTGTGTGGGGGCCACTGTGCACTATATTAGACTGTGTGGGGGCCACTGTGGAACATATTATACTGTGTGGGGGCCACTGTGGAGCATATTATACTGTATGGGGGCTACAATGAAGCATATTACACTGTGTGTGGATTACAGTTAAGTATATTATACATTATTTACATCACACCCCATCTATTTTATAGCAGACATGTGATATTATCACAGGCTGTAATTACATTGCACGGTCAGTATAAAAAAGATTTGTGCAATGTAAATAACGAAGGTGTGAGGGTGCTCGCAAAAGCACTACAGTCCCTTCAAACTGTTGATCAGCAGGGACCCTGGATCTTAGAACACTTAGATGTTTACCAGAACATGCAGCTCCCAGTATTGTTTCTATGCTGGGCGCTGCTCACTAACCATATTCTTGATAACCGCAGGTGTGGGTACTATATTTGTATGGGCCATGTTAATGTTAACAATTCCAGGAGCCACGCTGCTCTCTTGCCATACATAGTGTAGAGGTGGGTTTAGGTAGTGCAGTGGTGCACATCATATGGCGGGTGAGCAGCATGGCATTGTTATTACCTGTAGCCGCACTGTGTCGGTACAGCTGAACTGCAGGGGTCCTGGCAGTGGGCCCATAGAAACAATTCCACAGGTGGGCCCTAGACATCCCAGTCCGACACTGGATGCTAGCCTGTTTTGGCTTGGGTTTAGAGGTACCATAGCCTTGCCAACCTGTCTGTTATATTTGGCTAAGGTTACTTGCCCAGAATATTAATCCCTGATGATTTATCTGAGTCATCGCCAGTTGCTGTGGGCAGTCTGAATGCGTGGGACACTAGAGGTGCTGACATTTTTTTTGGTGTAAAGATAACAAGATAGAAACACCAGTAAGTAAGGTGTGTGTTTTTATTTTCTTTAGAGGCTGATCAAGGTCTGATTTTCTTAATCAGATTTTCCAAAACTAACAGCATTGATATCTCTTCCACCGGGACACATACCGGAAAATCTGACAGTGCGCTGAATTCAGCGCACTGTTGGCTTTTTAGTGGTACAGTGCTGGCCAAAAGTATTGGCACCCCTGCAATTCTGTCAGATAATACTCAATTTCTTCCAGAAAATGATTGCAATCACAAATGATTTGGTAATAATATCTTCATTTATTTTGCTTGCAATGAAAAAACACAAAAGAGAATGAAAAAAAAGGCAAATCATTGATCATTTTACACAAAACTCCAAAAATGGGAAGGACAAAAGTATTGGCACCCTCAGCCTAATACTTGGTAGCACAACCTTTAGACAAAATAACTGCGAACAACCGCTTCCGGTAACCATCAATGAGTTTCTTACAATGCTCTGCTGGAATTTTAGACCATTCTTCTTTGGCAAATTTCTCCAGGTCCCTGAGATGTGAAGGGTGCCTTCTCCAAACTGCTATTTTGAGATCTCTCCACAGGTGTTCTATGGGATTCAGGTCTGGACTCATTGCTGGCCACTTTAGAAGTCTCCAGTGCTTTCTCTCAAACTATTTTCTAGTGCTTTTTGAAGTGTGTTTTGGGTCATTGTCCTGCTGGAAGACCCATGACCTCTGAGGGAGACCCAGCTTTCTCACACTGGGCCCTACATTATGCTGCAAAATTTGTTGGTAGTCTTCAGACTTCATAATGCCATGCACACGGTCAAGCAGTCCAGTGCCAGAGGCAGCAAAGCAACCCCAAAACATCAGGGAACCTCCGCCATGTTTGACTGTAGGGACCGTGTTCTTTTCTTTGAAGGCCTCTTTTTTTTTTTCCTGTAAACTCTATGTTGATGCCTTTTCCCAAAAAGCTCTACTTTTGTCTCATCTGACCAGAGAACATTCTTCCAAAAAGTTTTTGGCTTTCTCAGGTAAGTTTTGGCAAACTCCAGCCTGGCTTTTTTATGTCTCTGGGTCAGAAGTGGGGTCTTCCTGGGTATCCTACCATAGAGTCCCTTTTCATTCAGACGCTGACGGATAGTACGGGTTGACACTGTTGTACCCTCGGACTGCAGGGCAGCTAGAACTTGTTTGGATGTTAGTCGAGGTTCTTTAGCCAACATCCGCACAATCTTTCGTTGAAATCTCTCGTCAATTTTTCTTTTCCGTCCACATCTAGGGAGGTTAGCCACAGTGCCATGGGCTTTAAACTTCTTGATGACACTGCGCACGATAGACACAGGAACATTCAGGTCTTTGGAGATGGACTTGTAGCCTTGAGATTGCTCATGCTTCCTCACAATTTTGCTTCTCAAGTCCTCAGACAGTTCTTTGGTCTTCTTTCTTTTCTCCATGCTCAATGTGGTACACACAAGGACACAGGACAGAGATTGAGTCAACTTTAATCCATTTCAACTGGCTGCAAGTGTGATTTAGTTATTGCCACCACCTGTTATGTGCCACAGGTAAGTAACAGGTGCTGTTAATTACACAAATTAGAGAAGCATCACATGATTTTTCAAAGGGTGCCAATACTTTTGTCCATCCCCTTTTTTATGTTTGGTGTGGAATTATATCTAATTTGGCTTTTTGACAATTCTTTTTGTGGTTTTCCATTGAAGACAAATTAAATGAAGATATTATTACCAAAGCATTTGTGATTGCAATCATTTTCTGGAAGAAATTGAGTATTATCTGACAGAATTGCAGGGGTGCCAATACTTTTGGCCAGCACTATATATAATGTTAATCCCTAAAAAAAAGTGAGGAAGCTATTACAACAAATAGGAATAAAAAATGTGTGTGTACAGGCACCTATCACATATAATGTATAAAGTGCTCAAAAATAAGAGGGCCCTCTCTAAAATGTCAGGGTAAATGGTGTTTATGGTGTATTCAAACACACTTAGACCAAGGCAAGAGCATATAGCTCACTATTAGAATAAATATGGCCAATAATTACTTAGAGTTTGATAAATCGCTTTGCTCTAGATAGATGTCTTAGTAAATAATATGAAATACCAAGACTCAAATCATATATCTATCCAGACAAATATGACATGTACAGCTCAGAGGTGGTAAGGTGACTATAATAATAAACACCTATCCCACACAAGTCAAAAGCCATATAGGAACTTGAGTAAATAAGCAGCAAGGAGGAACGCCTAATATGCAAGCATATCACTCCATAAGCTACAAGGGAGGAAGCCTGATGAAAAACTGACTCACTACATATAGGAACTAGCTAGTGTCAGTGTAACCGGATGCTGCGTTTCTGCTAAGTAACTACATGCTGCCTAGCCGCCATACACTACGGCTAGGGGGGGGAGTATGTGTGTTTTCTATTATCCTATATTCAGCAAGCTGGTTAGGTTTCAGCTCATACCTCTGATGAGGTATGTGGTTACTTGCCTCAGATAGCAAAACCTTTTGCATATATTGTATCCAGCACCAAAAACTGCTAAAACTCAACATTTGAACAATCCATTAAAATAGACAAAACATCTCCATAGGTAATCCCTTATGTGTTTGAGCGATAATACGTCACATGTATAAGTGATGCAAACCAAGGCTCCAGTCTTAAAGGAATAGCATACCGCAAACCAAAGAGATTACATGTCACAATCAAAAAAAAGTATATGCCATATGTATAAACAACCTTATAAAAGCAACATGCCATGACAAAACTGGCAGCCACAGTTGGGCCATGCCAAAGAAATATCAGAACCCCCCGTGTATGAACCAGCTTATAAATATATGTATATTTATATGCCAGTACTCAAAACACATGGTGATCCAGCATACCAAACTATCAGTGAAAGTATCAATCACCCAGAACATATATAGAAACTGCTCCAACCAGTGAAATATCAGTGTTAGAAGTGCTCATTGCACATGGACCATAAACACACAATGTGCCGTACATAGTAAATAATACATTTGAGGAAAAAAACTAAACATCCTAATCAGAATGTTTATAATTATTATATACATATACAAATATATGTGTGTAACATGAATCTGCCACATCAACTAGCAGTGATACTACACATGCAAATGATTACTAAAATAATTCTAACATAAGGCTTCCTAAGTATCTTCACAGATATGTATGAATATATACATACATATACAGTACATACTTTATGCATCTTCAACATTATCCAACATTCACAATTTGCACATTTCAAAAGGAAGTAGCTTGCTGAAAGAAACTATCACTATGGACAAACCCTACTTGTTAGAAAGGTTACAGTAAGTGTGAACTCTAAGTGTTCCCCTGATGGGACCCCAACAACCTACTGTTATCTGGATATCAGAGGGTGAAAGTTTTTCCATTTCATTTGAAAAAAACTAATTTCAAAACTGATGGTAGCAACACATCTCAAAAAAGTTGGGACAGGGTTAACAAAAGACTGGTAAAGCAAGTGATAGTAATGAAAAACATCCAGAATGTCAATTGTGAACTAGGTCACATCACTGTGTATGAAAAAAAGCATGCCAGACAGGTGGACTCTCTCAAAAGCAAATATATTCAGAGCTTTAACAATGTGTCAAAAACTGCATCTCAAAATTGTGGAACAATTTTACAAAAATTCTTCAAAATAAAATTGCAAAGACTTTGAAAATTCCACTGTCTACAGTACATAATATCATTAAAAGATTCAGAGGATCTGAAGAAATAATGTGCACAAGGGATTAGGCCAATGGTCAGTATTCGTTGCTTGGGATCTATTGGCCTCCATCAACACTACATTAATAAAGAGGCCTGAATTGGTAATGTGTATCACTGCATGGGCTCAGGAATAATTAAAAAAATAATTGTCTGTGAACACAATTCACCATGCAATCCACAAATGCAAGTTAAAGCTGTATCATTCATAGAAGACATATATCAACACAATTCACAAACACCATAATTTTCTCTAAAATTTAAAATGGACTGAGGCAAAGTGGACAACTATTTTGTAGTCAGATGAATCAAATTTTTTAATTCTTTCTGGAAACCATGGATGTCATGTCCTGCAAACTCAAGGGAAAAGTGACCACCCAGCACAGTTGACAAGCCTGAATCTCTGGTGGTATGGGGTTGCATTATTGCTTATTGCATGGGCAGCTTACGCAATTTGAAAGGTACTATCAATACTAAGCACTATATAGAGGTTTTAGAACGACATATGTTCCCATCCATACAACACCTCTTTCAGGGAAGGACTTGCATATTTCCGCAAGACAATTCTAAACTGCACACTGCATCCATCTCAACAGCATGGCTTCACAGACGAAGAGCCCAGGTACTGAACTGGCCACCTGCAGTCCCAACCTCCAGACCTTTCATCAATTGAAAACATTTGGCACCTATTGAAACTAAAATTCCAGGAAAGAAAACCCAGGACTTTTGAGCAGTTAGGGTGGGTTCACACTTGCGCCGCGAACGAGTCCGTCCACCGCGAATCCGACCTAAATGTCGAAAAAAAAGGATAGGGAAAGGTTTGAGATGCATTGCTTAAAAACCCATTCACTTCTATGGGTTTTTAAAGCAATGTGCGGGTGTACGACTGCACCCTCTGCGCCGCGAAGCCGGCATGTCCAGACATGCAGAACTTTGTGTCCAATGAAAAAAAAATCGGACACCCGCGCATTGCTTTAAAAACCCATAGAAGTGAATGGGTTTTTAAGCAATGCGTCTCAAACCTTTCGCAATCCTTTCTCTATCTTTTTTTCCGACATTTAAGTTGGATTCACGGCGGACGGACTCCAACATCAGGGACAACATTCATCTCCAAAAACTCCAGCAATTGGCCTCTCCACTTGGCTCAAAAAACCACAGCAAAATCTGCAACAAAAAAAGCTGCGTTTCCGCAATGTGGGGCCGTAACATTAACGTAAAAAAAAAAAAAAAAGAAACTAAACCTAAATTAAGCAAAAAAAAAAAGTCTGATACAGAAATCTTGACAATAAATCTACATTTTTATTTGCATTTTATAAACTTAATCGATGTAAAAAACAAAATCACATGGTAAATAATTACTTTATAGTTTCAATTTTTGTGCTTTAGACTGTATATTTATGTGGAATGATAGTTCTCATATAGGTCTTACTCAAATTAATAAATTGTCTTTGTTATGCAAGACAGGTCGTCCAGAGCAAGCGATATTCTGAAGGACCTGCATTCTAGTACAGAGAAAAATATTCTGAACAGGTGATCATCTCCTATAGTAACTCATAAATAGACTATATGAAAATGTTTTTTTAAGTAGACATCATTATTTTATTTAGACATCCCCTTTAATGCTTTAACTTGTATTTTCCTGGATAAATTACATTTCGAGTTTAAATCCGGTCTCACCAGTATAATATAACATTTAGGGAAGAATATGCAGCCTAAAATACCAACACTTGAAGATATTATAGCAAATATTTCTACAAGAACTGTATTTTTCCCAGTAACACTCATATAGGCTGGGATAAAAGCCACCCAGACACTGCAGACAACCAGCATGCTGAATGTGATGTTTTTGGCTTCATTAAAACTATCTGGTAAATTTCTGGCCAAGAAAGCCACAATGAAACTAACAGCTGCAAGTAGTCCCATATAGCCCAGGAGTATGGAAAAGGCCAGCATGGAGCCTTCATTACACTGAAATATAATCTTGTCCTGATATAAGTGAGTGTTCATTTCTGGGAATGGAGGAGAAGTAGATAACCAAATGATACTAAGTAAAACCTGAAGAAATGAACAGAAGAAGACCACACAGTTTGTAATTTTCACCCCAATAAATTTCTTCCAGGAACTTCCAGGTTTGGTGGCTTTGAAGGCCATGTAGACCAGGATGGTTTTAGCCAGAATAGAAGAGATAGCTACTGAGAAGATGATCCCAAATGAAGTATGACGAAGCATACAGGTGACATGTGTAGGACGACCCAGGAACAAAAATACACAGAGGAAACTCAACATGATGGAAACCAAGAGAATGAAGCTCAAAGTTTGGTTATTTGCTTTGACCACTGGAGTGTCTCGGAATAGAATGAAGATGGTCAAGATTATAGATGTTTTAATAAAACAAGACACATATATGAAGAAGAGAACAATAACTGTAGGGTCCTGATAATTATAGGAAACATATTCAATAGGTTTCGGTACACACTGGTTCATATCATTTGGCCATTGATCTTCAGGACACATTTGGCATGAAGCACTGTCTAGAAAAATAGAAAAAGTTTGACATAAATCGGTTCAAGGCTTTCACCCATTATATTGATGTAATGACATATTAAACAGATTGGTAAAGTATAGGAGCGAGACCTTACTAATTCAGTTCTACAAACCATTCGCAAAAAAATTCTGCCATATATCTGCTACGTGTGAATACTCACAAATGTGGCATCATTTACACTTGTATATTATGGATCTTATTGATTTATTTATTTATTTATTTATTGAGGAAAAGACATAGTTAATATATTTACTTATTTTTATTCACATTTCTCTTAGTTTTATTCACATTCACTTGATGCAAAGTTTGCATTTGGTACAGTTAGTAGACACGCGTTGTATGTGTATTTTATTGTGGGTTTTTCACTTCTGCTCTTAGACTCCAGGGATAATGTATGCATGTAGTAGAACTTAAGTCCAGGGCCCCACGTTAAAAATATGCACCCGCTTTGGCTGCGGCGGCAAAAAAATGCTTCGTAACATAGTACCTGCATAGTAGATGGTATTCTGGCAAATTCTATCCACATATTGCAGAAAAAAATCTGTAGCGGAAATTCTGCAATTTCAAAAAAACGTCTTTTTTAAATTTCAGCATGTCAATTATACCTATGGAAACACTGGCGCCTTCCGTATAGGTATAATAGAGAGAGAAAGTCCGCAGAGGACTTTTCAGCCACGGTCTTTTCCACAGCGTTTTTTGGTAGCGATTCACTGCATGGGGCCTTAGCCTAAGGGAGGGACTGTAGAACGCAATGGTTTTGCCGCAGTTTTCCAGGACTTTTCAATTGAATAGACTAAAGAGTTTGAAGATCTTAAGGGTCCAAAGGGACCCCGTGAATCAGTTGTTGGAAGAGGGAGCTGCACTTCTCACTCCATGTGACGTCACTTTCATCAGTCAAATTGCCTGATCACAACGCAATATGAAATTTGAGGGCCGCAGTCCAAGTATGGTTAGCACTGAAGAGGGTTAACCCCTTAAAGATCAAGCCAATTTTCTGTTTTTTACTCCCCACATTTAGACTGAGGACCCATGTTGCAGAAACGCAGCTTTTTTTTTTGTTGCACATTTTCTTGCATTTTTTTGAGCCAAAGCCAGTAGTGGATTGAGCAGAAGTTAGAAGTCTAAGTACTTTTATATATTTCCCATTCCTTTTGTAGCCATTCTTGTCTCTGTAATGGCCCCATTCAATACCCTGTACAATGTACTGGGAAGCTGGAAAAAATTTCAGAATGAGGTGGAATTTGAAAAAAAAAACGCATTTGTACCAATTTCTTATGGATTTAATTTTTATGGCATTCACTGTGTGGTAAAAATGAAATGTTATTCTGCGGGTCAGTATGATCATGGTGATACCAAATTTATATAATATTTGCAATGTTTTGATACCTTTTTAGCAATGAGAAACTTTGCAAAATAGAAAAAAAAAATGTGTTGCCATGTTCTGACACCTGGAACTTTTTCATAATTACAAGTATGGAGCTGGGTAAGGCATCCTTTTATGCAGGATAAGATGATGTTTTTATTGATACCATTTGGGGGAAGGTCTGATGGTTTGATCACTTTTTATTCAATTTTTTTAGGAGGCAAAGTGCTAAAAGAAAAAAAATCGCATTTGGCCATTTTGATTTTTTTTCACAGCTACAATGTTCACCTTATGAGATAAATATTTTTATATTTTAATAGTTAGAGCATTTTTGAGAGTGGGGATACCTAAAGTATTTATGTTTATTATTGTTTATTTTTATATGTGATCTAGGAAAAGGGGGGGATTTTAACTTTTGTGTTCTCTGTGGGTTTTTTATACTTTAAAAAACTTTTTTTTTCTTTTACTTTTATTTTCAGATTCCCTAGGGACCTTGAACACTATGGGGTCTGATCGCTCATAGAATACACTGTGATACTAATGTATTGCAGTGTATAGCAAAAAAACATTCACTTCTATTACACGCTGCCTATGGGAACATGTATTAGAACTATTGTAATGACAAGCCTGGGAGATGTGTATGGAGAGGGTTCAGCTTCCGAGCTCTTATTATACAGCTTCTTATGACCAATGACGTACAGGTACACATAGACACATATTGGATAGCTAGAATATCACTTTGTGTTAAATTATCAGGAGATCATGTTATTTTTATGAAGATTACTAAATTTGTGACTTGTCCGGCCAGGGAGACAGATAATAGAGGGGGTATCTGTACACAACCATAGGTTATTCACACTTGGATATTATGGATATAAGCAGTACCTTAAAATTGCTTTAAATGTATTGAAGGACATTTTTTCTATCTGAAACAATGACACCATCAGACAGTATTGTTCTCTTCACGTTGACCTATTTACATTTTATCTGGCATACAGTTGGGTGTATTAAAACTTTTGCTCCTATTTTCCCAAGAATCAAAGTGGGTCTATATTTTTTACCTGTCTCTTTAGTTATTTCCCCCTCTGAACATTCCAAACAGTCAAAGCAGCATTTAA
This sequence comes from Leptodactylus fallax, assembly GCA_947044405.1. Lineage (NCBI taxonomy): Eukaryota > Metazoa > Chordata > Amphibia > Anura > Leptodactylidae > Leptodactylus > Leptodactylus fallax. The sequence goes on from CAMRHE010000434.1 coordinate 757,658, forward strand.
TTATTCCAGACGCTAAGACTCTTTGGTATCCTGGAGGACATGGAGGAGAGCAGGCAGACACTGGAATCTGATGTGATGAATGTGATATGGAAGAATAAATTGTTATCTTTTTGTACATTTTTTGTATAATTTCTTTTACAAACTTTCTCTCAAGCAAAAGCTTTGCAAATCATAAGAGATAACAAATGTCTCATCAAAATTATTTTGGAATGAAATTGTCTAGAAAGTCAATCTATACATAACTTACACACTTCATGGTTGGACAGGAAGAACAATGCTCCAATGAGATGCTCAAAGCTTGGGATATGTTTTTATAACCTAACCCTGCTTTAAACTTCTCCACAACTTTATCTCTGACCTGTCTGGTGAGTTCCTTGGTCTTCATGATGCTGTTTGTTCACTTGTGTTCTCTAACAAACCACTGAGGCCTTCACAGAACAGGTGTATTTATACTGAGACTAAATTACACACAGATGGATTCTATTAACTAATTCAGTGACTTACCAAAAATTCTCTCAGGAGGATACTCAAAACCTCCTCATATGGATATCAAACTCCATTTGCTGAATGAGAGGAACCTCATATGGCTCTGAAGGGTCGAGAGTATGAAAATATCATCTCACATATATACAGTGCTCAAAGCTTGGGATATGTTTTTATAACCTAACCCTGCTTTAAACTTCTCCACAACTTTATCTCTGACCTGTCTGGTGAGTTCCTTGGTCTTCATGATGCTGTTTGTTCACTTGTGTTCTCTAACAAACCACTGAGGCCTTCACAGAACAGGTGTATTTATACTGAGACTAAATTACACACAGCTGGATTCTATTAACTAATTCAGTGACTTACCAAAAATTCTCTCAGGAGGATACTCAAAACCTCCTCATATGGATATCAAACTCCATTTGCTGAATGAGAGGAACCTCATATGGCTCTGAAGGGTCGAGAGTATGAAAATATCATCTCACATATATACAGTGCCTTGCGAAAGTATTCGGCCCACTTGAACTTTTCAACCTTTTGCCACATTTCAGGCTTCAAACATAAGGATATAAAATTTTAATTTTTTGGCGAAGAATCAACAACAAGTGGGAGACAATCGTGAAGTGGAACGAAATTTATTGGATATTTTAAACTTTTGTAAAAAATAAAAAACTGAAAAGTGGGGCGTGCCAAATTATTCGGCCCCCTTAAGTTAATACTTTGTAGCGCCACCTTTTGCTGCGATTACAGCTACAAGTTGCTTGGGGTATGTCTCTATCAGTTTTGCACATCGAGAGACTGAAATTCTTGCCCATTCTTCATTGGAAAACAGCTGGAGCTCAGTGAGGTTGGATGGAGAGCATTTGTGAACAGCAGTTTTCAGCTCTTTCCACAGATTCTCGATTAGATTCAGGTCTGGACTTTGACTTGGCCATTCTAACACCTGGATACGTTTATTTGTGAACCATTCCATTGTAGATTTTGCTTTATGTTTGGTATCATTGTCTTGTTGGAAGATAAATCTCTGTCCCAGTCTCAGGTCTTTTTCAGACTCCAACAGGTTTTCTTCCAGAATGGTCCTGTATTTGGCTCCATCCATCTTCCCATCAATTTTAGCCATCTTCCATGTCCCTGCTGAAGAAAAGCAGGCCCAAACCATGATGCTGCCACCACCATGTTTGACAGTGGGGATGGTGTGTTCAGGGTGATGAGCTGTGTTGCTTTTACGCCAAGCATATCATTTTGCATTGTGGCCAAAAAGTTCGATTTTGGTTTCATCTGACCAGAGCACCTTCTTCCACATATGTGGTGTGTCTCCCAGGTGGCTTGTGGCAAACTTTAAACAAGACTTTTTATGGATATCTTTGAGAAATGGCTTTCTTCTTGCCATTTTTCCATAAAGGCCAGATTTGTGCAGTGTACCACTGATTGTTGTCCTATGGACAGACTCTCCCACCTCAGCTGTAGATCTCTGCAGTTCATCCAGAGTGATCATGGGCCTCTTGGCTGCATCTCTGATCAGTCTTCTCCTTGTTTGAGATGAAAGTTTAGAGGGACGGCTGGGTCTTGGTAGATTTGCAGTGGTCTGATACTCCTTCCATTTCAATATGATCGCTTGCACAGTGCTCCTTGGGATGTTTAAAGTTTGGGAAATCTTTTTGTATCCAAATCTGGCTTTAAACTTCTTCACAACAGTATCACGGACCTGCCTGGTGTGTTCCTTGGTCTTCATGATGCTGTCTGCGCTTTAAACAGAACCCTGAGACTATCACAGAGCAGGTGCATTTATACGGAGACTTGATTACACACAGGTGGATTATATTTATCATCATCAGTCATTTAGGACAACATTGGATCATTCAGAGATCCTCACTGAACTTCTGGAGTGAGTTTGCTGCACTGAAAGTAAAGGGGCCGAATGATATTGCACGCCCCACTTTTCAGTTTTTTATTTTTTACAAAAGTTTAAAATAACCAATAAATTTCATTCCACTTCACAATTGTGTCCCACTTGTTGTTGATTCTTCACCAAAAAATTAAAATTTTATATCCTTATGTTTGAAGCCTGAAATGTGGCAAAAGGTTGAAAAGTTCAAGGGGGCCAAATACTTTCGCAAGGCACTGTAGCTCACTGATGAGAGGCACCATTCAGTTTTGACAATGGCTACCAAACCCTTAGGCCTGTTGCTCACCCCACTCACCCAGGATGTCATTTTCACTAATTCCAATTTATTTACAAAAAAAAATATAATACTTTCTATGGAACTCCTTATGGGTTTGGTGCTGAGGTCAGTCTTCAGAGACAGTTCATATGGAGATACAGTATTCCATATATATCCATATATCAGATATTACATATGTGATATAGATATTCCATATATCAGTAGGCTGATACAGCTCCTAGTGAGAGAGACAAACTAGTTGAAGGGTCTCCTTTCTCTCGCCACAGTTGCCACAAATAGACTGATATTCATCATGGCATGGGAATAAAAATTAGGCCTTCAGTTAACAGACGCAGAGCTCCTCCCATAGATTCTCTAATTGTTTATGGATATACAGTGGGGAAAAAAAGTATTTAGTCAGCCACCAATTGTACAAGTTCTCCCACTTAAAAAGATGAGGCCGGCCTGTAATTGCCATCATAGGTAGACCTCAACTATGAGAGACAAAATGAGAAAACATATCTAGAAAATCACATTGTCTGATTTTTTAAGAATTTATTTTCAAATTATGGTGGAAAATAAGTATTTGGTCACCTACAAACAAACAAGATTTCTGGCTCTCACAGACCTGTAACTTCTTCTTTAAGAGGCTCCTCTGTCCTCCACTCATTACCTGTAGTAATGGCTCCTGTTTGACATTGTTATCAGTATAAAAGACACCTGTCCACAACCTCAAACAGTCACACTCCAAACTCCACTATGGTGAAGACCAAAGAGCTGTGGAAGGACACCAGAAACAAAACTGTAGACCTGCACCAGGCTGGGAAGACTGAATCTGCAATAGGCAAGCAGCTTGGTGTGAAGAAATCAACTGTGGGAGCAACAATTAGAAAATGGAAGACATACAAGACCACTGATAATCTCCCTCCATCAGGGGCTCCACACAAGATCTCACCCCGTGGGGTCAAAATGATCCCAAGAACGGTGAGCAAAAATGCCAGAACCACACGGGGGACCTAGTGAATGACCTGCAGAAAGCTGGGACTAACCATCAGTAACACACTATGCTGCCAGGGACTCAGATCCTGCAGTGCCAGACGTGTCCCCCTGCTTAAGCCAGTATTTATCTGGGCCATCTGAAGTTTGCTAGAGAGCATTTGGATGTTCCAGAAGAGTATTGGGAGAATGTCATATGGTCAGATGAAACCAAAGTAGAAATGTTTGGTAGAAACACAACTCGTCGTGTTTGGAGGAGAGTGAATGCTGAGTTGCATCCAAAGAACACCATACCTACTGTGAAGCATGGGGGGGGCAACATCATGCTTTGGAGCTGTTTCTCTGCAAAGGGACCAGGACGACTGATCCGTGTACATGAAAGAATGAATGGGGCCATGTATCGTGAGATTTTGAGTGCAAACCTCCTTCCATCAGCAAGGGCATTGAAGATGAAACGTGGCTGGGTCTTTCAGCATGACAATGATCCCAAGCACACCGCCAGGGCAACGAAGGAGTGGCTTCGTAAGAAGCATTTCAAGGTCCTGGAGTGGCCTAGCCAGTTTCCAGATCTCAACCCCATAGAAAACTTTTGGAGGGAGTTGAAAGTCCGTGTTGCCCAGCGACAGCCCCAAAACATCACTGCTCTAGAGGAGATCTGCATGGAGGAATGGGCCAACATACCAGCAACAGTGTGCGCCAACCTTGTGAAGACTTACAGAAAACGTTTGACCTCTGTCATTGCCAACAAAGGATATATAACAAAATATTGAGATGAACTTTTGTTATTGACCAAATACTTATTTTCCACCATAATTTGCAAATAAATTCTTAAAAAATCAAACAATGTGATTTTCTAGATATGTTTTCTCATTTTGTCTCTCATAGTTGAGGTCTACCTATGATGTCAATTACAGGCCGGCCTCATCTTTTTAAGTGGGAGAACTTGCACAATTGGTGGCTAACTAAATACTTTTTTTTTTCCCCACTGTAAGAGAACTGCCCTGTAATCCTGACTGGATAATATACAGTCATGGCCAAAAGTTTTGAGAATGACACAAATATTCTATTTTCACATGATCTGCTGCCCTCTGGTTTTTATGTGTGTTTGTCAGATGTTTTGTCACATACAGAAATAGAATTGCATTCATATTATGAGTAACAGAAGCTTATATTGACAGTTAGAATGAGTTAATGCAGCAAGTCAATATTTGCAGTGTTGACCCTTCTTCTTCAGGACCTCTGCAATTCTCCCTGGCATGCTCTCAATCAACTTCTGGACCAAATCCTGACTGATAGCAGTCCATTCTTGCAGAATCAATGCTTTAATTTTGTCTGAATTTGTTGGTTTTTGTTTGTCCACCCGTCTCTTGATGATTGACCACAAGTTCTCAATGGGATTAAGATCTGGGGAGTTTCCAGGCCATGGACCCAAAATCTCTATGTTTTGTTCCCTGAGCCATTTAGTTATCACCTTTGCTTTATGGCAAGGTGCTCCATCATGCTGGAAAAGGCATTGTTGAGCGCCAAACTGCTCTTGGACGGTTGGGAGAAGTTGCTCTTGGAGGACATTCTGGTACCATTCTTTATTCATGGCTGTGTTTTTAGGCAAGACTGTGAGAGAGCCGATTCCCTTGGCTGAGAAGCAACCCCACACATGAATGGTTTCAGGATGCTTTACAGTTGGCATGAGACAAGACTGGTGGTAGCGCTCACCTCTTCTTCTCCGAATAAGCTGTTTTCCAGATGTTCCAAACAATCGAAAAGGGGATTCATCAGAGAAAATGACTTTCCCCCAGTCCTCAGCAGTCCACTCCCTGTACCTTTTGCAGAATATCAGTCTGTCCCTGATGTTTTTTCTGGAGAGAAGTGGCTTCTTTGCTGCCCTCCTTGAGACCAGGCCTTGCTCCAAGAGTCTCCGCCTCACAGTGCGTGCAGATGCACTCACACCTGCCTGCTGCCATTCCTCAGCAAGCTCTGCACTGCTGGTAGCCCCATCCCGCAGCTGAAACACTTTTAAGAGACGGTCCTGCCGCTTGCTGGTCTTTCTTGGGCGCCCTGGAGCCTTTTTGGCACCAATGGAACCTCTCTCCTTGAAGTTCTTGATGATGCGATAGATTGTTGACTGAGGTGCAATCTTTCTAGCTGCAATACTCTTCCCAGTTAGGCCATTTTTGTGCAGTGCAATGATGACTGCACGTGTTTCTTTAGAGATAACCATGGTTAACAGAAGAGAAACAATGATAGCAAGCACCAGCCTCCTTTTAAAGTGTCCAGTGGTGTCATTCTTACTTAATCATGACAGATTGATCTCCAGCCCTGTCCTCATCAACACCCACACCTGTGTTAATGGAGCAATCACTGAAACGATGTTAGGTGGTCCTTTTAAGGCAGGGCTGCAATGATGTTGAAATGTGTTTTGGGGGATAAAGTTCATTTTCTAGGCAAATATTGACTTTGCAAAGTAATTTCTGTTAAGCTGATCACTCTTTATAACATTCTGGAGTATATGCAAATTGCCATTAGAAAAACTGAAGCAGTAGACTTTGTAAAAATTAATATTTGTATCATTCTCAAAACTTTTGGCCATGACTGTAGAACACCAATTGTCCTACAACAAGCCGGACTAGTGCTGTCACACAGAGCTGCTCCAGACTATTTCCTGCGCATCTGGTTTTCATGCCCTGGTCTTATTAGTTTTTGGGATCTAATTTGAACAGAATCTCCACTATATGCCACAATAAGCTCCTCTCACCTCAGAATTGCTTCTTCTCTCAGTGCCTATGTCTATATTAATTCTGACTTTCAAATATGATTTATCATGGTGTGGCATCCCAGAGCTGGCTATGGCTGGGCTGAGGGTGATCTCTGTGCATTGTATTATTTCCTGTTGCTTCATAGCCTGTGTGACATAGCAGGGGGTCCTGAATCTCACACAACACAGCGCCACCTAGTGAGCCTCACACATGCATTACACCTCCCATAGGATTGAATAGTAACCAAATGTCCAATGGGAGGACATCGCCTGGGAAAAGGGGAGGAGTCAGCTGATCACTGGGTCCCCATGGTAACACCCCTGCAGGAAGGTCCGGTGTGAGGAGTTAGAAGTGTGGAGTGTTAGGAGGAGGAGGTGAGGAGATAAGTGTGATGTCCTGTGAAGAAAGCAGTGAGTTTAGTGCAGGAATCTCAAGTCCTAGACAGGCCCAGGAAGGTTGGAGAGCTGACATACTCCAGCTATTCAGAAGATCCTGTCCCCTGTCTGCCTAGCCATCGCCCTGAAGGAAGTCAAGCATCATTATCTTGTCAGCATGAGACTGTGGAGAGAACATTCTGGAACACGTGCTCCATAGCAAGTATCACAGGATCCAGGGGCCAAGGCCAGACCTGTGGAATATCCTGCCACCCTGACTATTGCACCCCGAAACTCTGAGCTATCAGGACCACATAACGTGAGTGGGGAATATTATGTACTAGTATCATGGTGGGCATCCTCCTATGTGCCAAATAGGAGCCCAGACGCACCTTAGGGCTGTAACACTGAAGTATAAGGGGCTAGGAACACCTTTTATCAAGTCTACCCTGCACCCCAGGACTTTGCTGTGTCACCAGGCGTACCCCGTTGTTTTGTATTGAAGAAACTGTTTAAGCATTTGTGCCTCCACACCCATGGAAGTAAAAGTTCAACTTTACAACCGTTTCTGTGTCTGACTCTGCACCGACAACATCAGGGCGCCCCAAACACCACCAGTCGGCACAGTATAGGGGAAGCGCCCCGGGGGAACAATCACCACCAACATTTGTGCAGCCCCCTCATCACCGGTACCAGTGGTGGTAACGTGGGACAGCACCAGCGCTGCGTCCTCGTGCCCAGAGACCGTGACAAGTCTGCGCTGTTTGCACCCCGCAATCCCAACTGCAGCGTTACCTTCCATCTGGTCACCGCAAGAAAAACTGGCGTCACGAACAGGATACGGGTGTGTGCCATTTTGAGAAAGTCGCCACGAAAAGTGCGCCAAATTGTCTCCAGAGCATCGGTCTTTATTGTGGACTTTGCTAAGATCAAGTTTATTCCCTGAGAGTGCTTGCCACAAACAGGGGGAGCCCTATACCCCTGAAGTAAGCCCTAAAGACTGTCCTCTCAGTGTGTTACAGCCCTGGAAGAGTTAAAACGCCCAGGACTTGTTTGCTGCGCCACATCGCTGTGTAAGAACGCCCACAAAGGGTTAACTGTACCTTGCAAAAGAGCGGGAGATTTTTAGCACTGCCCATGAGGCCAGGAGACCCATCTGCCACCATCTTGGGAGAGCCCAGAATGCTGAGCGCAATGCTCCAGCGCACCCATACAAGAAAGTGAAAGGCGAACGTGCCAGCGCCATTTCTGACTCTCCGGTGCCGCATCACCGTCCCTGCTGTGCACCGCTGATCTCTGGTCCATGCTGCAGTTGCTGTCAGTGAGTACTGTGCCTCCCTGTCCTTGTCTTCAGTCCTCCCACGGCCCCAGCGAGTGTTTTCCGTGTACAGTGTCCGTGGGGAGTGCCACCATTAAAGAGGGGGAGCACACCGTCAGCCTGCATCACAGTGACTCTGTTAATAGCTACAGCATTCTTAAAGGGACAGCATTCCAAGTTGTAGTCTCCATTCCCTGCCAGCAAGCAGTTGAGTTTCTTAAAGAGACGGCGACCTAATTCCAGTCATACCTGCAAACAACATGACTGAGCAAAGTGACATTGTGCCATCTGTTTCTAGTGATCCAGCAGTGCCCATGGCGAGCAGCCTACCATTCTCCATGCCATTTTACCCTGGCGCACCATGGCTGCCGCGCTACAAAGGGGAGGCGCATACCCTCAGGGACTTTCGTGAGAAGATGCTGTCTCTCTTCCAGTTCTATCCTCTGAATACAGAACAGCAGATACAGATCCTGCTGGGCCAGCTTGAGGGTGCTGCAGATAGGGAGGTCAAATCCTGGCCTGCCTCTGACAAAAGAACCCCTGGGCAAATTCTGGACAAACTCCAGGTGAACTTTGACGTGCGATCTGTCTCCGAGGTAAAGATGCGCTTCTTTTCCAGACGACAACTACCTGGGTGAGACCCTGCGGGACTATGCTTTATCCCTCCAAGAGGCGTTCAGAGCTGTGGTGCAAGTGGATCCACGTGAAAATGTGGACTCTGATAAAATCTTGCTTGACCGCTTCATAGAAGGGGCGGGTACCACATTGCTCCAGAGTCAGTTGCGAATGCTTGCTGCACAACATCCCAGCATCACGTTTGCTGACTTCAAGGCCCTTGCCATCCAGGTCTTGGGACAGGAGCAGCCCCAGCCGAGCCCAGTCATCTGTGCTCCCTCACCTGGACCCTCAACAAGCATCGCTCCAGTTGTCCTGTCACTACCTCTGGGTACCTCACCTGCTGTCCAAACTGCGCAGACTACACCAGCAGACTCCAGAGATGACCTTCTGGCCCGAGTGGATCATCTGACCCGTGCCATGGAACAGATCACCGTCCGTCTAGATCGTCTGACCCAGCCGTCTTCATCGTCCAGTGATCCTTTGCGAAGTCTCAACATCTCACCTGAGTCGCCACCCAGACGTCCGTCTTCAGTGAAACCTCCGCAGAGTGAGAGGCCATACTGTACCTATTGCAATAGATATGGACACACCAGGCCTCAGTGTTTCCAGTTAAACGGACCACCCCCCGAGGCAGCGGGCCGCCCCTCGGGAGGAAAGAAGAAGGGCCCAGGTGAATCTTCAGTGCCATTGTCACGCTTCGTCTCAGCCTGCCCACACATCACAATCCGGGTGAACGGCGTCCCTCTGACAGCGTTGGTGGACACTGGATCTCAGGTAACAACCCTGCGCAAGCAGGTGTTCCTTGAACATTGGGACTTAGGTGTGTTGAATAGAACACCTGACACATGGATAAATCTGTGTGCCAGCAATGGACAGCCCATACCACAGCAGGGTTATTGGGAACCCACTATCCAGATTGGGGACTTGAAACTGCCTAGACAGGGTGTAATTGTCACTGATGTAGAGGATGATAGGTTTGCAGTTGTAATATTAGGCATGAATGTTTTACACCATTGCTTTGCAGAAGTGTTGGATGCCTTGCATGCCTCTCTCCTTACAGCTTCTCCCAGTGACCAGCAGACCATTCAGCGGGCCATTCGTGTACTCAATGCCCAGCACAAGTTCGCCAACAAACAAGGTGAAATTGGTCGAGTCCGGATCCACGATACCCGTCCAGTAACCCTACAGCCTGGAACAGAAACTATGGTGTGGTGCCGTGCCCGTCCGGGCATAGAAAATCAGGACTACGAGGCTTTGCTACAACCCATACAGGTAGATGGCCAACCACTTGTCATGGCTGCCCGCAGCCTTGTCACAGTTTCCAATGGACGTGTTCCTGTCCGCTTAGTCAACTTGGGCGATGCTCCCGTGAACCTCCACAAGTTCCACTCTGTGGCCCTGCTACACCGGTTAGCACCAGAAGACATTCTCTCTGGTGATTCTACTGCCACACAGCGTTCCACCCAAGCTGCTGAGAACATTCAAAATGGAGCCACGAAGTCCTGGTGGGATGAATTGAACGTGGGAGACGCCAATACCCCTATAGAGCACATCAATGGGGTTCGCAATGTGGCCAAGCGTTACCAAAAGGCATTCAGCAAACACCCATTGGACTTTGGTAAGACCACGACCATACAACATCGCATTCTGACTGGCGACCACCATCCAATCAAGGAGCGTCACCGTCCATTACCACCCGCGATGTACCAACCGGTGAAAAAGTTGATCCAAGAGATGCGAGATGCTGATGTCATCCGGGAGAGTAACAGCCCCTGGGCAGCCCCGCTAGTCCTTGTCAAGAAGAAAGACGGAACCCTACGATTTTGTGTGGACTATCGTAAACTCAACAACGTCACGCACAAAGACGCATACCCATTGCCGCAGATTGAGGAATCTCTAACGGCTTTGGGATCAGCTACCTGTTTCTCGACCCTGGACTTAACCAGTGGATACTGGCAAGTCCCTATGGCGCCTGAAGATCGTGAAAAGACTGCGTTTACGACCCCGATGGGACTCTTTGAATTCAATAGTATGCCATTTGGGCTATGTAATGCCCCAGCCACATTCCAACGGCTTATGGAGAGGTGCCTCGGCCATGAGAATTTCCAGAGTGTGCTACTGTACCTGGACGATGTTATTGTATTCTCCCGGACATACCAAGAACACCTTCGTCACCTGTCCGAGGTATTCAAGGTACTTATACAGCACGGCCTAAAGTTGAAGCCCTCCAAGTGCTACCTGTTGAAACCCCAAGTTCACTACCTTGGGCATGTCGTGAGCGCACAAGGCGTCCAACCTGATCCTGAAAAGATCACTGCAGTCCAGAACTGGCGAAGACCAACTACCGTCAAAGAAGTCCGAAGCTTCCTTGGATTCGCAGGTTACTACCGGCGTTTCATACCACACTTCGCCCAAGTAGCCGAGCCTCTGAACGAGTTGTTGCGCGGTTGTCCCAGAGAAAACTACAACCGAAAGCTTCCGGTAGACTGGACAGCGCGTCAAGAGGAAGCCTTTCAAGCGCTTAAAGCACTTCTGACGCAACCACCAATTCTAGCCTATCCCGACTACAGTCAGCCATTCCGCTTGTACACAGATGCAAGTCACCAAGGTTTGGGTGCAGTGTTGTCCCAGGTTCAGGACAACAAAGAGCGAGTCATCGCCTACGCCAGCAGGAGTCTGAGAGGCGCGGAGAAGAACGACCAGAACTATAGTTCTTTCAAACTCGAACTTCTGGCGCTTGTCTGGGCCGTGACAGAGAAGTTTAAAGACTACCTGGCTGCCACACCCTTTACCGTGTACACAGATAACAATCCGTTGGCGCATCTGGACACTGCTCGACTGGGAGCCCTTGAACAACGGTGGGCCTCAAGACTCGCGAATTACAAGTTCTCTGTCAAGTATCGCAGTGGCAAGTCCAACGCTAACGCTGATGCACTCTCAAGGTTGCCTGTGGGAGAAGAACCACCCCGAGAAGACATCTGGGAAGAGGTGGAGATGCCACCATTCTACAACAAGTTTGCCCAACAGGTTGCTATTGGTGTCCCTGTAGAAGGAGAATCTCTGGCGAAAACAGCTGCCGAATCCCTCCAGGAGCCATCTCTGTGGAAAACGTTCCAAGAAGAGAGCAGAGTTTTAGGAGAATTGTCAGATTTCCTGCTTACAGGAAGAATACCAACCCGTGTAAAGAGAGGTCTTCATGACGTGGAATTAAAACGCCTTTGGCGACAGAGGAAGCGCCTGTTTGTCCAACGAGGTCTTCTACTTAGAAACACTCTTGATCCTGTCACAGGTGAAAGGCTTCATCAGATCCTCGTACCAAGAAGAGACGCACAGATGATACTTGAGGCGTATCATGACAGATCCGGTCACTTCGGGGTACAAAAGACCGAAGCTACCATCCGTCGTCGCTTCTATTGGGTTGGGATGAGGAGTGACATTGAGAGTTGGTGCCGAGAGTGTCCCGCCTGTAGTATCACCAAGGAAGGTCGAAGAGATCAGAAGGCCCCTCTACATCCAATTAAGACTCAAAAGCCGTGTGAAATTGTTGCTCTGGACCATGTGAAGTTGGGTCCCACACGTTCTGGCTACAGCTACGCTCTGACAATGGTGGATCATTATTCCAAGTTCCTTGTCATCGTGCCTGTCAGAGATCTTACAGCAAGAACTACGGCTGAGACCTTCTACGCAGAGTTTGTCCGCCATTACGGTTGTCCTGAGCATATCCTCACCGACCGTGGATCGGCGTTTGAATCCCAATTGTTCCGTGAGCTGTGTCAGTTCCAAGACTGCAAGAAGTTGCGAACCACAGCGTATCACCCTCAAGGGAATGGTATGTGCGAGAAGGCAAATCAAGTGATCATCGGCATGCTAAGAACAGCCGCAGTTACACCTGGTGTTGAGTGGCCTGAACGTATCAAGGACTTGGCCTATATTTACAACAACACACCCCAAACATCTACGGGATACGCACCATTTTATCTAATGTTTGGAAGACAAGGTCAACTTCCTTCAGACTTAACCCTTGGTGTGAAGGTCCCTGACACCATCAATCCACTACCCATAACAGACTGGGTTGTTGAACACCGCCGACGTATGGAGGAAGCTAAAGAGATAGTTGAAACGCGCATGGATGAGGTTCGTAGGAGACAACAGGAGGATTACAACCATCACGCCCATGCAGCGCCCCTGAAAGTTGGTGACCGTGTATGGTTAAGGAATAACCATCGGAATGGGAAATTGGATCCATTCTGGGAAAAAGAACCATACAGTGTCATCTCCATACCATATCCTGAATCCGACGTGTATGAGATCTCTAAACCTGGGAGACAGCCCCAAGTAGTACACCGAAACCGTCTGAAGCTGTGCCTTAAAGAAGGACTACCCACAGAGGTGCCCCCAGCTGAGACAACGAGTACAGAGATCTTGTCACCTTCTGAAGCGAAAGAGAGACCCCCAACGTTAACTGAGCTTATGTGGGCGCCTAAACTACTACCATTTAGCTGTTATCCACCAATTGCTATAGTGCAAGAGAACCCTTCGACAGATGATTTAATTGATTTCAGTGACTCTGTTCCTGATTCAAATCTCGTTCCACTTAGGCGTTCTGAGCGTACCACAAAAGGCATACCTCCAACACGCTATAGTGATGCCATGGCTGTCCTTGGGTAAAAGAGGTTAACTGTCTCTGCTTCTGTATATATGTTATTCCTGCTCTGATTACATTAATGTTTTTCCTGTGTGTATATACAGTATATATATAATATCTTGCCATGTAATATAGTATTTACATTTATATGCAACAATCCAAGCCATAGTGCCTGGCTCACCGAGCCAAGGAAGTTCTGTTACCCCATTGCGGTATGGACATTCGTGCTAGAGTGCCTACTCTTCCTTACAGAAAGGACTGTTTATTGTTTCTCAGAGAGACTCTCATGATAATGGACACTCACAAAATTTGTGCCAGAGAGCCTCTGGACCCATTTGCACTTTATTCGTATTTATTAATGTTATGTTACATTTCTCACCTTCACCCCAGCCCGTCGCCGAGGTCGGCTCAGTGAAAGAGGGGGAGTATGTGGCATCCCCGAGCTGGCTATGGCTGGGCTGAGGGTGATCTCTGTGCATTGTATTATTTCCTGTTGCTTCATAGCCTGTGTGACATAGCAGGGGGTCCTGAATCTCACACAACACAGCGCCACCTAGTGAGCCTCACACATGCATTACACCTCCCATAGGATTGAATAGTAACCAAATGTCCAATGGGAGGACATCGCCTGGGAAAAGGGGAGGAGTCAGCTGATCACTGGGTCCCCATGGTAACAGCCCTGCAGGAAGGTCCTGCGTGTGAGGAGTTAGAAGTGTGGAGTGTTAGGAGGAGGAGGTGAGGAGATAAGTGTGATGTCCTGTGAAGAAAGCAGTGAGTTTAGTGCAGGAATCTCAAGTCCTAGACAGGCCCAGGAAGGTTGGAGAGCTGACATACTCCAGCTATTCAGAAGATCCTGTCCCCTGTCTGCCTAGCCATCGCCCTGAAGGAAGTCAAGCATCATTATCTTGTCAGCATGAGACTGTGGAGAGAACATTCTGGAACACGTGCTCCATAGCCAGTATCACAGGATCCAGGGGCCAAGGCCAGACCTGTGGAATATCCTGCCACCCTGACTATTGCACCCCGAAACTCTGAGCTATCAGGACCACATAACGTGAGTGGGGAATATTATGTACTAGTATCATGGTGGGCATCCTCCTATGAGCCAAATAGGAGCCCAGACGCACCTTAGGGCTGTAACACTGAAGTATAAGGGGCTAGGAACACCTTTCATCAAGTCTACCCTGCACCCCAGGACTTTGCTGTGTCACCAGGCGTACCCCGTTGTTTTGTATTGAAGAAACTGTTTAACCATTTGTGCCTCCACACCCATGGAAGTAAAAGTTCAACTTTACAACCGTTTCTGTGTCTGACTCTGCACCGACAACATCAGGGCGCCCCAAACACCACCAGTCGGCACAGTATAGGGGAAGCGCCCCGGGGGAACAATCACCACCAACATTTGTGCAGCCCCCTCATCACCGGTACCAGTGGTGGTAACGTGGGACAGCACCAGCGCTGCGTCCTCGTGCCCAGAGACCGTGACAAGTCTGCGCTGTTTGCACCCCGCAATCCCAACTGCAGCGTTACCTTCCATCTGGTCACCGCAATGGCAGCAGCACTAGTGATTCCTACACTATGGCTCTTATAGGTCCCCCCATTATTGATCAGTGACATGCAAAGGTTGATGAGCTGTTCAGACTTGAAGAGATATTAGCCTGGGTAACCCGCTCTAGATCCAAGCACATAACCACTTGGGAACCATGGTCACTGTATAAGGCGAGCCTCCAGGAAGATAACTAATACCCTGCCTGACAATTTACCTAATGGTCCGTCTCTGACTTTTTTTCAATTTACTGATGATCCTTCAAGGGAAGAATATTTTGAACACCATTTGCTTTAGCTACCTCAGGTACAACACTTACCTGATTCCATAAGAAGTGTCCCCCCATTCCACCCAACCCCACACCCACCACCACAGTACTCTAAGCTTTAATGAGTTTCTGGTATTTACAATTGCGATTCTCATGTGCACATACTGTAATGTTGATATATACAAAGTTTGTTGAAGGGTTAGATGCACAAGTGTTTTTCTGATACATAAATAAGAAGAGTTACTTTCTCATTTTTCCAGAGCGTTTCATTATTATTGAAGGTAAGTTGATTTCCTTTAGGGGCCGATGAATTAAAATATCCAGTGGATCTGAAATAAAAGGTCCCTTCCAGGGAAATTAAAAGATTTAAGATCTCATAGGTTGTGGTCATTTCCCCTTTCTCATTAAAATGTACATTTTCTCCTGTGGGATCCTTGAAAGAAACTCTTCTTAAGAACTGAAGAAATGGAGAACACATTGTATAAGATGCAGCAGAAATAAAGGATTTGGCACAGATTGTATTCATACATTTTAGATTCAAGGATACTTGACTTACAAAAACAAGAGAGGGTACACTTGTGGAGTTTGAAGGCTCAGGGCTCCAGTTATTCCAAGACTATTATATGGGTTGACCATATGAAACCAGCACCACAGTTACATAGATTAGGGTTACCTGAATCTATTGCCTTTTGTCCCTTACAGTACCGAGCCTCTAATGCAGAGATATACTTACGCTAGGTTCACACCTGCGTTTGGGTTTCTGTGCAGGAGTTCCGCTTGGGGACCCCCAAATGGAAACCTAATCTGTTTAAAAAAGCAGTTACCCGTGGACTCCATAGACTATAATGGGATCTGCCGGGTTTCCGCCCGAAAATTAGAAGCATCTCATACTTCACAATGGCATCCAGTCTTCTTTCTTGGCATCTTCCAAACAGACAAGGCACAGAGGAAAGGCGAGTATGAGCTGCTTATTATTTTTTCACCCCTCCCCAGGGTCTGCGATTATTATAGTATGGGGTCTGAACAGACCCGAACTAAAACCTGCAGACAAACCACCCAAATATTTTCAAAAAAATCTCACAACTTTCACCCATCAGTGCTGCACATAAGAGAAGTCCAGAGTGTTATAGATGATCAGGTGAGGGACATGGTGGTGGAAAGTTTCTGTTGGAGGACGACATCTAAAATTTGCTACATCTATATGTAACCAATGAGCACAATTGTATATTCAATATCCAAAATAAATATCTTACATATTTCATAAATGTGTGACCTTCTTTGTAGCTCTTGTTGGTATTTTTTAACATATATTGATGTACATTATGCAGAGAATGTGCCATGGCATAGACAGATTTATACACTAGGTAGGCAAATCGAAAATATTCAGAATAGTATAAGGATTTGACCCTTTCACCTAATAACAAAGTTCTGTTACATTCTTGAAGTTGAGTTCTCCATAGACGACTGTATATTTTGTTCATATATGGATCTGATGTTAAGCAATTCAAAAAATACGCCAACATGTATTCCATGAAACAGTCATTAGGACGGCTCACTAGGATCCTATCCTCGATGTATTTCTTCAATTCTGGAATCATTTTAGAGGGAGGGGAAAAAACCAGACTTCCATAAAATGGAGACCCTCTTAGACTGCAAGTTCCTGCGGATATAAACCCTGCCGGAAATATAAATGTCTTCTCATAACTACTATCGCATTGTACTAAAAAGTAAATAATTGACAATGAAACTTTACCACAAATGACAATGACTTGCGAAGCTGACTTGCGGATATCCTCAATTATAAACGTATCCAGCTGTTTATTTTCATTTATTTTTACAATATACTCAATACAGATCTCATATTTAGCAGCTATTGTCTTTAATTCCTGGATCTGCTTCTCGCCTACTTCGTCATTATATGTAAAAACCCCGATCCATGTCCAGTTAAAATATCGGAGTAGTTGAACAATTGCTAGACTCTGGGTTTGGTAATTGGGAAGTGCTTGGAAGAATGGAGGATAGAGTTTTGAACTGATTAAAAGTGAATCTGCCATCCCATAGCTGATCTGAATAATATAAAATAAACAATGATTTCTACCGTCAACCCATCCTGCCGCACCACAACATTATGGTCAACTTATTGGTTTTTTTTTTTTTTTTTTGAATGCATTATTTGGTATCTATTTGGGATTGTTTGGGATCTATTCTCTGTCATATCTTGCTATTTCATGGCCTGGACTCATCTTATGTGAAACTCGAATAAAGACTATTTACATCTAATTGAATGCTGTGAATTCTCTATTATTGATTTTGGCCATGACAGGCCCTTTCACTGGCAATTTTCTGTGCTGTACATTTCAATGCATATCTTTGAAAGTAATCTATCTTGGGCCATGTTTTGGCGAAAGAACCAACCAATTAGCCAAGATGCACCACAATAATTAATAATTGAGTGATTACACCCAATAAGAATGATAATGAGAACAATAATAGCCTGCGTGATTCATGCACCATAAAATTGAAGCCTGGCATAGGGCTAGCAGTTAATGCGAGGACTCCATCAGTTATAAAGGAGTCTCTGCATTGAATTAAATTTAAGGCCTACTATTTAAAGGGATTTTCCAGGACTTAAATATTCTTTATGAAAGGTTATTAATATTTGATTGGTGGAGGTCTGACACCCAA
The DNA here is from genome assembly GCA_947044405.1 of Leptodactylus fallax. NCBI lineage: Eukaryota > Metazoa > Chordata > Amphibia > Anura > Leptodactylidae > Leptodactylus > Leptodactylus fallax. The sequence continues at coordinate 775,506 of CAMRHE010000434.1, forward strand.
CACTCCAATGGATTAGCTGGTTGAACAGCAACAGCATTCAGGCAAGCGCTGCAACCAAGTACAGCACCATACATTGCTGTACCATGTGATTAATGAATGTAACGTTATCAAGACAGCAAAGTGATCTTATTATTCATGCCGTGGCCTCTTCAAACAGCTTACTGACCATGTTCCCAGGTGTCAGACATCACATATCAATAATCTATCTTATCCCCTTCCTGACATGGATTCCGGGTATTTAAATATAGCAGCTGCTCAGAAGTCGAGTGGCTGCCATAGCTGCTGGATCTCTGATGTATTATGTCAGCGATCAGTGACCTGGGCCTCAGTGAAAGCTGGGGAGGATCACCAGAACCCAGAATGAGATCCAGGGTCGGCGATCCATTGCCATGACAGCTGGAAGCCTATGCTCCATTGCTCTATACAGCCTGTAATACAAGTATGATAATAATATATAGAAAAATTTTTAAATTTTGAAAATTCCCCCCTTTCCCTAGAACACATATAAAAGATAAAAGATACTGTGAAACACTTATACATTAGGTATCCCTGTAAGTGAAAATGCCAAACTTTTAAAAATATTTTCCTGTATGGTGAACGGCGTAGCGCGAAAAAAAAAATCAAAAGAGCCGAACCGCTGTTTTTGGTTGTTTCACACCTATTAAAATTTTTTTTAAAAAGTGATCAAAGCAATAGACATTACTCAAAATGGTATAACTAAAAATTACATCAGCCTTGCAAAAAAAGATGACCTATTCAGCCCCGTACACGTAAAAATAAAAAAACATCAGAAAATAGCGGCTCTAAGAAAAAATTATTTTTTTGTAAAGTTTTGCATTTTTTTAAGGGGTTATAATGTAAATAAAACAATATAACTTTGATATTTGTATTCTATGGAATTGTACCAACCCATAGAATACAGCTGACAGGTCATCTTGGCTGCACAGTGAACGCCGTAAAAACAAAGCCTATAAAAAGTTGCACAAATACACTTTTTCTCCTATTACACCCCATTCTGAATTTTTTTCCAGCTTCCCAGTAGATTGTATGGAATATTAAATTTACCATTATGAAGAACAATTTGTCCCGCAAACATTAAGCTTTCATATGGCTCTGTGAATGGAAAAAGAAAAAAGTTATGGTGTTTGGAAGGGGGGAGAATCAAATACAAAAATAGAAAAATGCCTATGGCGGGAAGGGTTTAGGGTTATCAATATGTAAGTCCTGAATAATTCCTTTAACTAGTAAGTTACTAATTTACTACCTAAATAGTTGGCTGCTGTTTTCATCAGAAATGAATTCAAAAATGTTCTGACTTGCTGGAATTTGAAACTTTTGGGAAATTCTCCATAAATTCAACTTGTGTGGAATCATTTCACTCATCTGTTCATCTCTAACCTGTGGCAATATGACTTACCTGTGCATATCCAAAAATAGCCAATGTTTGTGCAATATATAAAGATATATCTGAATTCATATCCCCAATAACACCAACCAAGTCACCAAACTCCTCACAGCAGTAGTTAGGAACTGTGTCTCCAGGACCAGATAAGATATGTAGGACATTATCTATGCCCTTATTCACATGGTTACATGAGTCATATACTTGATATCCCAGAGTAATATTTGGTAAAATATCAGGGTTCTTGTTTATCTCATCAATGGCAAACATTAAAGCCAACACATATCTGTAGAAGTGAGGTATAGGCCTGTGGAGATTTACAAAGCTTTGATAATAAAAGTAATCATATCCAAATATAAACCAGAGCCAGATTATTGAAATGACTTCCCCAGATCCCTTTCCCTCTGTAACAGGCAGCAGATTGTGGACCCATTGAAATACCAAACTGGTTTAACTTTGTGCCACCTCTAAGAGAGTTGCCTAACTAAACTTCTCGGTATTCACAATTTGGCCACCATACTGGTATCTGTATGTTACTGCCAGGTCGCTACCTCCGGAGGTGGTCCTGGGGTTGCTAACAGCTAACCAGGCAGGTCAGGCACTATGGTTCTGTACACCACAGAATCAAGAAAAGAACATAAAATATAAAAAACAGACTAATATCCTAGCAGACAGAATACACATACAAAGTGACTATCAGAGGTATTAAATCAGGAACAGGCCGAAACATCAGATAACAGGTCTAAAACAGGATTCAAATGCAGATACACGCATAATGGAAGGTCCATAGACCAAAGATAGCAGATACTGTATATTGCAGAAGCCCATAAGCCAAATGGAAGCCCAAAGGCCACAAGTAGTAGAGGCCCTAGAGAATAATAATGATTCACAGGTCATGAAATCTTGTCTGAACTCGAAATTTTTTGGAAAAGTTGTGATAAACCTGGCTCAATATGAACCAGTTCATTCATCTGTGAAGATGCCTGAAGACCACAGCTAGCAGAAGTGGTAACATAATGGAACAAGTAAGCCAAACATTCATGGCAGAAGGCCCAGAAACAGAATTCCGGGAAACAGACTGTGAACTGCAGATCGTGGGCTCACTGTGTTACCAATCCCAATTGGCTTGGAGCCACCTCTAAAGGCGTTGTCCCAGCAGACTGTCCAGTCTTCACTCTTCAACCCCCATATGGTCATCTGGTCTTTGCTGCGGGGAGCTCCGTTGGGGGCCCCAGTTTGGTAGAAGCTGACCTGACCATATAGTGGTGTAGCGTTCCACAGAAACAGGATAAATGACTGGACAGACAGATATAAAGACTAAAAACCAAAGCCAATTAAAAAAAAAAGAATAGGTAGCAGAGATATAATGCAGGAGGCATAAGGCCACAGGTAGCAGAAGAATATTTCAGGAGGCACAAGGGCCAAACAAGATAAAAACAGACAACAATACAAGCATAAAAACAACACAATGCACCCTGCATAAAATCACTGAGCACATGCATGCAAACATATCAGGAGCTGAACATAGATAACAAACAGGACAGACAAACTAGTATTAGACAACAGATTGCATTCATAGATCAGAACTCAACACACTGCTCAGCCAAAGTGGGACTAAAAAGTCTTTTTCAGGTGCCAAAACAGATTTGCATAGTACCAAGAAGGGACCCTAATTTGGAACCTACAAAAAGTATCAAAGGGTATAGTGATCATTCGGACTCCAGAAATGCTTTCCAAAACATAAATCTGCAGCAGATGGTGTAAAATGAAAATTGAAATTTTTTTTCAGATATGTCATTTCAATGCCCAATATGTTGTGCCCAGTTATTAAAACTAGAAAGTCAGCTCTTTAGTTATTACTCTGTGATTTTAGAAACAGCCTAAATGTGGCCATGATCTTTTGCCTGGAAATACGACAGGGCTCGGAAGTGAAAGAGCACCGTGCACAAAGTACTTACATATCACAATAGGATTCATAATTTCCTGATTTACTAATCTGAAGAATTAAACTGCTGCTGAGGGTGAATATCCCTCCGATGATCACGTCTCCGTCCTGCACATACTGGGTATTAAATAAAGCACGTCTCTTCCTGATGGAACATGGCGGTGATGTGTTGGGTTCCAAGCACTGTGAAAGGTTAGAGAGATACATAATGGTGAAGAAGAGAAGAGACTCGCTGTACATTGCTGAATCATGTAGAAATCATGTAGCACTGACTCCATGTAACATTGTCTCATAGTCTATGGCTTACTAGCTGAAATATGGCTCTTATATAGTCTGGAGAGTGTAATGTAGGCTTATTGCAGGTTATTTCCAAAGGCGAAGATTACTATCATTTTGTTAATTACTAAAAAATTAAATAAATCTGAAAGTGGATAAAGATTCAGTTGCCTTCAATAGTGTAGAAGTTATAGGAAAAAATATACATTGTTAAATTTTATACACAGTATTGTAACAAAGTTTTAGGCAGGTGTGGAAAATGCTGTAAAGTAAGAATTCTTTCAAAAGTGTTAATAGTAGTGTTAGTAATGTTCATAGTTAATAGTCAGAAGGATTAATAGTTTACTTTTTATCAATTAACAAACCAAAGTGAATGAAGAAAAGGGAAATGGAAATGCCATCAATATTTGGTGTGACCTTTGTCCTTTGTATTCCAGCAGTTGTTCCCACCATCTTGGAGAACTAAGCACTGGTCTTCTGTGGATGTAGGCTTGCTCCAATCCTTCCGTCTCTTTTTGTCATCCCAGACAGACTGGGTGATGATGAGATCAGGGCTATATTTGTGGGGGCCATATCATCACTTCCAAGACTCCTCCTCCAAAAGGCAAAGGTCACACCAAGTATTAATAGGATTTAGATTTATATTTTCTTCATTCACTTAATTTTGTTAATTGATTAAATTAACTATTAACCCTTTTATTTCTGAAAGCATTCTTACTTTGCATTACTTTTTCCACACCTGCTTAAAACTTTTGCATAATTCTGTATCTATATGGGAATGTTAGTTAAAGGCTGCTTTCACTACCTCCACCAGTTCTTTTCATCCTATCATAGGGCAGCTCAAGTGATTCCACTGCAGTAGGAATTTTTTTCTCTACTCCTCACCATTCTCAAACAATCAGTACAGGTAGTTTTGGTGTCTAGTATCTAGGCTCTATACTGTCAAGTGGTGGTCTTGGTCCAGAACTGACAAGGGTTTGTAAGTCAGGTCTCAAATCAGAAATGTACAGTGTCAGAATAACGCCACCTTGCCTGCTCCTGCCTAACACCACCAACTTGTAGAGAGTCTAGTAAGCATATCAGGCACCAAAACTAACAGCACTGATTGCTCAGGAACTAAAGGGAGCTAAAGAAAAATGCCCAACTGAGCCCAATATAAGCAAGTAACTTAGATATTCCCTACTTATTTTAATGGTCCTTGACAATAAACTGTGCACAAAATGTTCCTTGCTGGGACCCCAATATAATTAGTATTTTTCTGTGTGGGAATCTAGTATTAAAGAGGATCTTTCACCAACTCCAGCAACTCCAACTCCTTGCATTCTTCCATAGGCACCACAGCTTTAATTTATCTCTAGCCCCCACTGTTCCTGAGAAATCATTTCTGGCAGTTTTAGCATCCAATAAGCTAGTTTGGCTCTCTACCATCAGGGCGGTCCTGAGATGGAGCAGATAGTCTGGGACTATCCTCCTGACGGTGTCCACTGGACGGGAAAAATATTTTCCTAAGTTTATAGACCGAGCGTTTTCGGACATAGGGATAGCTAATGTGTATGTGTCTCACTGTAATTTTCTTCTTTTATATGTATTCTAAGGAAAGGGGGGTGATTTGAATTTTTAATTATTTTATATTTTTTTTAACTTTTTTTTTATACTGTAGTTTTTAGACCCCAGGGGTCTTGAACTCCAGGGGGTCTGATTACTAATACAATGCATTACAATGCTAATGCATTGCAATACATTGCTGTCATTCGTATGAAAGACTGCATAAAACAGCCTGTCATACAAATGAATGCCAGGCAAGCCTGGGAGCCTTCAATAGGATCCAGGCTGTCATTGCAACCAATTGACGATCCCAGATCTCGTTCCAGGTGCAATCCTATGCAAAAAGGCAGCACCCATGCACCACCGTGAAACTGGCACCTTGGTCAGCTTTGACTGAGACGCCAGGGGCCTTAATGCCGGGTGCGCCGGGTCTCTGTTGCATCAGCTCCTGAGCGGCTGCCATATTTAAATACCCGACATCCGCTGTACTATTATGGCGGATGACAGGAAGGGGTTAAAATGTGGTTACACTATTGCTACCTGAAACCATGCTATAGTCTAAAACAATAAAGTTAAGTAATCGTATAACAAGCAAAAAACACAAACCTTGACAATGTTATATTTTTATTAACATTTTACAAACTGTAATAGATGTAAAAAAAAAATCACATTGTGGTCATAACTTCATAGTTACTTAATGTTACAATTTTTGTCCTTTAATATTTCTATATCAATGATGCTAGGTAGGTTTGTTTTAAAACAGTGATGTATCTCAATCCCTAGCCAGGTTCTTCTTCAGGTTCGACAACCAATGTTTTAGTTAGTTCAAGGGGTTGTACAAAATTAGAAAACATGGCTGAAGTCTTTTTCTCAGGAAGTGACATTATGTTCATTGGTCACATGGCCAACAGTGGTGATGTCACTTCCTGAGAAGAATTGAACAGACCTGTTTTCTAATCCTAGATAAATAATCCTTTTAACTAATGCAAACATCGGATCAGGTTCAAAATGCATTGTTGTTTTAACACAATTAAAAGTATCCATCTGTACAGCTTCCTTGGTGACATCTCCAGATAGGGGGGAATCACTCCTTTTCCCCTTGTTGTCTGCTACTCGCTGCATCATGTTTCCATCATACATTCATGGGCTTGGGCATAGGATATGCCTTCTGTGGTGTTAGCATTGTATATATATAAGTGACTGTATTGACACTTTTTACAGACGTGGACAAAATTGTTGGTACCCCTCGTTTAATGAAAGAAAAACCCACAATGGTCACAGAAATAACTTTAATCTGACAAAACTGGAATTTGCCAAACTACATGTTGACAAGCCACAAAGCTTCTGGGAGAATGTCCTATGGACAGATGAGACAAAAATCGAAATTTTTGGCAAGGCACATCAGCTCTATGTTCACAGATGGAAAAATGAAGCATATCTTGAAAAGAACACTGTCTCTACTGTGAAACATGGAGGAGGCTCTGTTATGTTCTGGGGCTGCTTTGCTGCATCTGGCACAGGGTGTCTTGAATCTGTGCAGGGTACAATGAAATCTCAAGGTTATCAAGGGATTCTAGAGAGAAATGTGCTGCCCAGTGTCAGAAAGCTTGGTCTCAGTCGCAGGTCATGGATCTTGCAACAGGATAATGACCCAAAACACAGCTAAAAACATCCAAGAATGGCTAAGAGGAAAACATTGGACTATTCTGAAGTGGCCTTCTATGAGCCCTGACCTAAATCCTATTGAGCATCTTTGGAAGGAGCTGAAACATGCCTTCTAGAAAAGGCACCCTTCAAACCCGAGACAACTGCAGAAGTCTCATTGACAGTTACAGGAATTATTTGATTGCAGTGATTGCCTCAAAAGGTTGTGCAACAAAATATTAAGTTAAGGGAACCATCATTTCTGTCCAGGCCTGTTTCATGAGTTTTCTTTTTTTTTTAAATTCTGTTGAAGCATGGTTGGAAAGCAATGTCTGACTTTCCTTTCTTAATTTTCATAGAATTTTTATATATTATTACTTTTGTCAGATTCAAGTTATTTCTGTGACCATTGTGGGTTTTTCTTTCATTAAACGAGGGGTACCAACAATTTTGTCCACGAGTGTATAACAACACACCCGATTGGGACTATCCCGGTTCTCTTTTCTTTTTGATAATAATGTTACAGTTTATTACCACCCCTGACTTCCTGATTGCTGTATACACAGTACTCAATGAGCACCATGCAGACTGTGTAGAAAACAGCCATAAACCTTCAGTCCAAGCAGTCATGTGATTTCCAGGAGTTGGCTAGCTTCAGGAGCTTCTCAATCTTAGCTAGTGCTGAGCAAACCTCACAAGACTGGTTTAGTAAATATTTGCAAGGTTTTTATTTTGGGCTGAACTTGTTCAATCCAAACTGGAATTGCTATTATTGTATTCTTTTAAGACCCCAGAGTATAATTAGCAGAGGTCCCAGGGAGGTGCATAACATAACAAACAGTCATACTCACCTCTACTGGGCTCCATCACAGTTCTCTTCAGGCCTCTTCTAGCCTTCTGAATGATGTGATTGGGCCTCAGCAGGCTCATGGTAGGACACCTACATCATGGCACTTAAGCAAAAGGGGCTGCTGATGTCATTCAGGAGACCTGAAGTGGCCCAAAGAGGACAGAGACCCATATGGGAGGACACAGTGGAGCCTAAGAGGGGTGAGTATGAATATTTGTTATATTTACTCACCTCCCCTGGGCCTACACTTATTATATTCTGGGGTCTTAGACTGTGGTTTGTGGTTGGCAAACTCCAAAAACTTCAGTTTTGTCTGAACCTAAGAAACTGATTCGCTCATCCCTAGTTTTAGAAAAACATAATAAGCTCTGCTGTGAGATTTAGGAGGTTGTATTCCCTCTGTACCTGAGGCTAATTTTCTATGCACAATAAATGTTCATGTTTTCAATTTTACCAAATAGAAAACTAAGATGTATAGAATATATAAAAATGGGTTTCTTGAAATATGCAACCCCTTTGAATACTTTAATCTCTCATTTAATTTCACTTTTCATGATAAGCTGTCATATGGTATATGACTTGATATATATGGAATTTGTAATCTCTAGGCAGGTGGAAGGAGATTTCTATATACTGCACACAGTAAGCAAAGGAGAATCTGCTCTATAACTGTCTCTCTCTCACTCAGAAACATCCCCAGGACATATAGAGAGAGGTACTGAAATGAACTGATGTAGATTAAGCTCTTGGTAGTGATAGAAAGCTCCTACTTAGCTCCAAAACCAGCCTAAGCCTGTCTTTTCATCTTTTAATCTCCTAAACTTCCAACTCAATCCTAAACCCTTCCCTTTCCATAGACCTCTATAGACATGAGTCATGTGACCTATCTCAAAACAGATAAAGCAGTGATTTCACTGTGAAAGTCATTTCAGTAAAGGATGCTGCAGCAGCAAAATGCTAACTGATAAAGATAGATCACATTTCTTATAACCACCTGTATTATTCATTTAAGAAAATTTTTGGAAATGCTAATGTCTATTTAACTTTTATTTGTCTCACTAAACTACTTTTAGAGTTTAAGTCCGGTCTCAGCAGTATAATATAACATTTAGGGAAGAATATGCAGCCTAAGATACCAACACTTGATGATATTATAGCAAATATTTCTACAAGAACTGTATTTTTCCCAGTAACACTCATATAGGCTGGGATAAAAGCCACCCAGACACTGCAGACAACCAGCATGCTGAATGTGATGTTTTTGGCTTCATTAAAACTATCTGGTAAATTTCTGGCCAAGAAAGCCACAATGAAACTAACAGCTGCAAGTAGTCCCATATAGCTCAGGAGTATGGAAAAGGCCAGCATGGAGCCTTCATTACACTGAAATATAATCTTGTCCTGGTATAAGTGAGTGTTCATTTCTGGGAATGGAGGAGAAGTAGATAACCAAATGATACTAAGTAAAACCTGAAGAAATGAACAGAAGAAGACCACACAGTTTGTAATTTTCACCCCAATAAATTTCTTCCAGGAACTTCCAGGTTTGGTGGCTTTGAAGGCCATGTAGACCATGATGGTTTTAGCCAGTATAGAAGAGATAGCTACTGAGAAGATGATCCCAAATGACGTCTGACGGAGAATACAGGTGACATGTGTAGGACGGCCCAGGAACAAAAATACACAGAGGAAACTCAACATGATGGAAACCAAGAGAATGAAGCTCAAAGTTTGGTTATTTGCTCTGACCACTGGAGTGTCTCGGAATAGAATGAAGATGCCCAAGATTGTAGATGTTTTGATAAAACAAGAAACAGATATAAAGGTAACAGCACTAATTTTTGGGTCATGGTTATTGTAGGATAAATATTCTATAGGTTTTCGTATACATTGATTCATGCCATTTGGCCATTGATCTTCTGGACACCTTTGGCATGATACACTGTCTACAAAAATGGACAATGTTAAGCACAAATACAACAAGGCTTTTATTTATTATATTGCTAAAAATAAAAGTATAAGGAAACCCGGTAATGATTCAATGAGAAACTCTGCAGTAAAATATGGGTGGATTTGTAAGAAATGTGATAATTTGGGGAAATTAAACTCAAATGGTGGCTTTTCCTGGTCTAGACAGCGGTCGTTCGTGGTACTGGGCGCCGGAAAGATAGCTTTCAGACGGTCCGAGTGTAAATAAAAGTGGCTTTTATTCAGCTTAAACTGCAACGTAACAAAACAATAAATGCCTAGGCCGCCGTTAGGGCCCTAACTCACTTATAGAGCCCCTCACTAGCCTGACTCTTGCTCAGCTCTAGCAAAGAGTCTCTGTGGGACCCAGCCCTTCTGGACAGAGCCTATCTCTCCTAGGCTGGTCCACCATTTCCTGCTCCATGCAGGTTTCTCCAGCCGTCTGGAGATACACGCCCCACCCAAAGGTGTGGCTGAGGGCCTTTTCAGGGCTGGCCTGGGTTGCTCCCTAGCGCCCTCTAGGTTCATACTCTCACAGAAATAAGTTTGAGCGTTTATGATCTTTTTACAAATTTTTTTTTTTTAATTCTATATATTGTACAGTTTTTTAAAAAATACATTTTATATTTACAGAGATTTAGCTTTTAACTTTACAAACTTACATTAAAAGATACATGTGAAAGAACTATTTACCTATTTCATTTTGGTTAATTCAATGTATGATTTGTATATTCTCAGGTCATAACAATGGCAGCTTATGTTGGTGCTGGTGCTGTTTTTTTTGCTATAGTTATTTTTTACTTACTCTTTACATTTTGTCTTATATTTTTCTTTTTACATACTGTTGTATTTTTCACTAATATGATCCCCAAAAGGTAGCAAAAGACTTATGGGAGACATTTTTATTTAGTTTTCATTTATTAATTTATTTTATTTTGCATTTTGCAATTAGGACATCCATATGAGCAAAATAATGATACACCATCAATATAGTTCTCTCTTCTGATCCTATGTGCCTACACACATGGACAAAATTGTTGGTCCCCCTTGTTTAATGAAAGAAAAACCCACATGGAATTTGCCAAACTACATGTTGACAAGCCACAAAGCTTCTGGGAGAATGTCCTATGGACAGATGAGACAAAAATTGAAATTTTTGGCAAGGCACATCAGCTCTATGTTCACAGATGGAAAAATGAAGCGTATCTTGAAAAGAACACTGTCCCTACTGTGAAACATGGAGGAGGCTCTGTTATGTTCTGGGGCTTCTTTGCTGCATCTGGCACAGGGTGTCTTGAATCTGTGCAGGGTACAATGAAATCTCAAGATTATCAAGGGATTCTAGAGAGAAATGTGCTGCCCAGTGTCAGGAAGCTTGGTCTCAGTCGCAGGTTAATGACCAACAGGATAATGACCCAAAACACAGCTAAAAACACCCAAGAATGGCTAAGAGGAAAACATTGGACTATTCTGAAGTGGCCTTCTGTGAGCCCTGACCTAAATCCTATTGAGCATCTTTGGAAGGAGCTGAAACATGCCGTCTGGAAAAGGCACCCTTCAAACCCGAGACAACTGGAGCAGTTTGCTCATGAGCAATGGGCCAAAATACCTGTTGAGAGGTGAAGAAGTCTCATTTACAGTTTTACAGAATTTTTATATAATATTACTTTTGTCAGATTCAAGTTATTTCTGTGACCATTGTGGGTTTTTCTTTCATTAAACGACGGGTACCAACAATTTTGTCCACGTGTGTATTTACATTTACCTTACATGCAACTAATGCAAACTACTGCTCATACATCAAGTAAGAGAATAACTTTCCCAGGAACCAAAGTTAGTGGGTATACTTTACCTTTCTCCTTAGATATTTCTCCCTCTGAACATTCCAAACACTCGAAGCAGCACTTATATATTCCAGGTGCTAAGACTCTTTGGTATCCAGGAGGACAGGGTAGAGAGCAGATAGACACTGGGATCTGACATGATATAAATAATAATCATGAAATGTGCCCTTTTTGGGTCAATTTGTAAAGTTACATGCATAAAGTAAAAATTTAGCAAATCAGAAAAATTAACAGATGTCCTGTCTGAACTGGGCAGAAAAATTCTGGCAATGATTATGAATCCATGGAATCAGCTTTTGTAAACATGTGATGAGATCATGCAAAAAGAATATGTAGCTTTATATTATGTAATGTCTAAAATCACTATAAACAAAAAGTTTAAAATGAGAAATAAAGCAACTCTGCAATAGGTCCAAGCTATTAGTTCCTGCAATGACAACATCAAGGGCACTGAAAGAACCATCAGGCATGAGACGTGACCATTGCAGGTTCCCTCTTCACTGCACCAACCCTGAGGAGTGTGAGAGGTTCTGGTAGAGGCTACCGTAGCCATTGTGAACCTAATCATGACAAACCATTACTACTACCATCCCCTTCATGTTCCTCCACTGGGTTGCTGCACTGAACATGGGGCACACAATCTAAACTAGAATAAGAAGGAAGACTTACCGACCACTCTTCAAGAAGTTAACCCAAGAAACTATGTCCCCCTCTTACAGGAAGTAAAAACTATATGACCTTCCGTATCTATCCTGGCTGAGGAGAAGAAACCTGCTCCAAACCTACATTGTTAAAAAAATAATATACACTTTCCAGATGCTCCCTATTTCTCTACCGAAAGCCTTCTTCCAATCCCTCTGTAGGATATTTACGGCCTTCCTGTGGAAACACAAGACTCCCTGCTTGGCATACCAGATTATGATTAAGAGTAAAGCAGAGGGAGGTATTGCTTTGCCGGACATGCATTTCTTTTACGAATCTATACAACTCTCCAGATGGATGGCGTATGTGGCACCGATTAAATGCCCTATTATCAATACACTAGCGGAAGCCCATATTGGACCGACTTTTCTCCAACAACTATGGCTCCCTGACGCACGACCTAGAAAGAGACAGGACCTGGACCCCCTGATCCGCGGCCCATGCGAGACGTGGCACCACTACAAGGACAAGCTCTCTCCACCCCCCTCCCCCATCTTACCAGCAAACCTAGCCCCGGTCTTACTCCACTCCACTGAAAACCCCACCAAAGATACAAGAGACCCCCTGCGAGAGCCTCAAGAAGATTTTTGGCACAAACTTAGACATCTACGGCTTAAAGACCTGATAGATCAGAAGCTCCCAATTAGTCAACAGGGCCTCCAACACTTGGCCCCTAAGACCCACTTAAATTTTCTACATTATGCACAACTGCGCTCTACGATAACGGACATAAATAAGAAATCTTCCTTAGATAGGCCGCTCACTCAGTTTGAAAATAGCTTGACTTCAAACCTGTCATTACCCAGAAAGATCTCCTCATGTAAAACTGCCTTGTCTACCACGCTGGAGACCTTGAAGCCAGCTTTCTTACTAGCATGGGAAAAAGAAATGGACTTCACAATACCTGAGGAAGACATCCCATCGATTCTTAAACACTCACATGGTTCCTCCACCTGCATCAGACTACAAGAGTCACACTACAAAATACTAACCAGGTGGTACAGGACGCCAGACTGGCTCTTTCGACACAATCTTATGGACTCAAACTTGTGTTGGCGCTGTCAAAAACTTCCAGGTACTATGCTCCATATCTGATGGACCTGCGAGAACATTCGGGGCTTCTGAAAAGATGTTGAAAACTCCATCACACAGATAACTAAGGCATCGCACTCTCTCACCCCTGATGGAGTACTCGTCGCCAGACAACAACAAGCAGACCCTCAGCCCCGAGACTCTACCCTAACAACACACCTCATAGAGGCAGCCAGATCATTGATTTCCTTGTTCTGGCTCCAGAAGACACCTCCCTCACTACAACTATGGATGGAAAAAGTCCACCAAATAGCAAGATTTGAAGAATTGATCAGCTGGAAGAAAAGGAGACACGACCGGTATCAGAGAGTGTGGTCCCCCTGGTGGGATTTCACCAAATAGGCCCTGGCCTCACCTTCCCCTACCCCCCTCTACCCCCTCTTCCCCCTCTTCCCCCTCTTCCATACCTTATTCCTGCTTTCAAAATCTTCGTAATACCAACACCAGCCTGCAATACAACACACTACATCACGCAGAATCCCCTTCTACCTGATAACTAAGAAACTTTCATTCTCCAATTCATTAGTCTAATATCTGAACTTATATCAAACTAGGATTGAACTCTATGTCACTGAAGCCATGTGAACTACTCACATCATTAGCAAACTACATACTCAATGTATTTGTTTGTCAGACCACCACATGTACCTCCTCTTTTGTGAACAGTTATATGTATGTTTGTATATGGAATTGTAAAACTGTAAAAATTCAATAAAAAGAGAATTATAAAAAAAAAAAGAATATGAAGGAAGACAAGTAGAAGACCATCTTCAACACTCAGAATGGGCACAACAAATATCTGTTGATCCCCCTTGTCCTCTGCAGCATGTCATCAATAACTCAAGGACATATTATACCAGTATGTTTTAGTCTCGATATACAGTGCCTTGCAAAAGTATTCAGCCCTCTTGAACTTTTTCAACCTTTTGCCACATTTCAGGCTTCAAACATAAGGATATAAAATTTTAATTTTTTGGTGAAGAATCAACAAGTGGGACACAATCGTGAAGTGGAATGAAATTTATTGGATATTTTAAACTTTTGTAAAAAATAAAAAACTGAAAAGTGGGGCGTGCCAAATTATTTGGCCCCCTTAAGTTAATACTTTGTAGCGCCACCTTTTGCTGCGATTACAGCTGCAAGTCGCTTGGGGTATGTCTCTATCAGTTTTGCACATCAAGAGACTGAAATTTTTGCCCATTCTTCCTTGGAAAACAGCTCGAGCTCAGTGAGGTTGGATGGAGAGCGTTTGTGAACAGCAGTTTTCAGCTCTTTCCACAGATTCTCGATTGGATTCAGGTCTGGACTTTGACTTGGCCATTCTAACACCTGGATATGTTTATTTGTGAACCATTCCATTGTAGATTTTGCTTTATGTTTGTGATCATTGTCTAGTTGGAAGAAAAAATCTCCGTCCCAGTCTCAGGTCTTTTGCAGACTCCAACAGGTTTTCTTCCAGAATGGTCTTGTATTTGGCTCCATCCATCTTCCCATCAATTTTAACCATCTTCCCTGTCCCTGCTGAAGAAAAGCAGGCCCAAACCATGATGTTGCCACCACCATGTTTGACAGTGGGGATGGTGTGTTCAGGGTGATGAGCTGTGTTGCTTTTACGCCAAACATATCGTTTTGCATTGTGGCCAAAAAGTTGGATTTTGGTTTCATCTGACCAGAGCACCTTCTTCCACATGTTTGGTGTGTCTCCCAGGTGGCTTGTGGCAAACTTTAAACGAGACTTTTTATGGATATCTTTGAGAAATGGCTTTCTTCTTGCCACTCTTCCATAAAGGCCAGATTTGTGCAGTGTACCACTGATTGTTGTCCTATGGACAGACTCTCCCACCTCAGCTGTAGATCTCTGCAGTTCATCCAGAGTGATCATGGGCCTCTTGGCTGCATCTCTGATCAGTCTTCTCCTTGTTTGAGATGAAAGTTTAGAGGGACGGCTGGGTCTTGGTAGATTTGCAGTGGTCTGATACTCCTTCCATTTCAATATGATTGCTTGCACAGTGCTCCGTGGGATGTTTAAAGTTTGGGAAATCTTTTTGTATCCAAATCCGGCTTTAAACTTCTCCACAACAGTATCACGGACCTGCCTGGTGTGTTCCTTGGTCTTCATGATGGATGCTCTTTGCGCTTTAAACAGAACCCTGAGACTATCACAGAGCAGGTGCATTTATACGGTGAGTTGATTACACACAGGTGGATTATATTTATCATCATCAGTCATTTAGGACAACATTGGATCATTCAGAGATCCTCACTGAACTTCTGGAGTGAGTTTGCTGCACTGAAAGTAAAAGGGCCGAATAATATTGCAAGCCCCACTTTTCAGTTTTTTATTTTTTACAAAAGTTTAAAATATCCAATAAATTTCATTCCATTTCACAATTGTGTCCCACTTGTTGTTGATTCTTCACCAAAAAATTAAAATTTTATATCCTTATGTTTGAAGCCTGAAATGTGGCAAAAGGTTGAAAAGTTCAAGGGGGCCAAATACTTTCGCAAGGCACTGTAAAAAACAACAACTTCCTTTCAATGACAAAGATCCAGTTGAACTGGCCTCAATCCATGGGTCTTATGCCCTTTTAAAAACTTCATGACATTATAAATTACAAAATTCTATCCCAAATTTCTCCCATGTGTTGCCTCTTGCTGCTTTAACCCAGATAAAAGCAAATACCTGACAATGGGCAATATATTTGATACAAGCTTAGCCTATGTCAGACCCTCCTTCTCTTCAGTTCTCCAACATCTTGATTCCAACAAGCAATTTACTTTGAAGTTGAAGACTCCTTGATTGGAATTGGTGCAGTCTTCTACCAGAAGTTAGGTAAGAAAATACAGTCCATATGGCTATTCGTATAATTTTTTCTAACTATAATTTTCATGCCAAAGTTTCTGATGGGAAAATTGCCTTTTTGATCTTGTGAAGGATGCTAAATTTAGATTTATACTAACCACAACAAACTGGAATACCTCCATAACCTCCATAACAGGGTTATTCAGAACCACGATATTGAGCTTCATTTCCTGTTCTCAGGAAGTGACATCATGTTCGTTAGTCACATGGCCATGATACTGTTAAAGAGAATCTTTCATGTCCTCAGGCACACTGTTGGCTTTCCCTTTATGTGCCCCAGGGCTGGAGATATCAGTGCCGTTGGTTTTCTGCCCATCTTCAGAAGGGAGTTCGTGACAGTCTAGCTGGGCTGTGAGGAATGCCCCCCCAACAGTACTCATCCATAGACTTGTACTGGGGGGGTTCCTTACGGTTTAGCGTCATTGTAGGGCGGTAAGGAATGCCCCCTCTGACAGTACAGGGCTATGGACGAGTACTGTCAGGGGGGCGTTCCTCACAGCCCAGCTAGACTGTCAGGAACGCCCTTCTGATGATGGGCAGAAAACTAACGGCACCGATATCTCCGGCCCCGGGGCACATAACGGGAAATTCAGCGCACTGTCGGCTTTCTAGCAGTATATAAAACTGCATGTGCCTGAGGACATGAAAGGTCCTCTTTAAGTGCCCTTTTTTCAATGGGACTGAGCAGCAGGATGGCTATGTGACCAACCAATGTGATATCAAATCAGCTGTCAGATTTAATTCAGTCTGAATAAATTCAGTCCAAAATGAATATGCCTCTACTGCCCTAAAAAGTCAAGTATGAAATTCCGAGGTCTCCTAAGACTAAATCTAGCTCCCTGAAAGCTTTTGTGTCAAAACAGCATTAATAATGTCATAGTAACAGTAACATACAGTCATGAGAAAAAGAAAGTCCACCCTCCTTAAATCCATATTAGGGCATAATAAAAAAAATGTGGTCCTTAGAAGGTCTTAAAATTAGGTAAAGACAACAACAAGCAGATTCTACTGTGCAGCAATTAATGTTTCAACTTCTTCACTGAAAACCAAGCACAATGTACAGAGGTCTTGTTTAAGACTAAGGTGCACATAGCCCATGTGAGCAATAAATGTGATTTTACATAGCATGTGAACAGGAATCGGCGCAGGGGTTCTGACCTTCATTAATTTTTATAATCCTGGCAAACCCCTTTAAACATAAAAATTAAAATGTTAATCTTCTACAACTACTGTTTTCGTAATAAGGTTACAATAATATTTACTTCCCAATTTTTCCAAAAAGTAGTATTTTTATTAAAAGTAAGCTGATTTCCTTCCAGGAATGATGCATTAAAATTTCCAGTATATATCAATAAATTGTTCCCTTCCGCGGAAACTGCAAAACTAAAGATATCGTAGGTTGTGGTCATTTCTCCTTTCTCATTGAATTGCACATTTTCTCCAGTGGGATCCTTGAAAGAAACTCTTCTCAAGAACTAAACAAAGGGAAAACGCATTGTATGAGTTAATGTTTCTGCACAATAATGAATTTACTAATCTGTTAAGATTATTTTTCCCTAAAAATTGACCTGACATGTTATATGCACATTCATTATGTAATGTTATTTGACTTTATGAATAATGAGCCATACGTGTAACTTTTAATCTCAAGCAAACTGCTTTACATGCAATAATTTTTGTCAAAATTGATATTCAGACCTAATTTTAAAATAAATGTGATTATCAAGTTCTTGCTATCTTACAATTAATCTTGACAATTGACATTGGAGGAGCAATAGCAGTTGAAGACAAAAAAGTCAGCTGAAAAGGGAAGTAATGGCCTTTTAAAAAAAATGCTAAAACATGATCCCATTATGGGAGCAGATGCTACACCAAGTTGTGGCAATTGCAAAATTAAAAAAAAATGTATAAAAAATGTGGCACAGTTTTAGTTTGCCTTCCAGTTTAAAGGTAAAGATTTGTTTTGTTTTTGTTTTTTTTTAAAAAAGCTACCAAAAATTATCCCTTTATGGGAGCAGATGCCACATCAACATGGCGTTGGAAATAGAAGAATGAATATATGGCATGGGTTTTTTGGGGGGTTGGGGGCCTATTTTAATATATTTGTTGTTATTATTCCATGGCTGTGGCAGCAACAATGTGGTATGGTAAAACATGATGAAGCAGGCTACAGGAGATGATATCCAACTGTGCAGTGGTAGCAGGTAGCATCATCTGTACAGTGAATGGAACATGATAAAGAGAGACAGATGAGAGATGCAGTAGTTGATCTATTCACTGGCACCAGCCAGATTTGTATAAAAAAAACTTCACAAATTCATGCCTGAATCTTTTTCACAATAGTATTTTTTTCCACAGTTGTGGTAGACAGTTTTGTCTGTCTACTAGGTGTTACAACACCTCTGGCAGCACTGAACACTCTCTCTGCCACTATGCTTGAGGCTGAAGAAGACCCCAGAATGTCATGAGGTCAAAGTTATCTGCTGGTATATAGGAGAATTTTAGGTGTGACTGTAACTGTTTGGGCACTTTGTGGTTGTCAATTACTTGCTTTGTGTCCGGATTGTGCTATAAAGTGAAACATTTCTGACTCTTCATATTCCAGATACTGTATTGGCTGCTGTTGCTGATGCTTTTTATCCTGCTACTTGTATCTGTGGCACTGACTGAGTGAGGAGGAGGACTAGGAGCAGGGAGAGACCTCCTTGACAGACAGTGGCAATAGTCTACCTAAAATATGGTGGATATAAATCTATCCTGCTAATATGCCAATTTTGAATCTTTTTGAAGGCATGAAACAACTCAACCATTTTAGCTTTATAACTAGAGTCTACAAGCATGGCAACCCAATTCTCATCCCTCTGCTTCATGCTAATAATACACTTTTCATTATGTAGGCAACAAAAGGGTATGCCATGGTTGGTCTTCTTGGCCAGCATGGTTGTCATTGTCATCTTTAAACATAAATAATATATATCAAAATAATAAAAATAAGCGTCAGCCTCATCGCTGGCTGTGAAAGTCTTCTTCCTGATCCTACTCAAGAATAGTAGTCCCAGATCCTCCACCACCATGACCTAGACCCAGTCCTTCACTCTCCTCCAGCTCCTCTTGCACCACCCTAGGGCAGTGATGGTGACCTAGAGGTGGAAGATGATCTTCTTACATCCCTCATGACATGAGTGTAAATGTTTACTTTGAGATATATATTAAAGGGTTGACATCCCTAATGTTGCAGTTGTTCCTGCTGACAAATTTGGTGGCCTCCTCAAAGGGCTGCAGAAAAACGATAGTGGATTTCAAAATAATAATAATAATAATAATAATAATAATGGATAATAATAATAATGGATTTAAAAATAACACATTGTCTCTGTGGTCTGCTGCATGCAGTAATCATTCCCCACCTTATGCTGCTGATGCAGATGCCAGAGCAACATGAAAATCCAGTGAACTGGAACATCACAGATTAAGCAGTGGAAGGGCAGACCACTTTTTTTTTCCACTTGTCTAGCCAACATATGAGCTCAAAGGGCTCAAACCAAACAAGCCATGGTGTGCGCACTTCCAATGAAGTAAACAAAAAATATGGCATATTTGGTGGGCGCAAAAACAATACAACTAATTTAGTAAACGTCTAAAATAATGCATTTCAGGTTATATAAAACACATTCTTCAGATCAAATGATGGTTTGGTGCCAGCAATAAGAAACAGTAAAAGAAACTAAAAAGTTTGGTTTCTTTTTCTCTTTCCTCTTGCTGGCACCAAACCTCATTCTCTTTTCTCCCCCCTCCATAACTATAACTGGAGATCAGTTGAGTGTGGACACATCTGTAATTCTTAGAACTAGACATCTTACATGTTTCATAAATGTGTGACGTTCTCTGTAGCTCTTGTTGGTATTTATCATATATTGTTGTACATCATGCAGAGAGTATGCCATGGCATAGACAGAGTTATACACTAGGTAGGCAACTCGAAAATCTTCAGA
Organism: Leptodactylus fallax; assembly: GCA_947044405.1. Taxonomy (NCBI): domain Eukaryota; kingdom Metazoa; phylum Chordata; class Amphibia; order Anura; family Leptodactylidae; genus Leptodactylus; species Leptodactylus fallax. Next base: position 795,629 of record CAMRHE010000434.1, read on the forward strand.
CTGGTATAGGGGACTGATCTGTTCACCTAATAATAAAGTTCTGTTACACTCCCAAAGTTGAAATCTCAATTGATTCTGCAATATCTTGTTTAGATATCGATCTGATGTTAAGCAATGCAAATAATATGCCATTATGTATTCCATAAAATAGTCCACTGGACGACTCAAGATCATGTACTGGATATACTTTTTCAGCTCCGGAAACAATTTAGTAGGGGGTGAAAATACCAGACTTCCATGAAGGGGAGATTTTCTTGTACTGGAAGATAGTTGTAATGCTATCCACCCCGCTGGTAAAATCAATGTCTTCTCATAAATATTATCACCTAGTGTATTTAGGACATACATAATTGACAATGAAACTTTTCCACAAATGACAATGACTTGTGAAGTTGAGTTATTGATAGTCATCCATTTTAGTTTGTATTCTTCCTTTTTTTCATTAATATTAATAATATACTCAACACAGATCTCATATTTAGCAGCCATTGCCTTTAACTGCTGGCTCTGCTTCTCACCGACATCATCATCAGATGTAATAACACCGATCCATGTCCAGTTAAAATTTCGTAGTAATTGTACAATTGCCAGACACTGGGTGGAGTAATTGGGAAGTGCTTGGAAGAACGGAGGATAGAGTTTTGATCTGGTTATAAGAGGATCGGCTGTACCGTAACTGATCTGAGTGAGAAAAAGAGCAATGAACCTTGCCATCAACATTACTGGGAGGTGTGTTTGATATTAATGCAGTATTTCTTCAAAAAACAGCATGGACTATACCATGTTAGTTGATTCAGGTCCAGTCAAATTAGCTTGGACCTGAATCCTCCAATGTAAGCTAATTGCATTCACTTCTGAGGATTTCTATGGGAACTGTTGGTTGTGTCACCTCTGGTCTGTGACTTGCATGGCTTTGAAGTCATAGCTGCGAGTGATAGGATTCTGGTTTATTTCCTTTTATAGTGAAACCTCTTTGATATGACCACCCAAAATTGCAATAAAAATGGTGTTTTGGTGGGTGGATTTCTCAAAGAAAAAAAGATCATATTAATTTAACCTTCTCTAGTGTTCAAATGAAGTAGAGGGGTCAATAGCACTAAATGGTATGCTAGGAAAGACAAAGGGAGCTATTAACTAACAGTTAAGGTACATATGTAAAAAAAAGTCCCATTAGACCTTTGCATGGTATAATGTCTTATTAATGACTCTACACAGTATAATAGAGCAATCCATTGTATGTGCGGAATTAAAGGGGTTATCCATGACACTTTGACATAAGCATCAGGACATCAACCCACCACAAGTGAACGCTGAGGCCCAATCACAGACCTCAGCAGTCTTCAGGGGTCGCAGATATCATTCAGGAGGATGGTTGAAGATGAACAATGAAAGTATCTCCTATGTTTCTAGTACCCCATTGATCAAACATGTATAGAATATCTAACTCAAAGCCTCTATATACTATACTTGTATAATAGGGTAAAGAACAAAGAGAAAAAATGTATTAAAGGGGTTGTCAGTTAATGATTGCTAAAGGTCTGATACCTGGGTTTTGAGTCGGTCAGCGTTCACAGCCTTTTCAGTACTTGCCAAGCACAAAACCAAACATGTATGCAGTGGCTGTGCCTGAATGGGACTGAGCTGCAATCAGGCTGTGTGATGGATAAACATAACATCATGGCCTGTGAATTAGTGTGCTCAGGGAGTGTCGGTGCCGCTACAAACAGCTAATCCTACAGGATCCTGGGTGTCGGACTCCCACAGATCTTCAAAATTAATTGTAGTTCTAATTTTTGTGGTAAACAAATATATAAATAATGTTTAGATATAAAATTCTTAAAACAAAGGTTTATTAAACACAATATGACTTACCTGTGCATATCCATAAATGCTCAATATTTGTGCTATATGTGAAGATATATCTGGGTTCTGATCTCCAATGACACCAACCAAGTGACCAATGTCCTCCAAGCAATAATTAGGAACTGTGTCTCCAGGACCAGATAAGATCTGTAGGACACTATCTATAGCCTTATTCACATTGTTACATGAGTCATATACATGATATCCCAGAGTCACATTAGGTAAAATATCAGGGTTCTTGTTAATCTCTTCAATGGCAAATATGAAAGTCAATACATATTTGTAGAAGCGAGGAAGAGGCCTGTGGAGATAGGCAGAACATTAAAAATAAGGACAAGGCCAGAATATAGAAAGGGAAAAATGAGGATAAACTACAGTATATCCTAGGCTCCTAGGAACCTATCTACAGTGGGGAAAAAAAGTATTTAGTCAGCCACCAATTGTGCAAGTTCTCCCACGTAAAAAGATGAGGCCGGCCTGTAATTGTCATCATAGGTAGACCTCAACTATGAGAGACAAAATGAGAAAACATATCTAGAAAATCACATTGTCTGATTTTTAAAGAATTTATTTGCAAATTATGGTGGAAAATAAGTATTTGGTCAATAACAAAAGTTCATCTCAATACTTTGTTATATATCCTTTGTTGGCAATGACAGAGGTCAAACGTTTTCTGTAAGTCTTCACAAGGTTGGCACACACACTGTTGCTGGTATGTTGGCCCATTCCTCCATGCAGATCTCCTCTAGATCAGTGATGTTTTGGGGCTGTCACTGGGCAACACGGACTTTCAACTCCCTCCAAAGGTTTTCTATGGGGCTGAGATCTGTAGACTGGCTAGGCCACTCCAGGACCTTGAAATGCTTCTTACGGAGCCACTCCTTCGTTGCCCTGGCGGTGTGCTTGGGATCATTGTCATGCTGAAAGACCCAGCCACGTTTTATCTTCAATGCCCTTGCTGATGGAAGGAGGTTTGTACTCAAAATTTCACGATACATGGCCCCATTCATTCTTTCATGTACACGGATCAGTCGTCCTGGTCCCTTTGCAGAGAAACAGCCCCAAAGCATGATGTTGCCACCCCCATGCTTCACAGTAGGTATGGTGTTCTTTGGATACAACTCAGCATTCACTCTCCTCCAAACACGACGAGTTGTGTTTCTAACAAACAGTTCTACTTTGGTTTCATCTGACCATATGACATTCTCCCAATACTCTTCTGGAACATCCAAATGCTCTCAAGCAAACTTCAGATGGGCCTGGATATGTACTGGCCTAAGCAGGGGGACATGTCTGGCACTGCAGGATCTGAGTCCTGGGCGGTGTAGTGTGTTACTGACGGAAGTCTTTGTTATGTTAGTCCCAGCTTTCTGCAGGTCATTCACTAGGTCCCCCCGTGTGGTTCTGGGATTTTTTTTCTCACCGTTCTTGTGATCATTTTGACCCCACGGGGTGAGATCTTGCGTGGAGCCCCTGATGGAGGGAGATTATCAGTGGTCTTGTATGTCTTCCATTTTCTAATTATTGCTCCCACAGTTGATTTCTTCACACCAAGCTGCTTGCCTATTGCAGATTCAGTCTTCCCAGCCTGGTGCAGGTCTACAATTTTGTTTCTGGTGTCCTTCCACAGCTCTTTGCTCTCAGCATAGTGGAGTTTGGAGTGTGACTGTTTGAGGTTGTGGACAGGTGTCTTTTATACTGATAACAATTTCAAACAGGAGCCATTACTACAGGTAATGAGTGGAGGACAGAGGAGCTTCTTAAAGAAGAAGTTACAGGTCTGTGAGAGACAGAAATCTTGCTTCTTTGTAGGTGACCAAATACTTATTTTCCACCATAGTTTGGAAATAAATTCTTAAAAAAATCAGACAATGTGATTTTCTAGATATGTTTTCTCATTTTGTCTCTCATAGTTGAGGTCTACCTATGATGTCAATTACAGGTCTCTCTCATCTTTTTAAGTGGGAGAACTTGCACAATTGGTGGCTGACTAAATACTTTTTTTTCCCCACTGTATAAAACATAGTGTAGTACACTGTCAGGGCTCCTAGTAACATATCTATAAAACATAGTGTAGAACACTGTCAGGGCTCCTAGGAACATATCTATAAAACATAGTGTAGAACACTGTCAGGGCTCCTAGGAACCTATCTATAAAACATAGTGTAGAACACTGTCAGGGCTCCTAGTAACATATCTATAAAACATAGTGTAGAACACTGTCAGGGCTCCTAGGAACCTATCTATAAAACATAGTGTAGAATACTCTTAGGGCTCCTAGGAACCTATCTATAAAACATAGTGTAGAATACTCTTAGGGCTCCTAGGAACCTATCTATAAAACATAATGTATGACACTGTCAGGGCCATTGGGTAGCATTTTACTGTTTGTGGGAGACATTGAGGATCATTATACTGTGCGTGGTGCACTGGGGACCATTTTACTGTATGGAAAATTTTACTATGAAAATTATTAAGGAATATGGGATAGTTTAAACATTGATATTACTTTATTAACCTTATAGATTAGTTAGTCTTCTCTTCCTATTCTCTTCTCCCTTTTCCCCCACTAAGAGTATGGTACATAGTTTGTTTACACGGCTATATGTAGTTGTTCTTTTGTTATCTGTGCATAAGTAACTAGCCATCTGGCTAGTCAATGGCTAATCTATGCTAATTTATGTGGAAACCTTTGCTGTTGTCCATATCCCTGCCCTCCCATCTGCAAAGGGCAAGAAGATACTTTCTCTCTGTATGGCAATCTACAGTATACTGTATGTTAATGTATTCATTGTATGCAATAGATTGGATGTAGCTTAGCTGTACATTGTAACCATTGTTATTATAAAAAAAAATGATATTCTGTGGATGATCAGAAGAACTTCACACAAGCCAGAAAGCTGTGTCTTCTGTCCTTTTTTGGGATCGAAATGAAATATTACTACAACAATTGTATGTGTGAGCCATTGGGAAGCATTATACTGTATGTGAGGTCCACTGGGTAGCATGATACTGTGTGAGGTCCACTGAATAGCATTATACTGCTTGTGGGGGCCACTGGGGAACATTATACTGTGTGGTGCAGATCGATACACCAATATTTTTGGTAGGGTTTCCCAGTGTCTGAAAAGTTTGGAAAGCACCAGCCTGAATTCTCTAATGATTCAATACACTCTTTCCTGCCCACAATCCCAGACACATAGCCTGCCCTCCACAGACCCCAATCATATAGTTAAACAGGCCTAAAAAAAGATGGAAAACAGTAATATATGTCAGGATGTGATGGTACAAAATTCCTGATGGCAGCCCCGTGTATGTCTATGGGAGAATGAATGATGGCCAGTGGATACAAGCTGGTTGCTTTTCGTCATATACACACGTGGACATTATTCTGTTGCAAGACCCATGACCTGCCACTGAGACCAAGCTTTCTGACACTGGGCAGCACATTTCTCTCTAGAATCCCTTGATAGTCTTGAGATTTCATTGTACCCTGCACAGATTCAAGACACCCTGTGCCAGATGCAGCAAAGCAGCCCCAGAACATAATAGAGCCTCCTCCATGTTTCACAGTAGGGACAGTGTTCTTTTCAAGATATGCTTCATTTTTCCATCTGTGAACATAGAGCTGATGTGCCCTGCCAGAAATTTCGATTTTTGTCTCATCTGTCCATAGGACATTCTCCCAGAAGCTTTGAGGCTTGTCAACATGTAATTTGGCAAATTCCAGTCTGTCAGATTTAAGTTATTTCTGTGACCATTGTGGGTTTTTCTTTCATTAAACGAGGGGTACCAACAATTTTGTCCACGTCTGTACGCTCATATGCACTGACAATTTTTTATGCTTTTTAACACTATAAATGCTCCAAAAAATAGCCTGTTTGGGGATCAGATGCTTTTTTTTTTCATATTCAGACCAGACAGCAGTTATATTGGAAAAAGTAATATTTTTTACAAAAATTATTCAGTTGTGGCATTGATATTGGAAGAAGCAATATTTTTTTTTGTTGTTGGTTTATTTTATTGTTATACCAGCAGTGAGGCACCAGCAAGTGGCAACTACAGAATTTGTAGAGAAAGTTGTGCAGACTGCAAGTGTTTCTGGTTGAAAAGGGAAGACTTGGCAGATGTCGCACCAACATGGTGGTACTCGAAGAAGCAATGGTCTTCCAATTTTTTTTATCATGACAACAATGTGGCAGTGGAAGTGCAAAGTACAGTAAAATATTAAATTGTGGCACAGACACACTGGCCACAAAAAACTGCCCAAAATTATCCCTTGCTTTATAGCAATTTGGAACACTAAACCCCCAGTCCATAAGGACCTGTGGATGGTTTAGTGTTCTAAATCGCCCTGAAAGATTCCCTTTATAAAAGTATAAAAAGAGTGATATGATCTGTTATCAAAAACCTACCTTAGCCTCTTCCCACCGGTGACATTTTTCAATTTTCGCTTTTGACTTCCCACCTTCCAAACCCCATAGCTTTCTTACTTTTCTGTTCACAGAGCCATATGAGGGCTTAATGTATGTGGGCCAAATGTTTTTTCATAATGGTACCATTTATTATTCTGTACAATGTCCTAGGAATGGGGTGGAATTGGCAAAAAAGTGAAATTTGTGCGACTTTCTTATGGGCTTCGTTTTTACAGCTTTCAATCTGCAGCCAAAATGACATGTCACCTGTATTCTAAGTTTCGGTACGATTCCGGGGATACCAAATTTATATACATTGCAAAATATCAGCACTTCTATTGCAGGCTATCATAGTAACGGAATGCCAGCCCGGGAGCTGACTCCAGGAGCCAGCGATCCCTGACAAAATGGCAGGAACTGATTTTGGGCATTAGATCCGGGTCTTTGCTGCATAATACAGCAGAGACCCAGAGGCTATGACAGCCGTTCAGCTCCTACTATTACATCGGATATCGGGAAGGGGTTAAATCCGTATACAAATTTCCTGTTCAAGTCATTTGGATAGTTATAATACTGCCTGTTTCATATATGACAGAGGAGTTTTTTGGGCCCCCTTAGGCAGCAGAACCAGAGCACAAAAACCACCAGTCCACCAACTAAAGCTACACGTCTCTAAGCGTACATGGAGGGGGAAAAAGAATAAAAAGGTGTACAAAAATCCATTTATACAGTAGAGTAGAAGATATATAGTGACAGGTATATAAAGTACTTACATATCACAAAAAAATACATGATGTCCTGATTTACTGTCCATAAGTCTTACAGTATTGCTCAGGGTGAAAATCCCTCCGATGATCACGTCTCCGTCCTGCACATACTGGGTATTAAATAAAGCACGTCTCTTCCTGATGGAACATGGCGGTGATGTGTTGGATTCCAAGCACTGTGAAAGGTTAGAGAGATGCACAATGGTGAGGAAGAGAAGAGACTCGCTGTACATTGCTGAATCATGTAGAAATCATGTAGCACTGACTCCAGTCTTATAGTCTATGGCTTACTAGCTGAAATAGTCTATGACTGATATCAAGGTATTATATAGTGTGGAGAGTGTAGTATAGGATTATTGTAGGTTATTTTGTCATACATAGATTACTATCATTCTGCCATTTACTATTTTAAAAAGAAAAATCTGAAGATTGAGATATCTTTATTAGTGTAGAAGTTATAGACGTAATTTCCATTCTTTCAGCTTTATATAAAACTATGCAAGAATGGAGGAATGCTGTAAAATAAGAATGGTTTCAGTAATAGAAGGGTTAATGGTTTATTTTTGCCAATTGAAAAAATGAAGCTAATGAAGAAAAGAGAAATGCAAATCCCATCAATACTTGGTGTGAACTTTGCCCTTTATCTTCCATCAGTTCTTCTCGGTACTTGCATACAGTTTTTGGTAGAACTCAGCAGGGAGGTTGTTCCCGCCATCTTGGAGAACTAAGCACAGATCTTCTGTGGATGTAGGCTTACTCCAATCCTTCTGTCTCTTCATATCATCCCAGACAGACTGGATGATGTTGAGATCAGGGCTATATCTGTGGGGGCCGTATCATCACTTCCAGGACTCCTCCTCCAAAGGGCAAAGGCCACACCAAATATTGGTGGAATTTACATTTCTCTTTTCTTAATTCACTTCATTTTGTTAACTGAAAAAAATAAACTATTAACCCTTCTATTTCTAGCATTCTTACTTTGCAGCATTTTTTCCACCCACTCCACATCCAGAGACTGGTGATGTCACTCACATACACGTGGACAAAATTGTTGGTACCCCTCATTTAATGAAACAAAAACCCACAATGGTCATAGAAATAACTTGAATCTGACAAAACTGGAATTTGCCAAACTACATGACGACAAGCCACAAAGTTTCTGGGAGAACGTCCTATGGACAGATGAGACAAAAATCAAAATTTTCGGCAAGGCACATCAGCTTTATGTTCATAGATGGAAAAATGAAGCATATCTTGAAAAGAACACTGTTCCTACTGTGAAACATGGAGGAGGCTCTGTTATGTTCTGGGGCTGCTTTGCTGAATCTGGCACAGGGTGTCTTGAATCTGTGCAGGGTACAATGAAATCTCAAGACTATCAAGGGATTCTAGAGAGAAATGTGCTGCCCAGTGTCAGAAAGCTTGGTCTCAGTTGCAGGTCATGGGTCTTGCAACAGGATAATGACCCAAAACACAGCTAAAAACACCCAAGAATGGCTAAGAGGAAAACATTGGACTATTCTGAAGTGGCCTTCTATGAGCCCTGACCTAAATCCTACTGAGCATCTTTGGAAGGAGCTGAAACATGCCATCTAGAAAAGGCACCCTTCAAACCCGAGACAACTGGAGCAGTTTGCTCATGAAGAGTGGCCAAAATACCTGCTGAGAGGTGCAGAAGTCTCATTGACAGTTACAGGAATCGTTTGATTGCAGGGATTGCCTCAAAAGGTTGTGCAACAAAATATTAAGTTAAGGGAACCATCATTTCTGTCCAGGCCTGTTTCATGAGTTTTCTTTTTTTAAAAATTCTGTTGAAGCCTGGCTGAAAAGCAATGTCTGACTTTCATTTGTTCATTTTCATAGAATTTTTATATATTATTACGTTTGACCGATTCAAGTTATTTCTGTGACCATTGTGGGTTTTTCTTTCATTAAGCTTGGTCTCAGTCGCAGGTCATGGGTCTTGCAACAGGATAATGACCTAAAACACACAGCTAAAAACACACAAAATTGGCTAAGAGGAAAACATTGGACTATTCTGAAGTGGCAATAGCAAATGTTTCCACAAGAACTGTATTTTTCCCTGTAACACTCATATAGGCTGGGATAAAAGCCACCCAGACACTGCAGACAACCAGCATGCTGAATGTGATGTTTTTGGCTTCATTAAAACTATCTGGTAAATTTCTGGCCAAGAAAGCAACAATGAAACTAAGAGCTGCAAGTAGTCCCATATAGCCCAGGAGTATGGAAAAGGCCAGCATGGAGCCTTCATTACACTGAAATATAATCTTGTCCTGATATAAGTGAGTGTTCATTTCTGAGAATGGAGGAGAAGTAGATAACCAAATGATATTGAGTAAAACCTGAAGAAATGAACAGAAGAAGACCACACAGTTTGGAATTTTCACACCAATAAATTTCTTCCAAGAACTTCCCGGTTTGGTGGCTTTGAAGGCCATGTAGACCAGGATGGTTTTAGCCAGAATAGAAGAGCTAGCTACTGAGAAGATGATCCCAAATGATGTCTGACGAAGAATACAGGTGACAAAAATACACAGTGGAAACTCAACATGATGGAAGCCAGGAGAATGAAGCTCAGGGTCTGGTTATTTATTAATAATAATAATAATAATAATACATTTTATTTATATAGCGCCAACATATTCCGCAGCACTGTACAATTTGTAGGGTTCAAGTACAGACAAAAAAGATACATTACAAAGAAATAGTCAATTCACACACTGGGACTGAGGGTCCTGCTCGTAAGAGCTTACAATCTATGAGGTAGAGGAGGTGACACAAGAGGTAGCAGGGGCGGCATCGGAGGTAGCATTGCTTATACAATGGTCAGACAATTCTGTAATAGAGGTTACTGTCATTACACATATATAAAGCTGTATGAGCCATCACCAGTCGTATCCTTTAATGTGCAGATGGTGCCTGGACATATAAAGTTAGTCTGACACAGCATCATATCCTGTGAGGTAATGCGGGAGCAGAGGAGGGTACGTTTTAGGGATTCTAACTACAGAAGGGTTTACATTAGGAGTTGTGATAGGCCTGTTTGAAAAGATATGTCTTTAGTTTGTGCTTGAAGCTGTAGAAATTGGGGGTTAATCTGATAGTCCGGGATAGAGCATTCCAGAGAAGTGGTGCAACTCGGGAGAAGTCTTGTATACGAGCGTGGGAGGTTCTGATAATAGAGGATGTTAGTCTTAGGTCATTGAGTGAACGGAGAGTACGGGTTGGGCGATAGACAGAGATGAGGGAGGAAATGTAGGGAGGTGCAGCATTATGCATAGCCTTGTGAATGAGGGTGATAAGTTTATATTGTATTCTGTATTGAATAGGCAGCCAATGTAGTGACCGGCACAGACCGGAGGCATCGCTGTAGCGTCTAGACTGATAGATGAGCCTGGCCGCCGCATTCAGAATAGATTGTAGAGGGGAGAGTTTAGTAAGGGGAAGACCGATTAGTAAGGAGTTACAGTAGTCAAGGCGAGAGTGAATCAGGGCAACAATAAGTGTCTTTAGTGTATTTGTGGTAAGGTAAGGGCGGATTCTGGAGATGTTTTTGAGGTGGAGATGACAAGAGCATGCCAGTGATTGGATATGGGGGGTGAAGGAAAGGTCTGAGTCAAACATAACCCCGAGGCAGCGGGCATACTGCCTAGGAGTTATGGTAAGGCCAGAGACTGCAATGGAGATATCAGGGACAGATCTATTAGGTGGTGGAAACAGCAGTAGTTCAGTCTTTGAGAGATTCAGTTTCAGATAAAGCGAAGACATGATATTTGAGACAGCAGAGAGATAGTCACTGGTGTTCTGTATTAATGCAGCGGTGATGTTACAGGATAACGTATATAATTGGGTGTCATCAGCATAAAGATGGTACCAGAAGCCAAATCTAGTGATGGTTTGACCAATGGGGGCTGTGTAGAGGGAGAAGAGCAGGGGACCTAAGACCAAGCCCTGAGGATCCCAAAGGCAAGGGGAAGAGGGGGAAGAAACAGAGCCCGCAAATGATACACTGAAAGTGCGGTCAGAGAGATAAGAGGAGAACCAGGAGAGAGCAATGTCTGTGATGCCGACAGAGCGGAGCATAGTGAGGAGGAGTTGATGGTCAACAGTTTTTGCTGTGACCACTGGAGTGTCTTGGAACAGAATGAAGATGGTCAAGATTATAGATGTTTTGATTAAATAAGACACATATATAAAATGTAACAGCAATAACTGTTGGGTCATGATGATCACAGGATAAATATTCAATAGGTTTTGGTACACACTGGTTCATGTCATTTGGCTATTAATCTTCAGGACACTTTTGGCAAGATATATTGTTTACAAAAATAGAAAATCTTTAACGGAAATACGGAAAGTTTTCTATTACTGAGTAGTGTTGAGCGAACCCGTCGAAGTTCCGCTGAACTTTGCGGGCTCAAGCACCCAAACTTGACCCAAACCCGAACCCCATTGAAATCAATGGGCACCCGAACTTTGTGACCTAGCTCAGCTCCGATCAGGGGTTAAGGAGTGAGGTGTTAACTGTCAGTTACAGCTAACACCCGCTCTTGATGCCACCGCGGCATTAACTTTCACTGAGAAACATCTATGTCGCTATTGACCGCGGCATCTTAAGGGTTAAACAGCGGGGATTGGTGTTATGACCGTCTCCGCTGTTGCAGCGGGAGCCTGGCTGTCAGATACAGCTGGGCTCCCACGGTGATCTCACGGGCTCTGCTTCTGAGCCCGCTCGATCACCATCACGTACGTGAAGGGGTTAAAGGGGTGCAGGGGTTAAAGCTGGTTGATTGGCTGCTGAGCAGCCAATCAACCAGCTTTAGGGATGAGCCGAACCCAGACCCAAACTTCAGCGCTGACATTCGGGGTCGGATACTGTGCAGTTCGGGTTCGCTCAACACTATTGCTGAGTAATGCTATAAAAAAGAAATACAAGATTAAAGAAAACCTGTAACAAAACCAAAAAAAAAAATACCAAAAATTATCCATTTATAGGAGCAGACGTAAAGTGAAAATGTTTTGACACCAACAGTGTGGTATAGTGGAATGTGGTGGACCATGCTGTAGGACGTGTCTGGCAAAGTGAGTGGCAGTACGGCAGCGCATAATATGATGGACCAGGTTGTAGGACATGCCTGTCTGTATTATCTGCATTATTGATTTAAGAAAAAAAAAAAGTTTACATACACTGCTTCATGAATTAGGAAACATTATTAGACACTTTTTTTTAACATGATGCAGTTTTTGACGCTTTTTTTTTTTCAAGCACACTGTATGGACCTGGAAACTTCACTTAAAAAAACGCTAGTGGTTTTTGATGCATTTTTTGCTAACAGACCTTTGGGGGGGCATTTTAACATACCTTTTTTTATTTTTTGCTAATTTCCCTGTAACTGAGGCTGATACCATAGTCCCAGTAGGTAGTTCCTGCAGTTCCCAGCCCTTTGCTGATTACATGACCTTTGGGCCAGAAGGAATACACATCATTCTTGATGGACACTAGTATGACTACATATACAAGGACATCCACCCCAGTTTCACTGCACAAGTGGTGGAGGTACGGTACATGCGCACTGAAGACGAGCTGTACTCCACTGGCTTCAGTAAAAAACTGCACCGGCTCATGGAATACAGCGGCAGGGAAAGTATAAAGCTTTTTTTTTTCAGAAATTTATAAAGGTGATTTGGGACACTAAACCACCCCAGTTCATAAGGACTAAGGTTGTTTGGGCTGGCACATAAGGATATAAGGTTGAATGGGTTGGAGCATGAGGCATATCGGTGATGGTGGAAGTTGGTGATGAATGTGTTGTTCATCACTGCATGATACCAAGCACTGAGTGCTGCAAAGCTTGCAATATAGCTCAGAATAGGAGAATTAGAACACAGTTTAGTCAGATCTAATCAATGATAGAAATAATAGATAGAAATGAGTAGAGAATTTCTGTGCTGTGTGGGCCTGACTGTTGCAGTAATACAGACTGACAAAAGACAGTTAACCCTTTCATTCATTGTCAATAATCTAATTTTGTCTAAGTCTGTTTTCCAATAGAGCAGTTTCATCTGTCCACAGATTGATTAACATAGTTTTTACTGACAAAATCAATCCTGTAAGTGAAATATCTTTTTTTTTAAGATTTTTTGGGGGAAAGAGTTTTTTTTTGTGTTAAAAATAGACAAATTGTTGTTCTAACACTAATGTCTAATACTGCCACTTATGTTGTCACAGCTACCATCATTGCCACCACTCAGATATGTCCTGCAGCATGGTCCATCATATTATGTCCTGCTGCACTGCCACACATGTTCCTGTAGCCTGGTCCAACATTACACTACACTATAGTACATTGTTGGTGCCACAGTGTTGGCATCAAAAAGCCAAAACCATTTAGATTTCACATTTGCTCCCATAAAATAATAATTTTTGGTGTTTTTTTCTTCTTTGAAATGCCAATTCTTCATCACTTTTCAACTAGGCACACAGCCACAAATTTGTATCCCAAGTAAAAACAAGTCTGTAACACTTACAAGTCATCAAAATGAGCAATTTTTTTTCTACAAAACATTGATATTTATAATATAACCAACATGTCACGTTCACTAGAATTTGGATAGATAGGTTCCTAGAAGCCCTAAGAGTGTTCTATACTATGTTTTATAGAAAGGTTCCTAGGAGCCCTAAGAGTATTCTACACCATGTTTTATAGATAGGTTCCTAGGAGCCCTAAGATTATTCTACACTATGTTTTATAGATAGGTTCCTAGGAGCCCTGACAGTGTTCTACACTATGTTTTATAAATAGGTTCCTAGGAGCCCTAAGAGTGTTCTACACTATGTTTTATAGATAGGTTACTAGGAGCCCTAAGAGTGTTCTACATTATGTTTTATAGATAGAGTCCTAGGAGCCCTGACAGTGTTCTACACTATGTTTTATAGATAGGTTCCTAGGAGCCCTGACAGTGTTCTACACTATGTTTTATAGATAGGTTCCTAGGAGACCTGACAGTGTTCTACACTATGTTTTATAGATATGTTCCTAGTAGCCCTGACAGTGTTCTACACTATGTTTTATAGATAGGTTCCTAGGAGCCCTGACAGTGTTCTACACTATGTTTTATAGATAGGTTCCTAGGAGACCTGACAGTGTTCTACACTATGTTTTATAGATAAGTTCCTAGGAGCCCTAAGAGTGTTCTACACTATGTTTTATAGATAGTTTCCTAGGAGCCTTAAGAGCGTTCTACACTATGTTTTATAGATAGGTTCCTAGGAAACTGACAGTATTCTACACTATGTTTTATAGGTAAGTTCCTTGGAGCCCTAAGAGTGTTCTACACTGTATTTTATAGATAGGTTCCTAGGAGCCCTAAGAGTGTTCTACACTGTGTTTTATAGATAGGTTCTAGGAGCCCTAAGAGTGTTCTATACTATGTTTTATAGATAGGTTCCTAGGAGCCCTAAGAGTGTTCTACACTATGTTTTATAGATAGGTTCCTAGGAGCCCTGACAGTGTTCTACACTATGTTTTATAGCTAGGTTCCTAGGAGCCCTAAGAGTGTTCTACACTATGTTTTATAGATAGGTTCCTAGGAGCCCTAAGAGTGTTCTACATTATGTTTTATAGATAGGTTCCTAGGAGCCCTAAGAGTGTTCTACACTATGTTTTATAGATAGGTTCCTAGGAGACCTGACAGTGTTCTACACTATGTTTTATAGATAGGTTCCTAGGAGCCCTGACAGTGTTCTACACTATGTTTTATAGATAGGTTCCTAGGAGACCTGACAGTGTTCTACACTATGTTTTATAGATAGGTTCCTAGTAGCCCTGACAGTGTTCTACACTATGTTTTATAGATAGGTTCCTAGGAGCCCTGACAGTGTTCTACACTATGTTTTATAGATAGGTTCCTAGGAGCCCTGACAGTGTTCTACACTATGTTTTATAGATAGTTTCCTATGAGCCTTAAGAATGTTCTACACTATGTTTTATAGATAGGTTCCTAGGAAACTGACAGTATTCTACACTATGTTTTATAGGTAGGTTCCTTGGAGCCCTAAGAGTGCTCTACACTATGTTTTATAGATAGGTTCCTAGGAGCCCTGACAGTGTTCTACACTATGTTTTATAGATAGGTTCCTAGGAGTCCTAAGAGTGTTCTACACTATGTTTTATAGATAGTTTCCTAGGAGCCTTAAGAGTGTTCTACACTATGTTTTATAGATAGGTCCCTAGGAGCCCTAAGAGTGTTCTACACTGTGTTTTATAGATAGGTTCCTAGGAGCCCTAAGAGTGTTCTACACTATGTTTCATAGATAGGTTCCTAGGAGCCCTAAGAGTGTTCTACACTATGTTTTATAGATAGGTTCCTAGGAGCCCTAAGAGTATTCTACACTATGTTTTATAGATAGGTTCTTAGGAGCCCTGACAGTATTCTACACTATGTTTTATAGATAGGTTCCTAGGAGCCCTGACAGTGTTCTACACTATGTTTTATAGCTAGGTTCCTAGGAGCCCTAAGAGTGTTCTACACTATGTTTTATAGATAGGTTACTAGGAGCCCTAAGAGTGTTCTACATTATGTTTTATAGATAGAGTCCTAGGAGCCCTGACAGTGTTCTACACTATGTTTTATAGATAGGTTCCTAGGAGCCCTGACAGTGTTCTACACTATGTTTTATAGATAGGTTCCTAGGAGCCCTAAGAGTGTTCTACACTATGTTTTATAGATAGTTTCCTAGGAGCCTTGAGAGTGTTCTACACTATGTTTTATAGATAGGTTCCTAGGAGACCTGACAGTGTTCTACACTATGTTTTATAGATAGGTTCCTAGGAGCCCTGACAGTGTTCTACACTATGTTTTATAGATAGGTTCCTAGGATCCCTAAGAGTGTTCTACACTATGTTTTATAGATAGTTTCCTAGGAGACCTGACAGTGTTCTACACTATGTTTCATAGATAGGTTCCTAGTAGCCCTGACAGTGTTCTACACTATGTTTTATAGATAGGTTCCTAGGAGCCTGACAGTGTTCTACACTATGTTTTATAGATAGGTTCCTAGGAGACCTGACAGTGTTCTACACTATGTTTTATAGGTAGGTTCCTAGGAGCCCTAAGAGTGTTCTACACTGTGTTTTATAGATAGGTTCCTAGGAGCCCTGACAGTGTTCTACACTATGTTTTAAATATATGTTCCTAGGAGCCCTGACAGTGTTCTACACTATGTTTTAAACCAATTTAAGGTGTGTTTTGTACCAAACTTGTTGAACCTTAAATGAATCTTGTTCCTAAAACAAAATCTTGAGAGGTTCGCCGACCTCTAGTCAGGACAAGTGTTAATTTCACAGTTAATCAGAAGATGAGCCATTTTTTTTTCTCTGCTCACCCTTTATAAGTAGTGTGTGAGAGACAGTGTGGGAATTTTTTTTATGGACCTCATAGCTACAACTAAGAACTGTGGGTTTCAGGCCAGACCTAGCAATCTTTAGGAACCTGCACCAAGGATAATGGAAAATTACAGGTACATGTGTTTTTGTGAAATAAAAAGAGCACACTTTATAAGGGACTGCCTAGAACCAGAGAAACACTGACTGACCCAAAGGAAGCTCCAGCCCAATGACACCCAAGATTGTGCCTCGAATCTCTGGAAGATCATTGTTTAACTGTTAACGTGTTTTACTTCAGTAAAGCTGTGAGGTTTTGCATCGTTTTCCATTGATTCCTGAGTCCTCAATACTGAATCAACATCAGGGCCACACCATCAGGCAGGAGACTTACTACAAGGAGCACCGTGGGGGAACCTACTACCACAACCATCTATATTGCAGACCCCCTCAACACCTAGGTGGTAGGAGGCAGTGCAGCAGTACAGCAAACAAGTAAAGGCCACAAGCCATATGGGCAAGGAAGTCTCAGTGTTTTCAAAATGAGTAACAGCATTCACACTAAAGGTAACCTGTCACTTCAGTTTTTAGTTTTAAGCTCCCACTATCCATGTAGGGCGCATGCGCATTAAAGGTATGCTTGAGTAGCACGGTGGCTCAGTGGTTAGCACTGCAGCACTGGAGTCCTGGGTTCGTACCCTGCCAAGGACGATATTTGCAAAGGCGTTTCTATGTTCTCCCCGTGTTTGCATGGGTTTCCTCCGGTTTCCTCCCACACTCCAAAGACATACTGATAGGGAATGTACATTGTGAGCCCTATATGGGACAGTGACTGACAATATCTGTAAAGCGCTGCGGAATATGATGGCGCTATATAAGTAAGCATAATAAATAAATAATTGTGTGAACAGAGAGTAAGAATAGCTAGTGTAAAAAAAATAACTTTTATTCCATATAAAAATCACTTTTTTAGTCATTCTTGTGGTTATAACTAGAGATAAGTCCAGATCTAGTTCAGAACAAACCAGGTTTTGCAGTTCTATTTGCATGTTCTATCTAAAATGGCAGCCATCATGTGAAAGCGGGGTTCAGACTGGCTTCCCCATAATGCCTTGAAAACAGCCTCCATGACAGGGGACAGCCAATCATGAGGGGCTATAGGTTAGAGGTCACTGATGCAGTAGTGATAGGCAAATCGGTTTGTAAAGAACAGGATTGCACCCAAACTTCCCCAAAATTTGTGTTTCCAAATAAACTGTAACATTTGCAAATCGTTTTATGTAAACCAGCTTCACAGAGCCCGTGCATTCATGGTAACTGACAGCCTGTATCCTGCTGCAACTGCTGGGATGGCCATAACAACTACACATTTCACATTTCAGGGCTGTGGAGTTGGAGTCGGAAAAAAAAATAACTATAACTATTTCATCTTCACATTAAAATAAATACTTGTATTTAATAAAATTATACAATTAATTATTATTATTGTCGGAGTCGGGCTGTTGAAAAATAGAGTGGTTTCACCTACCAACTCTACAGCCCTGGCCCCATCCATAACAACCTGACCTGACACTATTTCACCCGATGATGAATGGAATAAAAGTAAAAGCCAAAATTGCCATTTTTGTTTGTCCCACCATCCAAAAATTGGAATAAAAAGTGATCAAAGAGTCACTTGAATCCAAAAATGACACCAATGAAATGCCAAAGTAGTAAGATATTAAAATACCTACACATATTGGGTATCGCCGTAATCGTACTGCCCCCCAGAATAAATTTAGAATGTTAAAAAAAATACAACTAATGCCACAAAAACATGTCCATATATGGCTATATCAACTTAAAAATAAAAAATGGCTATGGCTCTTGGAATATGATGAAAAAATTATGGTCAAAATAAGGGTTAAAGAGTTAAAAAGTTATCTCCGATGGTCCCATTGAAATGAATAGAGCAGAGCCGGTCCAGTCTGACCTCCATTCTTTCAGAACTCCATTTGTTCTTGTGATCAGTTGGGGCCCAAACAGTTGGACCAAACCAAACTGGGGAAATTTTAACCACTTCTGCACTGAGCCATTTTCCCTGGTTCAGGACCAGATGTTTTTGGGTTTATTCGTAGTTGCGGTTTTGAGGGCTATAACTCTTGGGATGTTCAAATAATTTTTTTCGGTGATAGGGCTTTAGTTTTATGTTTTTACTTTTATATGTTTTTTCTTTATTTTCATATCCGAGTAAACAAAAAAGATTGGGAAATGTGTCTGTTTTGGAATTTTTTTTTTTTTTCTGATTTCTCCTGTAACTGGGGCTGATACAGCCTCCCATGATTTACTTCAGAGCAGCTCATGTAGTTCTCGCCCTGGATGTCACGTGAATGTGGAGCCAGAAGCGGAGCTGCCTTATAATGGCTCCCATAGCTATGTATACAGCAATCGGGAAGGTAGGGACGGTAACAAACTATCCTTGTCTGCTCCATAGGAGGTCCAGCTGAGTTTGGTCTATGCTCACACTTAACCAGACTGTCTCTTAGCCAGTTTTCCAATCTCCAATGCCACCCCTTGGTTGGTTGGAGGTTGGATGTAATAGGCCACAGCAGACAGTTATTAATAAAGCATATAAAACGAAATAAATGTGGAAACATGATTATTATTGGTTGTCCCCACTTCCAAGTTATCACAGTGAAAATGGGACTGACTCTCCCTGAACTGTTCACCTCATAGCTCCACTGTCACAAAGTTGAAGGAGAGCCAAGTTCCACACCAGCTCCACCTCCAGCCATGTGTTTGGCTACCGTGATGGACAACAATGACCCAGACAATACACCTCAAAACCCACAGTCAAAACTGTCCACCACAGGGTCCATCAAGAAAGAGCGGGTGTTGTAACGATCTACCAAAATGGCCCACATCTTGAGATGACTATCTTTGACTATGTTCCCTGGTCAACCACAAGAGATGGTGAGGGGACTGCTACCATCCTGTTGAAGACCTTCCCCAAGAACATAATCCTACAGTCAATTTCAAGCTTGCCTAACATGGATTACAGGTCTCTGAGGGGAATCTTGTTCAAACAACAAGCCCCCATTTCCTGACGCAATGCAACAAATTTGTCCTGCATTTCATCCTGACCATATCAATGGAGATACCAATACTAATACAATCTGACATGCCACCCATTCTGCCATTCTCAAAAGGGACATGCATATCGGGGAGTCTGCAGAACCAATACATAAGAAATTGTCGAAGTAACAGATGAATGACCTAATACCCAAGTCACACACCACCCATTCCGGGCATGAAGTCCAAAAAATAGGCCCATAAAATTGAGCAGCTTATTGGGAGGCAGTGGCCCACAAAATACACCCCACCCTGACAACCAAAAAGTCAAAGGTTCTATGGTTTATGCTGGCAGAAAGGAAAAAGAAGGCACTTCTACCTATGTCTTAGCCATAAGATCCCCCATACCCAAGCAACCTGACCTATTCCATCAATAACAGAGGACCCAAGAGATAATGGATAAGCTGAAACTTGTTTGGCTCCTTCTTGGGTACTACGCCTAATGGAGAGACCACCTAATTGGGAATAGGCAATGGAACAAAAGCCTGACCATCTGACCAAAGACACTTCCTTAAATATTGGCCTTGAGATATACCACTGGAAAGCTGAGGGTGCACTGAATTCAGCACACGGTCAGCTTTGCCAGTATCTGCCACAGTTGCAGAGATATCAGTGCTGTTAGTTTCAACACCAACATCCCAGCACTGTCAGAGGGGCTGGCCTTACAGTTCAGTGTCATCGCTTTGTGGCGGAGGAACATCCCCAGGTTGGTACTCTTCCATAGCCTTCTACTGTCAGGGGGGCATTCCTTATCACCAAACGATGATGCTGAGCTGTAAGGCACCTCTGACCATGGATGGATATTGGTGCCGATATATCTGCAACTGGGGCAGATACCGGCAAAGCTGAAACCGTGCGGAATTTAGCTTTCTAGTGACATGAAAGGTCCTCTTTAAACAACTTAAATACGACAAAATTCGAGACAGGACTACCCTTGTCATATTAGTGGCCCAAAGTCATTTAACCCTTTCAAAACACCAGCTTCAGATCAGAGAAAAGTGGCCATGTGCTCACTTTGATGCCAATTTTTATGCCCAGGACCACTTTAGGTCAGCCTAAATGCAACTAAATTTTGTGCAACCATTTCAGTGTCTTTGCAGTGTGATATCAGGGCCCAAACTTAATTAACCCTTTCAGAACACCAATAACTTATTCAAATCAGTAGTAAGTAGCCATCTCCCACTTTGATGGCGGTTCTATACCCAGGCCCATTTTAGGCCAGCCTAGATGCAAATGAATTTGATGTAAGGCAACCCTATCTGTGTGTTGGCAGTGTAAGAATGGGGTCAACAGCCATTTAGCCCTTTCAAAACACCAGCTACTTATTCAAGTTAGTAATAAGTAGTTGTCTGCCCTCTTTGATGACAGTTCTATGCTCAAAACCAATTTAGGGCAGCCTAGATGCAAATAAATTTATTGCAGGCCAACCTTTTCTGGGTGTTGGCAGTGTAATATCAGTGGCCCAAAGTCATTTAACCCTTTCAAAACACCAGCAACATTTTTGCATCAGTAATAAGTGGTAGTTTACCCACTTTGGGTCAATTTTTATGCCCAGGACTACCTAGGGCCAGTCTAGAAGCAACTGACTTTGGTACAGGACAAGACTTTGTGTGTGTTAGCAGCATGATACCAGTTGGCCAAAGTCATTTAACCCTTTTCAAAACACCAATTACTTAGTCATATCAGTAGTAAGTAGCCGTCATCCCACTTTGATGAAAGTTCTTATGCCCAGGACCACTTTGGGCCAGCCTAGATACAACAAATGTGCTGAAAGGCAACATTTTCGGTGCGTGTTGGCAGTGTGGGATCAAGACCCAAAGTTGATTAACCCTTTCAGAACACCAGTACATTATTCAGATCGGAAATACATGGCTGTCTGTTCACTTTGATGTCAATTTTTATGCCCAGGTCCGCTTTGGGCCAGCCTATATACAATAAATGTGATGAAAGGCAACAGTTTCGGTGTGTGTTGGCAGTGTGGGATCAGGACCCAAAGTTGATTAACCCTTTCAGAACACCAATATATTTCAATTGGTAATACACGGCTTGCTGTCCACTTTGGGCCAGCCCAGATGTAACTAAGTTTGATGCAGGGCAACAGCATTGGCAATTTAATGTCAGTGACCCAAAGTAAATTAACCCTTTCTACACACCAGAGACATACTTGCATCTGAATCAATATTTATTGCCCGTCTGCTCATTTTAATGCCAGTTTTATGTCCAAGAACACTTTGGGTCATCCTGAATGCTACTGAGTTTGACGCAGGGCTATACAGTAGTATCTGGGTACTGTCAATGTAAGATTTGTGGACCAAAGTTCATTAACCCTTGCAAAACACCAGTGCCTTATTTAAATCAGTAAAAAGTTGCCCTCAGCTCACTTTAATGCCAGATTTTATGCCCAGCACTGTTTCAGGCCAGCCTAAATGGTACTGAATATGTTGAATGAAAACACTTTCTGCATGTTGGCCATTTAATGTCAATGGGCCAAAGTTATTTAACCCTTTCAAAACACTAGTTACATAAACAAATCAGTAATAAGAGCCACTGACCCACTTTGATGCCAGTTTTTATGCACAGGACCACTTTAGGCCAGCTAAGATGCAACTGAATTTAATGTGGGACAACATTTTCTGTATGTTGGCAGTGTGAAATCAGCAGAACAAAGTCAATTAACCCTTTCAAACTCAGGTGATGTTCTCATTAGAGATGAGTGAATTGAAGCTGCAGAAGTGGAATTCGATCCGAATTTCAGGAAATCTTCGATTCGCATCGAATCCGGATTTCCTGATGCTTCGTGGTAACAAATATTTAGTTAGGACCTTTGTGACATAAGATGGTCACAAGATATTCTCTAGTGATGTGATTGGGTAGACGTGTCTTTGCTTGTTAGCAGATCCTTTCACATGAATAAAAGTTATCCGTGCTGGAGAGAGAGAGAGACATGACCGCGGCATCCAAGAGCTTCCGCCATTTTGCTGCCCACCCCGGCTCTCTGCAGACAGGAAATAGCTGTTTATTCGCCGAAAATTAATTCGGATCGAAGAGAATCGTATTGGAAAATTTGGCAAAGTTGCCTAATCGAATTTTTTTAAAACTTCGCTCATCTCTAGTTCTCATCAGTAAAAAGTTAGCATCTGCCTACTCTGATGCCAATTTATTATGCCCAGAACCACTTTGGACCAGCCAAGATGCAACTGAATTTGATGTGAGGCAGCGCTTTAGTCATGTTGGCAGTGTAAGATTGGAGGCCCAAAATTAAGTAACCCTTTCAAATTCCAGTGATTTATTGAAATCAGTAATAAGTGGTCTAATGCCCATTTTGAAGCTACTTTTTAAACCTAGAATGAATTTCAGCCAGCCTAGATACAACTGAATTTGATGCAGGGCAACCCTCTGCGTGCATTGGTTATGTAATATTAGTGGGACAAAATCATTTAACTCTTTCAGAACAACAGTGACTTATGCAAATAAGTAAAGCCTGTCTGCCAGTTTTAATGCCCAGTTGCATTTTGGGTCAGCCTGGACACAACTGAATTTGATGCAGAACATCTTTATCTGTGTATTTATACTGTGAGATCAGTGGCCCACTGCTATACTGGCTCGATCATCCGCCATTTGCCAAGAGGTATTCTCCCCTCAAGCTGGTGTTTCTATAGCAGAATCTGTCCAGTTTAATGGCACATAACACAATTTTTTTTTCATAGATTTGCATAAAATCTGATGGGAATACCTCCTCTTATTAAACTTGAGTCTATAAATAAGGGTACAGTCTATGGCAACTTTAGCTTTGTTCAAAGCACACCCGTAATATGACCATGTGCACGTGTGACTCAGCTGGGGCCCATGTGGATTACATCAGGGTAAGGGTTAATGCTAGGGCTAAACGGCGACTTTGGCTGTGACTCCTGCCATGTGATCAATGACTGCTGTGTCACCCTGTGACGACTCCACTAATGAATCGAGTCGCATTGGAACCCGAGGGTGCTCTGGGCATCTCAGGTAGTCCCGTGTACCGCAACTGAAATTAGTGTAGAATTGAGCTGTAACTCATGCCAGTTGTCTGGCGTGAATTATAGTAAATCTGACGGGCTAGACGTCCCTTTCTTGGCTCACCTTGAACCCCACCTCGCTCAGTGTTAAAAAGTGACAAGAGGGACAGAAAAGGGACAAATCGAGTATCTTTGGTGAAAATTGCAGACGTGCACCAAAGATGTGCCACTTCTATGCCAGTTTTCTGACGTAAATATTAGTAACCCCCCCACACCCTTCACTGGAGTTGGAGTCTTATTGCTAGTCATGTGACACAGCTGAGGACCAGAAAGGAGTAGACGGTTCACAAATAGTCACCAGTAAGAAGATTACCATCACTACATTCGGGAACGTGCAGCTACAGGAGCGGGGAACCGGCTATCAATGACAGCCGGACTCCCCAGAAAGAAGGCAAGGATGATTTATTACTTACTGAGCACTGTATATAAAGCTATGGAAGTCGCCAGAATCCAAGAGGACTCAGATCAGCTCCGCAAGTGTGTGAAGGCTATATTACTCCTATTACTGGGGCTAATGTATCAACCACAGTTACAGTGAAAATCTGAAAGTAATGACCCTTATGGTGGGAACAATGTGTAAAAATAATAAATAAATAAAAATTAAGACATAAAATTTTTGAAAAAATATTGTAGAATAAAATAAAAAGCCCTGTGAAAAAACATTTTCCTTTTTTATATTTTCCTAGATATTAAAAAGCATGCAAAAAAAAAAAAAAAATTGAATAATCCCATTTAAAACTAAACTGTGTCTCATTCTGAACCAGGGAAAATGGAACGGCCATGAAATGGTTCAGATAAGGGCTCCTAAGACTGTATGTGGTTGTCTAATCTCCAATTTATATACCCATCTTCCTTTTCCAAAACTTTATTAACTATAACAAAAGTGGTGCAAAGGAAAAGTGAGAGTCTGATACTGTACAACTCCCTGGGTGTTTTATCATGTATCCCTGGATCGTGAACTTATCACTTTTTTATTTTCTGATAGTAAAAAAAAATGTACAATTTTCTGTACACTATTATGGGGGCGGCCATCTTGCCTGAGTTTCTCCTCCGCTCTGTTAACAGCATTTAGTAATATGCTTTACAGTCTAGTCATGGCCATAGACAATAACAGTCTGAAGTCAACTCATTGAGGACTATGGGAGCGTTTTCTAGACATGCTCAGTGCAAGGAGGAGGAGTAGATAAGCTGTGACATCATCTATTACCAGTAGTGGATGTAATGATGGGTCAGTGGTGTTACCTATAAAGGTGTTAACTTTTATTGTAATCCTGTCTGTGACTGCTGCATAGAAGACCCCTACAGAATTGACAAGTTTCCGTCTATTACTAGGCTTAGTGGCCAGAGTGATTTTTTTTTACATAGATATTGACATGTTATAAAATATTTTAATAAATAATTTATAAAATTTAGTCATCAATAATTAATTGAAAAATATAAAAAACTTGGTTTTGAAAATAGGTCAGTTTTGGTGACAAATTGCTTTTAAGTTTATTAATTATTGAAAAAAAAAGATATATTATATATATATATATATATTTATATATACATACATACATATACACACACACACATACATATGCATACATTAAAAAAAAAAAAAAAAAAAAAGTTCTTCCAACCCCAGGTATCCATGAAGAACTACATCCATCAATCTGTACATGTGGGTCAGTGTTTCAGAGTGAACACCTGCTATAGGATCACAATATACTGGTGAATACACAAAGTTTATGTCATAAGATCTAACTTGAATAAAAGAAAAGTTTTGTGTTTGAGCCAAAGTCGGAGGCGGCGTCCAGGGACATGTTCAGACAGACTAATTTCACCTACTGATCATCTCTCTGGGAGACGCTTATTTCCTTCTGTATAAATCTAAGTTGATAATTGACTTTTGCAAAACTTTCACCAGGAAATAAAAAGATTCTCACAATATCTTTAAACCAGTGAAAAAAGAAAAGAATGAAAAAATAAGGAGAACGGGCAATTATCGTCTGACTACATGTCTGCGAGTGTGCTATAAGCGACGGGGGCGGGCCGGGAGGTGTGAACGGGGAGGGAACGCACAGGGAATACCGGCGCGGCTTGTTATTCATTACATCATTCCTCTCAGGATATCACAGAGTCAAAGGATATTCTGAGAAAGAGAAATCTACCGGGAGTTTCTGCCAAGAAACAGGCAGCGAGAAGTTACACAGACTCCGAACAAAAACTTTTTACATTAGGATTAATCCTGGAGAGAGGTAAAAGACAGAAAAAGAACAAAACACCGATAAATCCGGCTAGAATAAAAAATATTAAAATGATGTCATCATCGTAAAAAGGAGAAGACAGAAAAAAAAAAAGAAAAACACAAAAGACATATCCTAATATAAAAATCATCATACAAATTAATGAAATAAAATAATAAAATATCACCATATAAAACAATGAGATAAAAAATATAACATTTCATCATTAAAAGGAGAGGAGGCAAAAAGAAAAAAAAAAACAAAAAACTAACATCTTAATATAATAAAAATAATCATCCAAAATAAATAAAATAATCATAAAAAGAACACAGAAAAAGAATAACACACTAATAAATCCTAATATTATAAAAATCACCATATAATACAATAAGATAAAATAAATTAAAGTAATCCTCATAAAAAGGAGAGGAAAGAAAAAATAAAAATCACCAAACAAAAACAATAAGATAAAATAATTAATGTCATCATCATAAAAAAAAAAATATAGAGAAAGAGAAAAAAATTCTAACAAATTAATATATAATAAAAATCATCCTCATACAAAACAATAACAGATCATAAAAAAGATGCAAAATTAATAAAATGATATAAAATCCTGCAATAATAAAAATGATCATCCTACAAAAAGCACAAAATATTAAAATGAGGTTGTCATAAAAATTATGCAAAAAATATAAACATTATAAAATAAGGTCATCAAAAATCCTTCCACAATAAAAACATCATCGTCATCCAACAAAACAATAACACAAAGCATTAAAATGATATATTGATAAAGAAAATGCAAAAATAGTAAATTAAGATCATCATAAAATCCTGATATAAAATAAAATTGTGCAAAATAATAACATTAAATATTAAAATAATGTCATCCTTCTAAAAAGGAGAGGACAGAAAAAAAGCAAAATAATAAAAATCATCATCATACAAAATATGATAAGACAAAACAACTAAATATTATTAAAAAAAAAATCAATGATGCAAAAATAATAAGATAAAAAAATGGTCATTATGATAGAACAGAAGGACGTTAATAATAATAATAATAATAATATAATCTGCAAAACACTAAAAACAATAATTAAATACTAAAAAGCACCATCATTATAAAACAATAAAACTAATACAAAACAATAACAGACACAAAATTTATTTTAAAATATTTTTATTCACTATAGAAAATGTTTTTTATACAACTGTTAAAAATGGCATAAAAGTAAAAAGCAGTGCGCTCTATTGCCTGTGTTCAAAAACCACAATTTTGCAAATTTTCCTGACAATTTTGCCACCTATTACGGAGATATTAGTGAAATCATTTGTATTTCTTTATCATTGTATTTCTATGACATAACGCAGGAGTAACGCAGGTTGTCGCCGCCGCCATGTGGCTAAGTTAACCCCTAAAGCTCCAGGTCAGACGCACCTGGCACAGATAAGTAAATGATGGGACTGTTTACCAAAATTATAAAAAATAAAAAAAAAAAAAAAAAAAACATCATTTACATGGCCTAAAAAATGTAAAGATTTAA
Source organism: Leptodactylus fallax (assembly GCA_947044405.1). Classification (NCBI taxonomy): domain Eukaryota; kingdom Metazoa; phylum Chordata; class Amphibia; order Anura; family Leptodactylidae; genus Leptodactylus; species Leptodactylus fallax. The sequence continues at coordinate 823,022 of CAMRHE010000434.1, forward strand.
TGGCACGCAGTGGTCGCGGCCAGCACGCCATCAGAGTTCTATTTCTTGCATAGTCACACGGTGGGGAGCGGCGAGGTCGTGCGACAAGATGGAATTGTGGCGGTTTTTGTTATTGCAATGATGTTTATTTTGGACTTTAAAAAAAAAAAAATAAAATAAAAAATCTGTAATAAATCCTTAAGGAAACTTCATGTGTGTGCACTCTTTTGTGGTCAGGGTGCAGCCATATTGGTTGTCACTTCAGCTTCATAGATAACTGAGATCTCCTGTGTGAACAAGGCCTTACAAAACACAAAATTTATATATATTTATAATTTTTTTTTTTTTACTTTTTTTTTGACCAGGTCAGACCTTTGCTCTAATACCAAACATGACTTAAAGGGGCGCTGTCAAAATTAAGAGGTCGCTAGCCAATTTTTTTTTTCTCATAGGGAAACACTAAAGTTGCACCCCGAGGCCTGGTAATGCCGCTATATTGGCCCAAGGGTATTTTAAAATAAGAACCCATAATGTAAAGGCCAGTGGTGAAGGGGTTAATATTTAACTTGGTCTATAGGGGGGACCTGTGTCCAGTCACCCATGTCAGTTTAGGCCCCCAGGGTCTGGCTTCTGTATGTCTGATTCTATATATACATATCTAGATGTGAGTAGAACATGGAAGCCTGCCCGTATCAGTGATGGTAGACTTCTACCGGACTAGAGTGCAACACTGACATCTGCAGGCCAGTACAAGGTACTGCAATCATGAAAACATGCAAACACCACATGGATGGTGTGAGTAGTAGTTCCATCGTCTCTGCTCTCCATTATAAGGGGATATTCACATGTGTAGGTTTTGTTCACACAGTTTTTATAACCCGAAGCAGAAGTACTAACGTTCCCTTATACTTTCTCTCCTTCTATGATCCACATCTCAAAAATTGCATCAAGAAACCTGACCATGTGAATGTACCGTAACATTGCTGCAACGCTCAGGTTAATAATAATGATGTGTTCCCAAACCATGCCCCTGCCTCTGCCCAAAGTAGCCCCATCCTCACTCACATGACCACAAAATGGATCGGTCACTGCTGGCAACATGAACAGGAAGAGGGATGCTGTATCGTTCTGCTTGAGTTTCATCAGCAATCTACAAAATGACCACTAGGTGGCAGCTATAGCTGCACAGACGGAGTCTGAAATATCACTACTGAATCCTGACAAGTCAGAAGTAATATACATAATGGCCACTAAGTGGCAGCAATTTGCCAGGTAAGAATATACACAGCTCTATAACTGCACAGACCGAGCCTGAAATATCACCACTAAATGCTGAGAAGCAATACACATAATGGCCATTAGGTGGCAGTGTTGTAGTAGGTTATACAGAGCTCTACAGCTGCACTGACTGAGACTGAAATATCACTACTGAATTCTAAGAAATATAGATAATGACCACTAGGTGGCAGCATTGCAGTAGATAATAATATACACATCTCTATATCTGCACTGACTGAGCCTGAAATATCACTACTGAATTCTAAGCAATATATATAATGGCCACTAGGTGGCAGTGTTGTAGTAGGTAAGAATATACACAGTTTTATAACTGCACTGACTGAGCCTGAAATATCACTGAATCCTGAGAAGCAATATACATAATGGCCACTAGGTGGCAGTGTTGTACTTCTGACAGAGGGCAGCAGCTGGTCTGTGCTGTGGTTGCTGCAGCTCTCAGTATTGTCAGCATGCTGGGAGTTGTAGTTTCACAACACATTTCCAACCACTGGATTAGAGTGAAGGTGCGGTGTCACAGCCGGACCACAGACCCCTCTATATTTACAATGAGTGAGGGTCCCAACAGAAGAACATCTCAAATATTAAAGGGATTGTATGGAGGCGGGGCTGGGGTAAAGGTGATAACTGCCCCGGTTGTCACCCCTCCCCCCTCCACAGAGAGAAGGGGCTGTGTTATTTTCTTTGCCTTTAAACAGGAAAAACGGTGCACTTCTGTTTAAGGTCATTTAGGAGGAGCTACTGATGTGTTATACTCTAGTCACACTCAAAGCTGCGTCTAGTCAGACTTCTGGCTCTCCCATGATTTACACTGCAGGCGATGTCCACACCATGTGCTGTGCACACAGACACTTACAAGCGCAATAAGCTTCTTCCCCCACAATGCAGTGCAGCAGGGCGTGTTAAAGGGGTGCTCGGGGGGGGGGGTCATATTAACCCACTATGTGCCATTTTTAAGCAATTTTATTCCCCTTTAATACCATATAGCGGTCAAAAAATTTCAAGCCACAGTTTGCGATGTACTTAATGCAGCTTTGGTAGTGATTGGAGTATAAGACTGTAAAGACCACTGCATGAAATCCCTGACTGCTCTGTGGCCTGCGACCCGATGTCAGCACTATGTTTGTGAATGCAGCTCTGGATGTGACTGGAGTATAAAACAGGGTGTACAAGAGCTCTAGAGTGTGTGTAGTGTGAAAAGGTGTGACTGCAGCTCTAGATGTGACTGGAGAATAACACAGATTATTACTACAGATCATGTACTATAGTCTGGAAGGCTGTGAATGGGGTAAAAGACATTTTGTAACTCCAGACCATATAATCTGGAAAGCTGTACATGCAGCCCTGGATGTGATTAGAGTATAATACAAAATGTAACTTCAGATTATGCAGTCTGAAAAGGTGTGGATGCAGCTCTAGATGTGACTACAGTACAAGACCATAAAGACTGCTGCATGAGATCCTTGACTGTTCTGTGGCCAGGGACCCGATGTAAGCTTTATCACCCTCTGCGTATACAGGCAAAACTATCCTATAAAGACAGAGGAGTGAGATATACAGGCTCGAAGGCAGCTTTGGAAGTGAATGGAGTACAATACATGTTTTATCTCAAAGTGATGTGGTCGGGAAAGCTGTGAATGCAGCTTTAGATATGATCGGAGTATGAGACAGTCTGTAACTCCAGATCATGTAGTCTGAAAAAGTGTGAATGCAGCTCTGGATGTGACTAGAGTATAAAACATAACTGTAACTGTAGACGGAGTATATATACTGGAGTATATGATGGATGTTACTTCAGGTCATATAGCCTTAAGAGATGTGAGTGCAGCTCTGGATGTGACTGAAGTACAGGATGGGTTATAACTCCAGATTGTGTAACCTGAAAAGGTGCAGATTCAGCTCTGGATGTGACTATAGTATAGGGCAGGTTGTAACTCCAGATCATGTTATTTGTAAAGCTGTGAATGCAGCTCTGGAAGCGATTGGAGTCCAAAACAAAATTATGACTCCAGATCATCTAGTCTCTGAAGCCATGAATGCAGCTTTGGGTCTGACTAGGGTATAAGACATGTTGTAACTGTAGTCTGAAAAGGTGAGTCTGGAGCATTGGACAGGCTGTAAGTCCACACCATGTGGTCTGAAAAGGTATGAGTGCAGCTCTGGATGTGACTGGAGTATTGTACAGATTTTAACTGCAGATTATGTGAACTTGAAAACTGATAATGCAGCTGTAAATGTGACTGGCGTATAAGAAATTGTTACTGCAGATCATGTCGACTTAGAAATTTGCGAAAGCAGCTTTGAATGTGATTGGAGTATAAGGCAGGTTGTAACTCCAGGTCATGCACTGTAGTCTGGAAGGCTGTGAATGCAGCTCAGGACCTACCTGGAGCATGACAGGTTGTAACGCCAGATCATATAGTCTGAAAAGGTGTGAATGCAGCTTTGGGTGTGACTGGAGTATAAGACAGATAACACATGCACATCTGTGCACATTCAATGGTACCTTATTAGCCAGTTGGCATGTCCCTTTAAGAAAGTGTACAATGAGTCATGTGACTGCACATGGAGGATTTCAGTCTTTTAATGCTGGTACCATCCCGCCTGACATGTACAGGTAACAGGGGAGCCCGCTCCACACACACCGCAGTCCTCAGAAAATACACATCCAGGCATCTAAGACAGCGGCAGTGGGGCCGCAATGGGGTCGGGATTCAGGTTGATGAGTTTGTTTGTAGCCTGAGCCAGCTCTGAGATGGAGACCCGGCCCCTCTGGCGGATGAACTGCGCGACCGCCGCCATCTCCTCCGTTGTGATGTAGATGAACTTCCCTCTGTCGTCTATTACACCTGTGAGAGGAAGAGGATTGAATGGCCATGAGGGGGCAGCGCATACAAGGTGAGCAGGAGGAGCATACACACAGAAGAACAGATCTTATACTACAGTCACAGCCAGAGCTGCATCCACAATGCTGGTAGTCTGTTTATGCCGCAGGAAACCTGCTGATTCTACATAGCATGCAGTAATATAATGCCTGCTCTATGTGTGTGGAGAGGCGGATCGGGTGGAAATCTAGAGCCATCTCCTACAGCAGCCAATCAGATGACAACTTAAATTTAAAGGGACCTTTCACCACCTCCAACTCTTTACATCCTTTAATAGCTACCGCTCCACTGATTCCGAAGCAGTTGGATCCATTTCTCTAACCCCCACCGTTCTTGAGTAATTAGGCTAATTGTGCCAGGTGGGTGGTCCCAGACTACCTGCTCTAATCCAGGACTGCCCACCTGATAGCAGAGAATACTATGTGCAAAAACAAACAGCAACGATAGCTCAGGAACGGAGAGGGCTATAGAAAAAATTCCAACTGTTCTAGAATCGGTGGAGCGGCGCCTATTGATGGATGAGAAGAGTTGGAGTTGGTGAGAGGTCCCCTTTAAGAGATTTTGGTGTGGCTGAGGCTTTGACTACACCAGTTTTCCTCTGCAGTATCTACTCCCAGGACTCTCTTCTGCAGAATACACTACATCTCCTATAATGCAATGCAGCCAGAACCATATTTTAGTTTTCCAGATTTTTTTTTAGAACAGAATCTTAACAGATTCCCTCGGGTGTCATCCATACCACCGCCATACATCTCCAACACACCCTCACCTGTAATGGAGCCGTCCGCCAGTAGGTCCTGTATCCGGCTGATGGCGTCCTGTCCATGAGAGAGCACAGGAGAGGTCAGAGACAAAGGGACACCTTATTACAGCAGCAATACAGTATAAACATAAATCGATGGATATAGCAGAGCTGAGTTTGCCATTTGTCGGCCATACAAAAAATGTATGCAACGTCATGGGAGCCTTACTTACTCCGATCCTGTGCTGTTCCAGCACCGCTGCTCTGCTGCTCCTTGCCACAATGACGTGCCTAACTACCCCACATGATTGTCTGAGCCAATCACTGGCCTCCATGGTCACATGGGGTAACTAGACAGAACACTGAGGAGCACTGGAGCGGCGGTGCTGGAGCGGCACGGGATCAGATAGGCGAGTATGGGTTGGGGTGTCCTAATAAACAACAACCTGTACAGTGGCATAGCATCCCGCAGGGCTGACCGCCCAGTCCGTCCACCATCAGCAAACAGGTAGGACCTGCCAGCTTGTCCTTCTTAAAGGGGTTGTCTGAGACTATGATACTGACCCCCACATCCTCTACACAGGTCAGTGATATCATGTCCATTGGTCACATGACCCTGCTGTAACTAAGTGCTATTCGAGTGAATGGGGATAAAATGCAATACCAAGTGCAGCCACTATACACTGAATGGCGCTGTGCTTGGTAAGTAGTGAAGAGGCCACAGCGACCAATATCATAGGGAACCCCCTTTTAAGGGTTCATATATCCTAAATTAAAGGGCTCTGTTCTGGTCATTCCCTTAAAATTGTCACTTACCTGAGCTCTGAGTCCAAAATGCGCCCCCAGATCTTCCAGGATAACCACTTTAGAGGCCTAAAAGAAAAAGAGACAACAAACGTGCTGGGTGGGCTGCAAGCAAATGTAAAGGGGGGCTCCGGAACTTTCTAATACTTCTGCAACATTAGAAAGCTGCAGAATATGTCGCAAAAAGCGGAGAACCCCTTAAACTGTACTACATAAGCACCTGCCATCATAGCCTTGCTCCCTTAAAGGGGTTTCCCCACATTGAATCCATGTGAATGGAGAACTGGCCACGCATAAGCACCACCCCTCCGTTCACAGAAAGGGCTACAGAGCGGGGGAACATATAGATAGTCCTGAGTGAGCTGCCCCTTTAAATCTTTACAATACGCGAGTGTATTGTGAACCCGCACAGGCCGATAATACAACGTTTACCACATTCACCACTGTAGTAACCTAAAGATACCAGCAGATGGCGCTGTTACTCAGGCACAGTGAGGAGCTGTAGGATCCCGGGCCTTATAGGATGCTGTAATCCATTTAGGTTGTGCATGTGGTGTAATAAATGAACCCCTGACACCATATGAATCACTACAGCAGCAACAGGGCTCCTCACCCAGCTTTACCAAGATCCTGCATTCCACTGTGTTTTCGGATGCAATGATTTAATAGGAATTTATGAAATTTACTATTTTTTTCTCTGTACAATAAAGGAGCAAGACAAATAAAAATATCCTGTTCATTGTTCACACCAGCTCCTAGGCTCACCAATCGGCACTCCAGCTTGCCCTATTCACCTTCACTGTACTGATCGGTGACGGTCCCAGGGGTTGGACCCCCACCAGTAGAACATTGATGGGCTGATTTTTCTGGTATAATTCAGACCCCAATAAAGCATGCTGATGGTGGGGATCTCTCTGCTGTGAACCCTGCAATTTGCTGTGAAGGTGACTCAGTTGTAAATGATAATTTTCCCTGCAGCACCTCCACAGGAGAAAAAAGGAATTGCAAGATGTGAAAGTATTTGAGTGCTTTGGCTTTCATATTAGTATAATGTTGTACCGTGTTAGCCATTGAAAGTAGTGGAAGAGTGAAGAAATCAGGCGATACCTTTTAGAGGCTGAGTATATTTATAAGTAAGCTTTCAGGAGTGCTCGCTCCCTTCATCAGACATGGTGTGATACAAGAACTGAAAATGAACAGATTTTTATACACATGGTTTTCAAAGCATTTTAGAGTCCTTAAAAAAAAATTGCAATCTAAGTAGAGAAGTTATTTACAACAGGTCAAAAAAACAGTCTGGAAAGTTGTGGTGCGTGATGGAGGGATCAGTAATTCTTGCTGTTATCTGTTTGCTATCAGGAGGTGATTTGTGACCCTCACAGTTCATACATAGTGTGATTTGAAGCTGGCATGAATATTGAGTTCAGTTCATGGTTCAAACATAGTGTGACATGAAGCTGGCATGAATATTAAGTCCAAATTGCAGAGTTTGAAATTTTTGCATAAATTTATACTCCATTTCTTTTCTTTTCTCCTGCGTCTTAAAATGTCCCATTAAAACCACAACCCGCAAATCTTCAATAGAGTGGTTTTCTCCGGAGAAATGTGCGGCCACTGGGAGATCGGTTCTGCTGTTATTAATGGTGGATCTGTGTGAGTTCATTCATTGACTGAGTCTCTGCCCTGTTTCCCCCACATAGAGGCCTGGCTTTCATATGGCACCAAACCAGGCCCACAGAGCGCTACATCTCCCCAGAGTTATAGTTACCTGAGCTCCACCATCTCAGAGACGCCCCTCTGGCCTCTACAAGGCTGTAGCTGACGCCTGTGCTGACCTCAGCAATCAAGCAGCACTGAAGAGCGCCACCTAACAGGCAGCTTAGTAAATAATAAGTAGCTGACAGACCCAGTATTTTCTAGCAGATGCCTCATGTCTACAGACGTAGCAGAGTTAACAGTCACAGGTGGACTGCGCAATCCGCCTGGGAGTCGCTGCCTGGCAATTCATTTGAATTGAAGAACAGCTCCTGCTAAGACTTCTGACATGTTTCCGCACCAGCAACATGTTAGACTTGATTTTAAAGGGGTTCTCTAGGGAGTCTTTCTGACTTACTTCCTCCAGGGGGTTAAAGATACCATAACTAGGGGTTTCCGGGCTGATTCCGACTCTAGATCACATATTTGGAATCTGGACCCGGCCTCTGGGTCGCTGCATCTCCTCTGTCCTCTTCCCGTTTTCATCACTACTGTAGTGACTTGTGCTATGTATGGGGGTTGGTTTTACTGCAGTCAGCCAGCCCCATTGCACAGGTATTTTCCAGTGAAAATGGGAGAGGGCGGAGAAGGCGGAGTCTCCCAGAGGAAAGGGGTTGGTTCTGATCACATGATCCAAGGTTGGAACCTGCCTAGAACCCCTAAATACGGCACTCAAAAATCCCTGGAGGAAATAAGTCAAAAAAGACTCCCTGGAGAATCGCTTTAAAGACTGCTACATCTGTATACTGCTTGGTTGTCAAGGTCAGCACAGGCTTCAGCTGGACCCTAATAGAGGACAACAAGGAATTTCTGATATGGTGGCAAAACTTTGACAAATATTGTGGCACATGGTGTGGCCTAAGGCTTTCCGTCCTTGCCCTTTTAGGTTTTGTTGATATTTGTATAGCATTACATATACACTAATATAACATGGCTGCCTGTAGAGGGCCTATACAGATCATGTGACTTTAGCCCATTTCATTCTTTAATAACTGAGAGACCTAAAAGAAGCCGAGAAAGAGACAGGACAAATGGTTGGTGCGATGTTATTAGCCGTGACGTCATAGGCAGCCGAGCTGGAGGACTAAACTCCAAGGGCTGCAGGTAATGTACTGGAACAGTCCATGGAATTCAGTTCTCAGGGCTCGGACCTGCCAGGAATCATCTCCATCTTCTGAGCTGAGCGCAGCCCTATCTGCACCCTGGACAAGCAACGCCATGATGGAAAAGAGAGAGAAAGGTTTACAGAGAAAGGACCCTCATGGGAGTGCCTAAGGACATCAGGACCATACTGCATGCTGTTCATAGTAAGCTCCCCCTAGTGGTGGCTGCAGACAGGGTTTTATCCTCTATGCAGGGGGCTCGGAGCTCAGTATCACAAAAAACAGAGCATCAACCAGAGTCAAGGTATGCTGAGAACAGAATCTGAGACCTGAGCAGGGCTATATTACAGCTGTGTGTGTACAGAGCCTAAGGAAGTGTACAGCGAGAAATACTTGTAATACAGGACATATTAAAGGGGTATCCTGGAATTACCTATTGATGACCCCCAACGATTACATATTGATGGCCAACCCTAAGAATAGGTCATCACCGTGCAAGTCCTGGCAAACCCCTTTGTACCCATGGTCTATCCTTAGGCTAAGTCATCAAATTGTGGGGATCTGTCACCCCCTAATTGAAGGGGCCCTTGAGCGTATCCAAACATCACAGACTCTTCTTAGTGACTGACATTACATCCGCCAGTCATGTGATCCTTCTACAGCTCAGTCCCGTAAAGTGAATGGAAGTGAACTGTAATACCTGGTACAGCCACTACTCTATGTACGGCGCTGTGCCTGGTATACAGTGAAGGTGACCTACTCTAAAGATAGGCCATCAATATAAAAGTTCTGGAATATCCCTTTAAGTAAAGTAAAAGTGTTACCACTTACCTTAATGTAGTTAATGAACTCTGTGAGAAAACTGCGAGTCTGGAAAAAAAGCGGAAGAAGAAGAAATTTTAGAAACATACAAAAAAATTATAAATATAATAACCCAAGAGGGTGGAGACAATCCTAACCCCAATCCCTGTAAACTTAAAGGGAACGTGTCATTAGAAAATGACATGTTAAAAGTTTGTTTTTTTGGAATTTTTGACAATTTTCCTTTTCATTTTCCACATCACTATCTATATTTTAGGAAAAAATAGATTAACACTGATTTATATCACAGGCACACTTTACATTCATGTGGATTACAATAGAAGATAACACCTCTATAGATAACACCCATTGTGACACATCAGGACATCCACTACTGACAATAGAGGTCTATAGTGGGACAATCCCTTTAAAGAGGTTGTCCGGGACTATAATATTGAACTCCACTTCCTCTTCTCAGGCCAGTGACATCATGCCCATTAGTCACATGGCCATGCTGCAGCTCAGGTCTATTCTATTCTAATTGAATGGGGCTGAGCTGCAATACCAAGAACATCCACTAAGTAATGTATGGTGCTGTGCATCGTAAGTAGTGAAGAGGCCACGGCAATCATTATCACAGAGCTGAGATCAAGGGAGGAGGACTGATAGTCTATAGTTTTATGTTAAAGTGTTTAATTCAAAAATATTGGAGGTTGGATCTCCCGAAAGTGATGTCAGACGGGAAGTGATGTCAGACGGGCCAAAATCTACTTTATTAAACAAAACAACCATACAGAGAATTTTTTTAAAATAATTTCTCACAGAGAAGCCATGAAAGGAAGAAAAATTTCCTTGTAAAGAAAATATTAATTTCACAATCTATACTTAAATTTTAAATTTTTTTGTATTCCGATCAGAATTTCTTGATCTATATCATCTCGTAGTCTAAATGATATATTATAGTAATTTTTCACCTTTTATTTAAAGGGAATGTGTCACCAGACAGCATAGGAACCCAGCCCCACAGATAGGTTAGGGTCACCTGAATCAAACGCTGTTTTCGCCTTGTGAATCGCTGCCTCCGTTGCCGAGATATTGCTTGTTTTGTCTATATGCAAATGATAGATTGAAAAAAATGGCAGCGCCCTTGTGGCTCCACAGTGCTCATTTGCATATAGACAAAAAGGTGATATCTCAGCAACGGAGGCACCGATTCACAAGGGGAAAACACTGTTTGATTCAGGTGACTCTAACTGATCTATCTGCGGGGCTGGATTCATATGCTGGGTTCTGGTGACACTCCCTTTAAGGGAATATAATTTAATTAGACGTTCTTGTCCCTGCAAAGCTAACAGGGCGAAAAGGAGTTTGTCATAGTTCCTTGATTCTGCGGGAACAATTTTAAGTCAATGGGACCATCTCCAAAGGCAAAGTGAGTGATACCGCAGCTCTACAATAAGAGAAATGGACCTGGTATGTTTTTGTTTGGGGTAAGAACTACAGTAAAAGTGTATGCACATTTAAGAGACCAGAGCAATGAATGGGTTAACCACGACTCCTCAGCTCTGCTGTTCAGATGTGGTCACAAGCAGTCGCCTGGCGTGGGCTTCGCAAGTGTTTAGTGCAAGCTTGAAGCCTGAAGGTCACCGACACCTAGTCAGATGTTTTTTTAGGTATCAAAAAGTTTACAGAAGAAACAAGTGGTTTCACAACCTCACAAGAGTCACATGATGAAATCAACGGGCCAGCAAGACACCCACCACATACTGGATTTATAAAGCTCATTTCACTCAAGTCAAAAGTAAAATAAAAAGTCTAAAAATAGAGAAAAAAAAAAAAACAGAACAAAAAGAAAATCAAATATATTGGATGATTTTAGAAGAGGCTGCGGGGTGAAAAGGACTAATAAAGGTTAAGAGGAAATTCAGAAGACTTTAGATCAGATTAAAAATAAGAAAAAACAAAAATTCTGAACCATATTGTACCTTCAATGGGGTGACATGAAATTGAAAAACAGATACATGTATGCAAATTTCTTAAAAAAAGCCTAAAAGGTTTATAAAAGGTTAAAAAAAATGTGGTTGTCATAAAAAAAAGATGGATTAAAACAAATTTTTGTCTGAAGAATAGTATTTTGTTAAAAAATTGTGTCCATACCAAAATACAAAAATAAAATCTTAGATAATGAAGATAATCATTAGTATTCATATGTAATAAAATATTAACACAAAAATCAGGCAATTTTTTTTTTATTATTTGTGATAAAGGGGGTGTCCAGTCAATTAAAAAAAAAAAAAAAATTAACACAAGCTCAGAATGCTGTATCTTAAAAAAACAAAAAAATTAAGTCTCTACTTCCTGGTCCTTCTCAACACACAGGAAACGGCTGATCAACCAATCACTGGCCAGAAAGCAGAGACCAGTGGTGGTAAGGATGGAAATGGGAGCGGTAAGGGATCGCTAAGGTGGGCATGGGGTTTTTAAGAATAAAATAAAAAATCATCATTGGTAATGTGCAAAAAAATTAAAATTTCAGACGTAAAAAAACAAACATAAACTAAGAGTAGAGCTGCCAACCTAATTTTTCTCTATTTACTGGACATCAAAATTTCTTACATTATGGTTTTCCGATATTTCCTTAAGATGAAGATGATAAGTGACATGTGTATTCAGAAACTTCACAGTTATGCCAATCTTTTCTACAGAAACTGGATTTAAAAAGTCCAGCCCAAATCCGGCCTATGTCCCCATGATGTCATCAAACAGGATGTTATTATCCTAACCAATGTTTTAGGCCTACAAATTTTTTTTTTATTTAGCGGTCTCAATGTAATGTAAATGACGATGAGGACGAGGGAAAATTCCTCTTACGTCATTGGGGCCTGTAAGAACTTCCTCCATGTACTAAGAAAAGAATGAAGAAGGCGCTAAAAGGGCGGACACCATGATGGTGGAAAGACAGTGGGGTTGGTTGGGCGCCACTGGGACCTTCATGTGACAATCAATAGAGCTCCTGTTTTTTCGGGTTATATCTGTAGGTGCAATTTCACATATTGTATAATTTCTTTTGTTTGATTTTTTTTATAAATCTTTTTAAAAAATGTTTGTCAAATTTAAGGGTTATAAAAGTGTTTCCATACATTTTTTAATTATTTTTCCTTTGTTTACATATACTGCTGTTTTAATATTTAATGTATATATGTATCCTAAAAAATCAGGGACCTTGAAGTCATGAAAATATTTTTGTTCCTGGCCATGTAAAACCCTAAAATACACGCAGTTTAAATTAAAAAAAAAAAAAAGAAAGAAAGAAAAAAAATTGGGATATTCTGATTCTTATCATGAGGTGAATTTTTAAAGTCAGTTTTACTGGAGTCAGTGTTACCATAATTTGCTTCAAATTTATCAAACTTTTGTAAAATGTTTAAAAAATTTGGCTTATCTTTAAAACTGTCCATACAGCGTAAAAAAAAAAAATTCATCTGAGGACCTCTGCAAATCCAGCTAAATTTTGTGAAATCTACCAATAATATGACATACACGTAAGATTAACAGCAGACGCTACAAAACGGAGCTGGATCTGCAGATAAATATCTCATTTGTATGGGCAGTTTAAATCTAACATATCTGCCCTGAGATGTGACTCCATTTTCTATACCATGCTCTTACCACAATGTGATATTACCACAATTTTTGTAAAAAAAAAAAAAAAAAAATGTACGAAAAGTTGAGAAAGCCTATTTTCAAATGTTTTTGATGTCTGAATTCTAGAGTGTAGCTAAACCCCGCCTAAATTCCTCTATGGGTGACTATGTGTGATGTTAGCTACTGGTCAAAAAAAAAAAAAAAAAATTTAAAAATGTAAAAAATAAAAAAGTTCTTATACTATGACAGACACACACACATATATATAGATATATATATCTATATATAATGACTACGTTCAGAGCCCTTAATTTAATCAATATACAACTTGTAGAGTAAATCAGAAAACAAAAATTTAATAAAAAAGTTAAAAAATAAAATAAAACATTTTTTTGGGGATCACAAAATTTTTTTTTTTCGGAATACAAAATATAATCCCGCTTTAATTGTGCTCAGGAATGTGTACGACTATCAGAAAACCTAGATTAACTATAATTTATATGAAATTCCACTCTATAGCGACATCCCTTTAATCCGGCATTATTTTCCAGATTATCAGGTAATGTGAACACTAACCTTCTAAGTGAGCCTTTAGAAAGAAATACCAGAATATTCCTTGTGATGGAAATAGGCGCCAGGATATCAGATTTCCAGATTATCAAATGCAGCTGTATATATTATATAGACATATAGATTTCTATATACAGTTCTTCCGACTATAAAACTTTTTGCAAACATTTTTGTGCGATAATTTGTGTGACAATCTATACCTACTACCACAAAGCTATATAAACTATACACATAGATGAAGCAGAGCTGAGTCTGTCACAAGCACACGATGTGTGGTCAGTTACCTGCTCCTCGTCCATGGTCTCGGCCACCCCTTCCTCCTCTACTGTGAAGCTCTCCTTCAGTTTCAGGTACTCCTCATGCTCCCGCTTCTCCTGCTCCTCCTTGGCTTTCCTCCTTTCTTCCTCCTATGGGGAACATAAGACATGGGTGAGGCTTCTAGATAAATCTCAGACATTGTCATTGAGATGTCTCCAGAAACAGAGATCGACCGAGGCTCAGAGAGGAACCCACATAGTCTGCACAGGGCTTATATAGTGCAGAGAGTGCAGATTATCATAGACACATCCCAGGATGTGCAGAGTGCAGAGTATCATAGTCACACCCCACATATAATATACAGAGTGCAGATTATCATAGTCACACCCCACATATAATATACAGAGTGCAGAGTATCATAGTCACACCCCACATATAATATACAGAGTGCAGAGTATCATAGTCACACCCCACATATAATATACAGAGTGCAGAGTATCATAGTCACACCCCACATATAATATACAGAGTGCAGAGTATCATAGTCACACCCCACATATAATATGCAGAGTGCAGAGTATCATAGTCACACCCCACATATAATATACAGAGTGCAGAGTATCATAGTCACACCCCACATATAATATACAGAGTGCAGAGTATCATAGTCACACCCCACATATAATATGCAGAGTGCAGATTATCATAGTCACACCCCACATATAATATGCAGAGTGCAGATTATTATAGTCACACCCCATATATAATCTATCTATCTATATACAGTACTTAAGAACCTACAATATCTATATCTATCTATCGCTTCTAGCTACAGTCTCTATCGCCTGTAATTATCCATCTACATTATGTATCCATCTATCTACCTAAACCCTCTATCTAGTGGCAGTGCTCCAAAAAATAATAAATAATCTAATAATATTTAGGGTATTACTTTATTCCACACTGCAGTGAGACATTACACATGTGTCTATGTAACATCTCCCTATATATACCCCCCCATACACATGTATGCTCTTTCTGGTCGAGGCTGCGATTTCAATAGGGAGAGGGAAGTCTAGTCACTGCAGACCGCTCTGGTGGTGGAGTCAGGGGCCCACATACACATCATATAGTCGGAAGGACTCTCCAAATTGGCAGATTCAGCCACCTTTTCTCTATTTTGTAAGAAACCGAGTACACCTACTTTTCTTTAAAACCACTGTCTCTATATTTCTCTCTAATATGCGGGTCTCTCTAAAAGATCTGTGCCTGATCTCTCTCTCTCTACCCCTCTCTCTTTCTCACTCCCTGTATTTACCACTTTAACATCTTCTTTTCTACCTCCTTCTACGTTGCAACTCTCTGTCTTTACTCACTTTCTCTGTCCAACTATCCCCCCTCTCTCTCTCCCTCTGTAACCCCTTTAACCTCTCCTTCTCAGTCTCTACCTCTCCTTCTCTGCTCCTACCTCTCCTTCTCAGTCTCTACCCCTCCTTCTCAGTCTCTACCTCTCCTTCTCTGCTCCTACCTCTCCTTCTCAGTCTCTACTTCTCCTTCTCTGCTCCTACCTCTCCTTCTCAGTCTCTACCTCTCCTCAGTCTCACCTCTCCTCAGTCTCTACTTCTCCTTCTCTGCTCCTACCTCTCCTTCTCTGTCTCTACCTCTCCTTCTCTGTCTCTACCTCTCCTTCTCTGTCTCTACCACTCCTTCTCAGTCTCTACCTCTCCTTCTCAGTCTCTACCACTCCTTCTCTGCTCCTACCTCTCCTTCTCTGCTCCTACCTCTCTATAAATTTATTTTGGGCCCTTACAAAGTTAGGATAGGTTTTCTTTTTCTTTTCTCTCATCTGTGTAATAATTCATTTATGTTTCAGTCTGTGACTTGCACCCTCGGTGAGTCCACCATAAGTAGAGCAGTCGTCCTCTCACCTCCTACGCTCTACTGTACATGTCTCTGTATTTACCTCTAACATCTTCTTTTCTACCTCTTTCGACGTTGCAACTCTCTGTCTTTACTCACTTTCTCTGTCCAACTATCCCCCCTCTCTCTCTCTCTCTGTAACCCCTTTAACCTCTCCTTCTCAGGCTCTACCTCTCCTTCTCAGGCTCTACCTCTCCTCAGTCTCTACCTCTCCTTCTCAGTCTCTACCTCTCCTTCTCAGTCTCTACCTCTCCTTCTCAGTCTCTACCACTCCTTCTCAGTCTCTACCTCTCCTTCTCCGTCTTTACCTCTCCTTCTCAGTCTCTACCACTCCTTCTCAGTCTCTATCTCTCCTTCTCAGTCTCTACCTCTCCTTCTCAGTCTCTACCTCTCCTTCTCAGTCTCTACCTCTCCTTCTCAGTCTCTACCTCTCCTTCTCCGTCTCTACCACTCCTTCTCCGTCTCTACCACTCCTTCTCTACTACTCCCTTCTCAGTCTCTACCTCTCCTTCTCAGTCTCTACCTCTCCTTCTCAGTCTCTACCTCTCCTTCTCTACCACTCCTTCTCCGTCTCTACCACTCCTTCTCTACTACTCCCTTCTCAGTCTCTACCACTCCTTCTCTACTACTCCCTTCTCAGTCTCTACCTCTCCTTCTCAGTCTCTACCTCTCCTTCTCTACCTCTCCTTCTCAGTCTCTACCTCTCCTTCTCAGTCTCTAGTTCTCCTTCTCAGTCTCTACCTCTCCTTCTTAGTCTCTACCACTCCTTCTCTGCTCCTACCTCTCCTTCTCTGCTCCTACCTTTCCTTCTCTGCTCCTACCTCTCTATAAATTTATTTTGGGCCCTTACAAAGTTAGGATAGGTTTTCTTTTTCTTTTCTCTCATCTGTGTAATAATCCATTTATGTTTCAGTCTGTGACTTGCACCCTCGGTGAGTCCACCATAAGTAGAGCAGTCGTCCTCTCACCTCCTACGCTCTACTGTACATGTCACCTTTCCACATTACAATATTGGGGGTTGTTGTTTTGCTGTTTCAGCAGATCTGGTTCATCTTGGGTCTAGTCTCACTAATATCGCTTAAGGGAAATGCGCTCACAATATTTATAGATGTATTATATCAAATAATAGAAGAAGAAAAATGTCATAAATTTTTTTTACAGTTCTTAAGGTCACCCGGGGGCAGTGATACTAAGATCAGGCACACATAGGAGTCTGCCAACCCGCACAGCGCCCACTCAGCAGCCCCAGTATGTGCAGTATATGTAGACCCAGACTGCTCAGTGGGAACATACAGGAAGACTTGCTTCATCGATTGTGCCGCAACCATAGCACAGCTCCAGATACCAGAGCGTCCATACGGCAGCCCCCATCACTGCAGCGTCCATAAAGCAGCCTCTATCACTGCAATGTACATACAGCAACCCCATCACTGCAGCGTCCATAAAGCAGCCTCTATCACTGCAGCGTCCATATAGAAGCCCCCATCACTGCAGCATCCATAAAGCAGCCTCTATCACTGCAGTGTACATACAGCAACCCCATCACTACAGCGTCCATACAGCAACCCCATGACTGCAGCGTCTATACAGCAGCCCCATCACTGCAGCGTCCATATAGAAGCCCCCATCACTGCAGCGTCCATACAGTAGTCCCCATCACTGCAGAGTCCATACAGCAGCCCCCATCACTGCAATGTACATACAGCAACCCCATCACTGCAGCGTCCATAAAGCAGCCTCTATCACTGCAGACCGCTCTGGTGGTGGAGTCAGGGGCCCACATACACATCATATAGTCGGAAGGACTCTCCAAATTGGCAGATTCAGCCACCTTTTCTCTATTTTGTAAGAAACCGAGTACACCTACTTTTCTTTAAAACCACTGTCTCTATATTTCTCTCTAATATGCAGGTCTCTCTAAAAGATCTGTGCCTGATCTCTCTCTCTCTACCCCTCTCTCTTTCTCACTCCCTGTATTTACCACTTTAACATCTTCTTTTCTACCTCCTTCTACGTTGCAACTCTCTGTCTTTACTCACTTTCTCTGTCCAACTATCCCCCCTCTCTCTCTCTCTCTCTGTAACCCCTTTAACCTCTCCTTCTCAGTCTCTACCTCTCCTTCTCTGCTCCTACCTCTCCTTCTCAGTCTCTACCCCTCCTTCTCAGTCTCTACCTCTCCTTCTCTGCTCCTACCTCTCCTTCTCAGTCTCTACTTCTCCTTCTCTGCTCCTACCTCTCCTTCTCAGTCTCTACCTCTCCTCAGTCTCTACCTCTCCTTCTCTGTCTCTACCTCTCCTTCTCTGTCTCTACCTCTCCTTCTCAGTCTCTACCACTCCTTCTCAGTCTCTACCTCTCCTTCTCAGTCTCTACCTCTCCTTCTCAGTCTCTACCACTCCTTCTCTGCTCCTACCTCTCCTTCTCTGCTCCTACCTCTCTATAAATTTATTTTGGGCCCTTACAAAGTTAGGATAGGTTTTCTTTTTCTTTTCTCTCATCTGTGTAATAATTCATTTATGTTTCAGTCTGTGACTTGCACCCTCGGTGAGTCCACCATAAGTAGAGCAGCCGTCCTCTCACCTCCTACGCTCTACTGTACATGTCTCTGTATTTACCTCTAACATCTTCTTTTCTACCTCTTTCGACGTTGCAACTCTCTGTCTTTACTCACTTTCTCTGTCCAACTATCCCCCCTCTCTCTCTCTCTCTGTAACCCCTTTAACCTCTCCTTCTCAGGCTCTACCTCTCCTTCTCAGGCTCTACCTCTCCTCAGTCTCTACCTCTCCTTCTCAGTCTCTACCTCTCCTTCTCAGTCTCTACCTCTCCTTCTCAGTCTCTACCTCTCCTTCTCAGTCTCTACCTCTCCTTCTCCATCTTTACCTCTCCTTCTCAGTCTCTACCACTCCTTCTCAGTCTCTACCTCTCCTTCTCTACCACTCCTTCTCCGTCTCTACCACTCCTTCTCTGTCTTTACCTCTCCTTCTCAGTCTCTACCACTCCTTCTCAGTCTCTATCTCTCCTTCTCAGTCTCTACCTCTCCTTCTCAGTCTCTACCTCTCCTTCTCAGTCTCTACCTCTCCTTCTCCGTCTCTACCACTCCTTCTCCGTCTCTACCACTCCTTCTCTACTACTCCCTTCTCAGTCTCTACCTCTCCTTCTCAGTCTCTACCTCTCCTTCTCAGTCTCTACCTCTCCTTCTCTACCACTCCTTCTCCGTCTCTACCACTCCTTCTCTACTACTCCCTTCTCAGTCTCTACCTCTCCTTCTCAGTCTCTACCTCTCCTTCTCTACTACTCCTTCTCAGTCTCTACCTCTCCTTCTCAGTCTCTAGTTCTCCTTCTCAGTCTCTACCACTCCTTCTCTGCTCCTACCTTTCCTTCTCTGCTCCTACCTCTCTATAAATTTATTTTGGGCCCTTACAAAGTTAGGATAGGTTTTCTTTTTCTTTTCTCTCATCTGTGTAATAATCCATTTATGTTTCAGTCTGTGACTTGCACCCTCGGTGAGTCCACCATAAGTAGAGCAGTCGTCCTCTCACCTCCTACGCTCTACTGTACATGTCACCTTTCCACATTACAATATTGGGGGTTGTTGTTTTGCTGTTTCAGCAGATCTGGTTCATCTTGGGTCTAGTCTCACTAATATCGCTTAAGGGAAATGCGCTCACAATATTTATAGATGTATTATATCAAATAATAGAAGAAGAAAAATGTCATAAAAATATTTTATAGTTCTTAAGGTCACCCGGGGGCAGTGACACTAAGATCAGGCACACATAGGAGTCTGCCAACCCGCACAGCGCCCACTCAGCAGCCCCAGTATGTGCAGTATATGTAGACCCAGACTGCTCAGTGGGAACATACAGGAAGACTTGCTTCATCGATTGTGTCGCAACCATAGCACAGCTCCAGATACCAGAGCGTCCATACGGCAGCCCCCATCACTGCAGCGTCCATAAAGCAGCCTCTATCACTGCAATGTACATACAGCAACCCCATCACTGCAGCGTCCATAAAGCAGCCTCTATCACTGCAGCGTCCATATAGAAGCCCCCATCACTGCAGCATCCATAAAGCAGCCTCTATCACTGCAGTGTACATACAGCAACCCCATCACTACAGCGTCCATACAGCAACCCCATGACTGCAGCGTCTATACAGCAGCCCCATCACTGCAGCGTCCATATAGAAGCCCCCATCACTGCAGCGTCCATACAGTAGTCTCCATCACTGCAGAGTCCATACAGCAGCCCCCATCACTGCAGCGTCCATACAGTAGTCTCCATCACTGCAGCGTCCATACAGCAGCCCCCATCACTGCAGCGTCCATACAGTAGTCCCCATCACTGCAGCGTCCATACAGTAGTCCCCATCACTGCAGAGTCCATACAGCAGCCCCCATCACTGCAGCATCCATACAGCAGCCCCCATCACTGCAGCGTCCATACAGCAGCCCCCATCACTGCAGCGTCCATACAGCAGCCCCCATCACTGCAGCATCCATACAGAAGCCCCCCATCACCAGTTTTTATTTTCATCTTACTTTTTTCATTACGCCTTTCAAGAACCAACTTTTTAAAAATGTGTCCAACAACACAGCCATTTGAGGGCTTGTTTTTGGTGGGACAAGTTGTATTTTTTAAAGGTATTGAGAAATACAAATGAATATATATTTATGGTGTGGAATGAAAAAAGAAATTGAATTTTGTCGTTTTTGGGGGGGTTTTGTTTGTGCATCATTCGATCTGCAGTAAATACAGTATAATAAATGTATTTGGTGGGTTAATGCAGCTATGGCAGCAAAGTTGTCTGAGAGCTTGTTTCTTCTAGATGAGCTGTAGTTTTTATTGGCACCATTTTATTGCACATACAAATTTTGGACCAATTTTGAATCCTTTTTTTGGGGGAGATGAGGTGACCAAAAATTAATAATTCTAGCATTGTGCATGTTTGTTTTTTTTAACCATATGCTGACCGACCATTCCATATATACGTCTGGTATGTCCTTGCAGAGAACAGCATCTGGATTACTTCATGCAGCTGCAGAACTAGGGACCCGGCCTTTCATAGAGAAGGCAAGGGAGATTTAATACCGTCCCTGCCTTCCCTATCGCTGTATACACAGTGCTCAATGAGTGCTGGGTACATAGCTATGGGAGCCTGTCATGTGGTCCATCGAGGCTCAGGAGCTACTGGGTCCTACAGTACCCAGATCAGCTCTCCAGTATAGCAAACAATTCCTTCTGTATTCCTCCTGTAATTGGGACTATATCAGGGAAAATCAGCAAAAAAAAAAAAAAAAAGAAGTTATGTTAAAGTGTAAAATGCCCCCTAAAGGTCTACCATGACCTTATGGGGGGCACAATGTATAAAAATAAATAATTAAAAAAAAAAAAAAAAAATATATATATATATATATATATATATATATATATATATTATAATAATAAATTACCACATTCACATCACAGGTTCAAGCCCTGCCCTGGTGACACAACACAATGTGTCACCTACAATAAAATTAAAGTAACATAGAGGGAAAACTATTTTGTGCGGTTTAAAAAAAAAAAAAAAAAAAAGCGAAAAAACAGACACGTTTACCCTTCTTTTTAGTTTACATTGTCCCGGATACAAAAATAGAGAAAGACATGCCCACATAAAAGCCCCACGTATCACCAAAAAAGGTTGGAAAAATTATTTGAATCATCTGAACCGAAGAAAAAAAAAAGTTCAAAAAATTTGCCTCAAAAGGGCAAATAAACAAAAACATGTCCAACTCTGAACCAGGGAAAATGACCCAGTCATGAAGTGGTTAATTTTGCATTCACTATGTAGGGAAATATGCGATATTTTATCAGTTCAGACATTTCTGGATGCAACAATACCATTTGTTTTTTTATTGTTGATTTTTTTTTATTTAAATTGTTTAATATTTTTTATTTTTTTTAGAAAAACTTTATTAAACTTTTTTTTTGTAAGTAGTCACACATCTGCATTGCGATTTCAACTGGCAGGGTGTAATAGGGATATGAAGATGGCAGTCCTGGACGTCTTCCCTACTATGGCTACCATTCAAAACCACATGATCAAGTCATAAGGATCAGACAGCGCCCCCTCCCACTGTTTAAGCACTCACATGACACAGTCATTGTGGAATCTGGGGGTTAAATTGCAGGAAAATAATTTTTTCCCCCATTATAAATATTGCTATTAGCTGTAAAACGTGGCCAGCTACCAAATTTGCTCCATACACTTCCTGCACACATGACGTACATGTATGTAACATGTCACTAAAAGGTTTGATTAATTAATAATTTCATTAGAATGTCAAATTATATAAATAGAAAAGAAATCAGTGATGAGAAAAAAAAAAAAAAAAAAGCACAGACCTGTTGCTGTGTGTGCACAGGAAGAAAGGGCCACGCCGATCTGAACAGACTTGTGATCTTTTTCGAGGCGCACTGTTTTGCAATGAAAAGGAAGTGCTCACTCGGTGATAAAGTGTCAGTTGGTAAACCATTTCCTCACCAGAAAAAATCCACGGGGCCAAAGGGAATTCCCCGTGAGAGTGCCGTGCCACAGCCAAAAAAATAAAGGTAAAAAACACACAGGAATAGTACAGCCCAAAGATGTCCAAAAACTCAAAATACAGTATATGTAAAGATACAAGGGGGCACTAATTGCTAGTAACCCTCAGGAAAAAATAAATAAAATAAAAAAAAAAAATAAAAAAATCAAGTAACAAAAAAATTAAAATAATAAAAAAAAAAAAAGATTTTTGCCAATTTACATTTTTTAGAGCAAAAATAAAACTTGTGACAAGGCCTGTATCATTAGCGATCAGCTAATGTATAATAATAACGATGATAATGATGGAAAGGATAATGATAATAGTAACCATGGAAATAATAAAGATCATAATAATAATGGAAATAACAATATGAATAACGATAATAATGGAAATAATAATGATACGATGATAATAATGGAAATAATGATAAATAATAATGCGACAACGATAATAATGATGGAAAGGATAATGATAGTAACAATGGAAATAAAAGATAATAATAATAATGGAAATAATAATACTAAGAATAATGATAATAATGGAAATAATTATACTCATGACGATAATAATGGAAATGATATAATAATAATAATGGAAATAACAATGATACTAATGATGATAATAATAATAATGGAAATAATGAAAAAAATAATGGAAATAATGATAAAATAATAACAATAACTAATATAATAAAATAATAATGATAATAACAACAATGGAATTAATAATGGCACTAATGAAGATGACAATAATGGAAATAATAATAAAAAATATAATTATAATGTATATAATAATATTAATGAAAATAATGATAATAATGACGATAGTAAAAATAATGATAAAAATAATGGAAATAATAATAATGATGATAATAATACTAATAACAATAATACTGGAAATAATGATCATATGATAATAATGGAAATAATATTGTAAATCATTATACTAATGATAATAATGGAAATGATAATGATAATATAATAATAATCATCATACTAATGACAAAATACTGGAAAATATAATAATAATAATAATAATAATAATAATAATAATAATGGAAATAATAATCATAATGTTCAAGAGGTGCACAATATCACACCTATGGGCACCACACACACCTTAGTATTGGGTTAAGGTTCTATGGCCCCGATTAGGAGGACACAGCCCGTCTACAAGCCACCGGCATAAAAAGCTGAGATTATAATAATGCTAATTCTAATAATAAGAATACAATAATAATGATAATAATATTGATAATGATGATAATAACAGTGCCATGTCTACTGCAATATAAAGAAATTCTCTACACTGAGAACAGATAGTTTATGAAAAAAATTATAAAGTTTTGCCTCTGGTAGATAAGACTAATAAAATACTGCAGAAATACACAAATTATAGTGTGTGATTTATGATGGATTTTTGGCTAACAACTTATATAAATCGATCCAGCCACTGACTTTGTGGATCAAGGGAAGGGTACGCTCATGTCCAATATGTAAAACAATACTGGCCCTCCACAATATACCGAAATGCTATAATACTAGAACATTTTTGTGATGTGAGAAATCCTCAATTTACTTGTGCAAAATTAAATAAAAAATAAATAAAAATGGTGAAAAAAAAAAAATTGAAATCTAAAAAGACATCTAAAGATCTCAATCATGAAACACAATCTCTTAAAAAGGTCAGAATGAGCCCTGAACGCCTGTGTAGGAGGACAGACTGCACTTTTATTTTCCTGTCACTTTAGTCTGTTAATATAAGGGTGTTGCTCGAGACCCAAAAGAAAAAAAAATACCACAAAATATTCAGCGTGAAAAGTAAAATGTACCACAAATATGAAGAAAAGATAACGGAGATATTCACAATAAGAAAAAACGCTGAGGCAAGCGAAATGTCAACTGTGAGTGCAAAAACACTCATATTGTACGTCGCCATAATACGTGTGGGAACAATACCGTACAAGAATAAAGATGAAATGGCAAAAACAAGAAGGTAGTCACAGGGTCAGGTCATACATTAAAGGGGGGCTCCATCACCTCTCCTAATATGTCTTGTTGTTAGAATTAGAGGGTGAACAGACAAACACAAAATATGTAGCAGCGCTAAGAAGAGGGTGCCAAGACATATGCAAGCATTAAATGGTCACCAACTTTTCAGATAACATAGTCTTATTTCATACAGCATGTGATTCTGGACCAAAATGTAATTTTGCACTTTAATTAAAAATGTTGCTGTTTTCTGCCTGAAAAAAAAAATAAAGTTCCTGCTACTAGGTGTCTCTCTTCTAGATAATTTGCAGTCCACTCCCTGTTACTAGGGAAGTCCCGTCTATAGTTGCAAGATAGGTGCACAGTGAGTGGAGGGTCTGTTCTGTCTTCACACAGTGAATGCAGATAGGAAGGGCTGATTCTCCTCACAGGATGGGGACAGACTGCTCCTTATTGTACAAGGAAAAACTTATAGGACATCATGTATGACGGCTTATACAGTCATAGAACAGACTGCCCAGCAAGACCCTGCCCATGAAGACTCAGGTACCCTTTAAGCATATGAAGTATAAACAACATCACTGCTATAATCATTATCTGTGAATATAAATTTGAGGTTCTTAGCGTATTATTTGATAAAATTGTGAGAGCCCATCTGACCCCACAAGGCGACCTCATGCAGATGTGACCCTACACTATGCAGATCCCTATCTCAGACCTGGGTCTAGGCCTACAAAGTGAACTTAGGGGAGGATGCAAATATACTCTATTCTACTTAACATAGCTTTGGGCGCTCCAACATGAAGGAAGCCACGTCCACCTAGACCCAGGCCCGAGTGTGGTATGTCTGTAAAGTGTAAAGTGTAGAGTCCCATCTGAATGAGGCCAGATGGGCTCTCACAATTTGATCAAATATGTATACAAAGAACCTCACATTTATTCACAGATAATAACTATAGCAGTAAGGCCGTGTGCACAGTCAGTGTTTTGCACAGCTACCACACTGACCCATTCATTTCTATGGTCCCATACACACGACCATGTATTTTCATGGTGTATGGGGCTGGGAACTGTAAGCAGAACTCAGGACAGGCTCTATAGCTGCCCTTTCTGCGGACAGTGCTCACTGGCCTCAATGAATGGGGCTGCGGAGCAACAGGCAGGACACGGATGTCATCCATGTGCTGCCCGTGCAAGTCAATCAGGACCTGACAACACGCACACGATCATGTACATTTCGCTTAATGCAGTGAAAATGTCATATTCTGATTGTTTGCATATGTCTTAGCGCCCTCTACAGAATGCTGCTATTTTTTGTGTTTGTTTAGATAGATGTGGAAATGGATAGATAAATATTAGATACACATGGTCATGAAAGATCTTTTGCCTCCATTCCTGCTGTGTGTCAGTCTTCACTGCAGCCCTAACATTCAGTTCAAGAATCAGGAATGTCGGTATGAACATTGCTATTGATTCCACACTCATAGAAGTGTATGCGTGATACTGTGGATGGACACAGAAAACATGGGGCCTACCTGAAGAAAATGTTCATCTTCTGTGTTGCTGTAGCTTATCTAGAGATAAAAATATCCATGTCTGATGGCGGCAGCGGGGCCTCGAGGCTGTGCAGCTGCAGCCCACACACCACATGACTGTGAGAGTCTTCACTCCTGTAGCCTCAGCACCTACGTGTGGGAAGATGTGCAGCTGGTGGGACCTTCTCACTGCTCTATATGTGTAGGATAGTCATGAATCCTCAACTAAGCTGTACAGTTCTAAATCCCTATTCACACTATATGGATAAGTGGAGCACTTTTAGGGCATTGTTTAGAGTACAGGGCAGGGAAGGGGGGAGGCTCCTGCTGCAGCCAGTTGTCTACATGGCTGAAATCCTGAAGAAAATTTCTTTCGATATTTCTCAGTGGGAGGAATGCTGGGAGATTTTCTTTAGTGTTCCTTTAAGTGGGGCACTGGGGGAGTGTGTATATACAGTATATATGTAATAACAACACTAATAATACTAGTAGTAATAGCAGGATATATGTTATGGACGGACCTGTCTTTCTTCTTCCAGTCGGACCCGCTCATCTTCCTTACGCCTCTCCTCTTCCCGTTTCATGTCCTGTTTCTTGCGCTCTTCTCTTTCGGCTTCTTCTGCCTATTACATAAGTAAGAATAGATCATTTCAACCACTCACCAGAGATCCTGAACTGAATATCTTCTGCATTATCATCATTTTACATCTGAAATCTGCGTATCCTCCAGTCACTGCCAAAGCTGCACACTTCTGCTGGTTCTCCTGTTAGTTCTCAGGCTGCAAACTCTCCTAATTCATTAGTTCAGTGTCATTCCGGAGAAATAGGACGGCATTTTTTTATTTTCCTGTAGCAACTAGCAGAATTCGGAATGCAGCTCTGGATGTGAGTAGAGTAGAATGGAAAAAAAAACAGCCCTCTGAAATTACTTCTATACATCAGTCAACATTAAAAGTAACCAGACCAAAGGTCTGTTTGAGATCACACAAGCTGCAGACAAATAATTTTTCTATCTGGACTCCAGGTCAAGACACTTTACCTGTACTGAGACATTGTAGCAAACCTTTAAGAAAGGAATAGATTGTTGCTGTTCTTTCCAGGATTGAAAAACATGACTGCTTACTTCCAGAAACAGCGCCACCCCAGCCCAAGGGTTATGTGTGGTATTGCAGCTCAGATCCATTGAAGGGAAAAGCTGGAAGAAGGCAACCATGTTTTTCTAATCGCGGACAACCCTTAAAGGGACTGGCCAGGAATTTCTTATTTATGGCCTAAATATCTGATCGCTGAAAGGAGGCCAGACAGCCCCTTCACAGATCAGCCATTTGTGGCCACTTCCAATGCCCATACTATACACTGCTTAGAGTCAGAAGCAGATAGCTCCAGCCCCTGTATAGTGGCTGGAGCAGGTACTGCAGCTCGGCAGTTACAGCGCCCGGCCACTATACAGGGCAAGGAGCCAGCTGCTTCCGTCCTATGCAGTGTATAATACGGGTGCCAGAAGTGGCCCCCTTCAGCGGATCCATCCAGGGTCGCCTGTCACCCCAACAGATCAGATATTTATGGCCTACCCCAAAGATAGGCCATAAGCACAAATTCCTGGACAACCCCTTGAAGCTCAGTTCTAACACAGTGTACCCAGCCTTATCATCTGTAACCAGGACGAGGTCAGGGCAGTGCTTTAGTTTTTGGATGTTTTCCGTTTCCTGACAGCCAGGGAGATCTTGGAAATGGCCGAGACATTCAGGTCATCCATCTTGGATTTCGTCTTACCTCCCGCTGAGCTTTTCTCGCCTGCTTTTCCTCCAGTTTCTTCTGTTTTTTGGCTCCAATCTTCCCTGGGGCCTGAAAAGTTGGAGACTCCTCTTCATCCTCATCGTGGTCTTCTTCAACCACAGCTGAAAAATAACACAAAAAAGATGAGAACAGGTAGGAAGGCCGTCCCCCCACCACAGGGACACAGCACCAGTATACAGGGTATTCTACAGTACCGGTACATACCACCATATTCCTCCCCCCTCCCCAAATGTAGTGCCAGCTTGCCGTCTCTCCCTCCGCCCCCGTTCCCGGCCACATCATTCATCAGACCAGGCCACCTTCTTCCAATGCCCCTTAGGCCGGTTCTGACGTTCACATATCCAATTACAATTCGCTTCATCTCCGTTCTCATGACTACTTGGGGTCCCAGCGGTCAGTAGTGGGGGATGCACCAAACATTTTTATTTGTTTTACATTGTTGAGTTGCATAAGCCATCATTTTTTTTTTTTTTTTTTTTCAACACTGTCATTTAAGGGCTTATTTTTTTGCGGGAGGAGTTGTATTTTTCAATTTCCTACCATTTTGGGCTACACATAAGTTACCGTTTAAGTTTTATTAACTCTTTCTGGGGTAAACTGGCAAAAAAAAAAAAAAAAAAAAAATTCTACCACTGTTTTTAGCATTTTAAATCTTACCTTTATTCTATGGGTCAGTACAGTTAAGGTTCTACACACGTGGACAAAATTGTTGGTACCCCTCGTTTAATGAAAGAAAAACCCACAATGGTCACAGAAATAACTTGAATCTGACGAGTAATACATGTTGACAAGCCACAAAGCTTCTGGGAGAATGTCCTATGGACAGATGAGACAAAAATCGAAATTTTTGGCAAGGCACATCAGCTCTATGTTCACAGACGGAAAAATGAAGCATATCTTGAAAAGAACACTGTCCCTACTGTGAAACATGGAGGAGGCTCTGTTATGTTCTGGGGCTGCTTTGCTGCATGTGGCATAGGGTGTCTTGAATCTGTGCAGGGTACAATGAAATCTCAAAACTATCAAGGGATTCTAGAGAGAAATGTGCTGCCCAGTGTCAGAAAGCTTGGTCTCAGTCGCAGGTCATGGGTCTTGCAACAGGATAATGACCCAAAACACACAGCTAAAAACACCCAAGAATGGCTAAGAGGAAAACATTGGACTATTCTGAAGTGGCCTTCTATGAGCCCTGACCTAAATCCTATTGAGCATCTTTGGAAGGAGCTGAAACATGCCGTCTGGAAAAGGCACCCTTCAAACCCGAGACAACTGGAGCAGTTTGTTCATGAGGAGTGGCCAAAATACCTGCTGAGAGGTGCAGAAGTCTCATTGACAGTTACAGGAATCGTTTGATTGCAGGGATTGCCTCAAAAGGTTGTGCAACAAAATATTAAGTTAAGGGAACCATCATTTCTGTCCAGGCCTGTTTCATGAGTTTTCTTTTTTTAAAAATTCTGTTGAAGCCTGGTTGGAAAGCAATGTCTGACTTTCATTTGTTCATTTTCATAGAATTTTTATATATTATTACTTTTGTTAGATTCAAGTTATTTCTGTGACCATTGTGGGTTTTTCTTTCATTAAACGAGGAGTGCCAACAATTTTGTCTACGTGTGTATATGATTTTTTTTTTTTTTTATGTCTTACAACTTTTGCACAATAAATACACTTAATAAAGTAATGTCCGCGTCGCCATATTCCAAGAAACATTACTTTCTTATTTTCCCGTCAATGTAGCCATGTGAGGGCTTGTTTTTTGCAGGATGATATGTTGTTTTCATTTTTGCCACAAGACATAATTATTTTTTTACTATTTCTTGTGAGTGAATAATAAAAAAATGTTGTTTTTTGCAATTTTTTTTTTCACCATACAGTTTAAATAACAAGATAACTATTTACAGGCAATACCATATCTGTATTTTTTTAGACTCTTTTAGAAAATAGAAAATTGGCCATAAACTTTTGAAAATTTTTTTACAGAACCGCCCAGCCCCAGATGTGAGCAATAACTGGGTCAAGCTTAGTGACCTACATCATGTATTTGGCTACTCAACTATTTTGACAGAAACCCAGAAAGAAGGAAACATGAAAAAAAAAAAAAACCTGATAAAAAGATCATTATCTGCAAATATTGAGAATGGGCTGAGAAGTGTGGCCCGGCGAGGGCTGAAGTGTGACTCCTCGGCTGCTGCAGAGCAGGAGATAAGCTCCACAAGCCAGTAGTCTTCCCACGTGTGGTGGAACTGAGAACTTGCTCGAGCCGCCCACACCCTGTCTGTCTTCACAAATGTTTTGATGCTCAGAGACGACAAAAAGACCAGATCTGTGCAAGAATAAATGGCCACGAGGCAGGTATGGGAAAGAGGAACAGAGACAGGTCTGCAGATCTCCACCGCTCTGTCCAGGGTGCGTCAGGTTGTCCCCTGATACACTGCACCGACCCTACTGCTGAGCACCAAGCAAGGCTCAATTGTGCAAATTCAAACAAAACTATGTGAAAAATAATTTAAATTAAATTAATTTTAAAAAAATGCTTCCTTAACTTTTTTCTTTTTTATTCCCTGCCCCCC
Source organism: Leptodactylus fallax (assembly GCA_947044405.1). Classification (NCBI taxonomy): domain Eukaryota; kingdom Metazoa; phylum Chordata; class Amphibia; order Anura; family Leptodactylidae; genus Leptodactylus; species Leptodactylus fallax. The sequence goes on from CAMRHE010000434.1 coordinate 853,238, forward strand.
GAAAGCCATTTTTTATTTTTCTGCTTACCTACTCATAGAAGGCCTTGTTTCCTGCGGAGGGACAATTTTTTTTTTCCTACTGGTTTCACTTAATATCACATATAAAAAAAAAAATTATAAAAAGGGGGTGAAAAAAAACTGTACGATGAAAATGACCTTTATTCTATGGATCGGTACGATAGCAGCAATAACACATTTATATTGTTTTTGTGATGTTTTAACCAAAAAAATTTAACAAAACTTTTGCTTGTATCATCACGTTCTGCCACACCAAGTATTTTATATTTCCATCTACAGAACTGCAGGAGGGCTAATTTTTTGTGGGATGAGATTATTTTTTTGGTACCATTATGGGGTCTGTGCCTTTTGATTAATGTTTTTTATTTATTTTTGGCTTTGCTTTTTTTTTTTTTTGTGGAGGTAGAAGTGACCATAAAATGGTGATTTGCACATTTACATTTTTTTTTCACTTTTTTTCTGTTTTTCAGCTTTCACCGTACATGATAAATCTTTTTATATTTTAAAATTTCAGAATTTTTTTTTTTTTCTTATTATTTTATGGGATCTACCAATTCAAATTTTTATTATTTTAATTTTTTTTTTTTTTAAAAAACACACTTCATTTTAGTCCCCTGAGGGTGTCTGATTGATCATACAATATACTGGAATACTTCTATGCTGCAGTATATTGTATATATACAGCACTTACATTATAAGCTGGTTTAATGCAGTCTATGTAATGACAACGCTGGGAGTTGATAAGTTCCTGGCTGTCATGGCAGCAGCCATCCCCTATGACGCAATCGACCGCTGCTTGACTGCCACAATCGAGGTTCTTAATGCCAGACACCTGTCATTATTGGAGAGGACTACGCTCCTGAGCCCTCTCCAAACCCCCGCCCGACATGGTGAAGTACTATTACATCAAATGTAGGGAAGGGGTTAAAAGGGCTGTCCAAGACTTGATATCAATAAACTACCATTGGGACTGGTCATCAATATGAGCTTGAGTTGGTCCCGAACAGCTGATATGGCCGCAGTATCTGTACGGCTCCATACAATGTGTAGTGGCCATGCCAGGGTACTGCAGCTCAGCTACGTTCCCCAATAGCACAACAGTCACTACAGTGTATTGCTGGGGCTGCCGTTTGTCAGACCCCACCCATCTGATATTAATGACCTATCTGAGGATACTCCATCAATATCAAGTCTTGGACAACCCCTTTAATCTCCAGCTCTGCCTCTCTTATCCCATATTACAATCAAAGCTGTGAAAAATTTGATAAAAATTGTTTTATATGCATGCCCTGAGCACTTACCCCTCTACTTCCCTTCTGACAAACCTCAAATCAGACCTGCCCATTGGCTGTAAGGTAACTGGCTGCAGCAGGAGCCTCCTCAAAAGGCCATGTTTACAAGACAAGACCACGCCCACTAAGCCCCGCCTTCTCATCCTAACCAAAATGGAGGAAATCATGGAGAAAATTAACCCGTGTCCTCGCTCCTTCTCAAAAGTTCAGAATGGGTTAAAAAAAAAATATATATATTTTTTTTAAAGGGAATGTGTCTTCAAAAAATAACTATTTTTTAAACCAAGTTTTTATGCTAAGCGTATTTTTTAAGATTTTTTTTTTTTTTTTTTTTACATTTTCCATGTCACCATCTATATTTAAAAAAAAACCCTATATCTGCAATCTTCACTCTGGCCGCTATGCCTAATAATAGACTGGCACTTGCCAATTCTGTAAGGGTTTTCTTTGCAGCAGTCACCTCATTTAGGCTATGTTCACATCTGCATTGGAGTCTCTGTAGGAAAATCGTTGGAGAGAAAAGTTTTTCTCTCTGCCGATTTCAGTATAAAAATGGCAAAAACCCAACGGACACCCGACGGATCTCATTATAGTCTATAGGGTTCGTGGGTAACCATTATGTTTTAGCAGACAGGCTCTCCATCATTTGGGTCCACCAATGGATTGTAATTGTAATGGGATCGGCGAAGCCCAAGCAGGAGTACAGGTCACCATTCACCAAGTACAATGACACATTCTTAAAGGGGTTTATCTGGTGACAAACTCTTATTACGCAATGAGCTCCCGCTAGTGGCAATTCACTTTAATGCTGATAGTCCGCAGCACCCAAAATCAATGCTCAAAATGGATTTAAGGGGGCCATCCTGGTCTATGCTATTGATAGCTCCACTGAGGTAAGTGGGGCTGGTGCTGCAGTACTGCACATAACCTATGGACAAATGTGGCGCTGTTTTGTGCAAAAAACAGCCGTGTCTTTTAAATGCATTCTGCCGTACATGTACGTGATGATGATCGCACGGGCTGCAGGAGCCCAGCTCTACCTGATAGCCCCAATGGTGATAACATTGACCCCAGCTGTTTAACCTCTTAGAGGCCATGGTCAATAATGACTGCGGCATCTAAGATGTTTCTCAGTAAAAGTGACAGCCCCATCGGGTCCAAATAACGCGAGGGACTGATGGGCTTATGAGGGGTCTAACAATGGCCCACGTGTGTCATTTTAATCTTCTTCTGTTCCACTGTAGGATCAAAAAAACAGGCTAAACATTAAGGGGGATCCGTTTAAAGGGGCCTTCCATAAAAAAAAACGATTTTTCTCTGGATTCCGGGGAAGGCGAAAAAACAAAACAAACCCCATACTCACCTGTCCTCGGTGTCAAAGGCCACTGTCCAGTCCCACAGCGCCTGGGCTTTCCCAGCGAACCCCGCCACACGGGACCACAGGACGTCCCGGTTCCTTTCCTTAGGTCGCTGATCGGTGTCAGCGGTCACATGTGATGGGGACTTCCTCTGAAAAAGCACCAGGGCGCAGCAGGGCCGGATTAAATTATAATTTAATATCATGATTTTTTTTCCCCCAAAAAAACAATACGTGTATTTGGTATTGCCACATTTGCAATGACCTGGAGTACAAAATGATTACATCATCATACCCGACAGTACGCAGGGAGAACATTAATACAATTCCAAAATTACTGGCTTTGTTTATCCCGCCACATTAAAAAACTGAATAAAAAGAAATCAAAAAGTTTTTCCAATCCAACTCATACTGCAAAAAACAAGCCCTCACATACCTTTGTTGATGGAAAAATAATAAAAATAATATAGCTCTCAGAATATGGTGACCAAAAAACTATTTAATTTTTATTTTTTAAATCATAGTGCTTTTTGTAGTAATATAATTTTTTAAAGCCCTATAAATATTGGGAATTGCCAGAATCGTACTGACCCGCAGAATAAATTTACAATGTTATCTTTATCATACAATAAGCGGTACTTTTATAGCAATAAAAACTAATAGAGGAATTGCTGTATTAACCCCCCTCCAAGAAAGAATAAAAAAAATAATAATAATAATAATAATCATTATAAAGTGCTCTAAACATGGCGCTATTAAGAAATGAAACTAATCCTATAAAAAACAAGCCTCATATGGTTATGAAAAATTAAAAAGTGAATTAGAAAAAAAAATTTAAAATAATGTTTGGTCCTTAAAGGGGTTACGCAACGAAAAATATTTCTCCTCTATCCATAAGTGGTCAGATCCTGAGAACGTGGGGGTGTATTACTGTGGTGAAGCCATAGTTTTCAATGGGAGCGACAGAGATAGCTGAAGCACAGCAGTCGCTGTGTGTGAGTGTGTTTGTGTATATATCTGTATACACCCATATACACACACACGCACTTTCACAATTAGAAGGAAGAATCGGTTCATCATTACCAAAAATAGTCAAAAATAGACGTCTCACCCACAGGCCTGAGACCAGAACTTGCAGGCCCCACTCAATCGGTTTGGTGACTCACTAGTGATTCTCATCATAAGACCTACCCATCATCCTACACACCAAAATAGTGGTGGTGGTGGGAGGGGGGGATCATTTATTAAGACCAGTGTTATGTACTTCAGTTTAAGGCCGAGGCCCCACGCTGCAGGTGTTATTCCCATAGATTTATATGCAAGCATATTTGCTGCGTTTTATTCTGCTGCGTTTTTTCCACAGCGCAAATGTGTGGCCTTAGCCTTAAAGGGGTTGTCCAGGAATTTGACAAATCACAAAGGAGGCCAGGAAAGGTGTACCATTAATAAAAAAAAAAAAAAAAAAACATACACCCGTCCCCAGTGTTCCGGTGTCCGCCACCGCTGTCCATTCGGGCATCCAGGGTGCCTTTACTGGGTCAAGTCCTGTATGTGACCACTGAGGCCAATCAGTGGCTTGAAAGGTCCCGGTGATGTCACTCAAACACGTCACCGGGTCCTTTCCTGTGACCACTGATCGGAATGGACAGCACTGATGGACCCCAGAGCGCTGGGGACAAATGAGTATGAATTTTTTTTTTTTTTTTAAATTACCCCTCTCCGGCCTACACAGGGGTTTTCCCAATTCCTGGACAAGCCCTTTAATAATTTAGGCGCACCGGAGGTCCCTTGCAACAGAGCTGAATCTAATATTTCAGGTATAACTCATGACAGTTTTCTGGCCTAAATTATAACAAATTTGTCGCCCCGGCCCATCTTGGCAGAACCAACAAAGCAGTGCATCTTTGGTCGGGCACAAGGGTGCGCCACGTCAGCACCCATCTACACCAGAACACCGGCATAGACTGTTTAGTAGATTCCCCACACTGAGTCTTCAGCACCCGGAGGCTGCTGCTTATGCTGTCCCTAATGTTTACAGTGCTCACCAGCTCAATGTAGGAGGAGCTATAAAGTGAAAGCGCTGCTCTGATAGGACAGATCTTGTTACCACTGTCCTGAGTCAGGAGATGAGGGCACACCAAAACGGTACAATTTCAGACAATTACACACTAGTGTTAGGTAGCCCGCCATGTCATGTGACCATATAGCGCCATCTTGGCAGGTGCATGGCAGGACATGGGGGCAGCCATATTACTTCTCCATTAGAATGCCTATCATGTATAGCATATCTATAGGGGTATCTCCTGACAGCAAGTGGCGCTACCTTCTCTCTCCTCCTCCTCCATGCGTTGCGCTCTTCTCTGGGCCTGCATACTCCGATTCATCCTCCTCCTCGGCATTCCATCGCCACGCTGTTCCAAATGAGGCTGAGGTCGCGGTCTCGCTGCTGCCGCCGTCGCCACATCTTGCTGGTGCTCACGATCGGCTGTGAGCAATAAAAAGGCAAAATAATTAATAATATGATATCAATATAATATATAAGTGACAAGCTACGGCACGGGATCATGTGACACACATACCCACGCTACATCAAAATGTCCGCCACATGGCATAAACACACGACAACCTTAGCCTAGTTACCATAGTAACCTATCTGAGCTCAGCTGTTATATCCTAAACTGCTGGGATAAAATAAAAGATGCTCTGTGATTGGTAGCTACGAGCAACAAGGCCACACCCCTAGTTACTTAAAGGGGAAGTCTATCTGGTTAAAAAAAAAAAGGCTAATGATAGTGTAAACCAATAAAATAAATGATAACTCACAGATCAACTTCCTGGATCCCCTCCCATACAGGAAGTGACCCTCAGCCAATCAGAGGTGAGACGGGGTCAGTGCTGTGGCCACTGATTGGCTGAGCAGTCACTTACTGAGCCAATCAGGATGCATACATAAGAGGGAACCTGGGAAGTGGCATGGATCAGTGAATATGACGATTTCTATTATTTTACACCAGTCTGTGCCTTTAAAAAACAATAATACTGGGCAATCCCTTTAATTACACTTTATTTATAGAGCACTGGCCCAGATACATGGTGGGATTGTTTCGTTTTTTTATTTTTGGGGTTTTTATTGGGAAGGGGGCGCATCGGGCTCTCAAGCATCACACAACACTATAGACTAAAGCCCAATAAACAAGGCAAAATGAGCAGTCATTAAGGGGTTAAACCATTTTGTTTACATGATCCCCCTGAGAGCTAACATGGGAGGAGCATGTGACACATCCTATGTAAAGCAATGGCATATACACATAAGTTATGGCACAGGTGTGAACAGAACCCTAGACCTCTCACAGATGAGATTTTGTCACAGCTGCAACTAAAACTTTAAAATCACGTGACACAGGAAGCCTCATTATGAAGCACATCCCACTCGGCACAGGTGGGCACAATTAGTGGCTGTTATTCCATTTAAAGGGGCAGTCCGCTCCCACCTGTAATCACGCTTAGAGATGCTTAAACTAAAAGTACCCCCAAAGAAGATGTAGAATGGGGACATTAGGACCCCGCTCACCTTGCTCCGTCTGCCCCCTAATCCGGGTAATAAAGAAAAGCAGGACAGCCAGCAGCGCCGCGGCGACCACGTACAGCACGGCGTCCATTATTACAGTACACGTCACTGTACCAGGCCCCGCCCACACACCGCGCGTAGTCACTAGCCGGTAACACTCTGCGTGGACGCAACCAAAACTACTAGCGGGGGGAACAGCTCTATACAACTACGTGCAGGGCCTCATTTAATCCTTTACAGATTTACACTAGACTTTACAAAGCAATCAAATAATAATTCTTACTACAGTTTATGCTGCACTGAGGTCAATTTAAGCGAAATTTATAGAAAATAACCCCACTACAATGTATGGTTGGTCGCTTCAGGCATTAATCTTGTGGTACTCGGAACTGAGTGTATGAAAAAACAGACTAAGGAGGGAGAGAACGGAGGTGTGTTGTGTGTTTGTCGTGATCGCGCGCTCTTGTTATTTTTTTTTCAGTCCCTTGATCTGTATTTTAGAATTTTTAATGTAAATTTTACATTTCTACTTGAATTCTAACTTTCAATGTAATCAAAACTACAAATAGTAAGAAAAGTCAAATTTTTTGCATATTTTAGGTGTGTGTAAGTGAGATATCGATGGAGCTGGGTAAGGGCTTGTTTTTTTTTTTGTGGAGTGATCCGTAGTTTTTATTGGTACCTTTATGGGGTACATACAAAGTTTGATCACTTTTTATAACTTTTTTGGTAGAGACGAAATGACCATAAAAAATGCTATTCCCGTATATGTATAGATTTTATTTTATTTTTTTTTACTTTTAGTACTTGTAGGGGACTCTAACATATACTGTACAATATACTGCAATACACTTTTGGGACATAAATATTGATGACTTCTCCTTAGATCATCAGTATCTGATTGGTGAGGGTCAGACATCCGGGACCCCCACAGATCAGATGCAGTAATTTTCTAGCGCGATCACGCTTCACAGGCCATGTGATGTCACATTCATCAGATTCGTACCATTCAAGTGTTTGGGGCTGAGCTGCAATACCAAGCACCACCACTAAACAATGTACTGCGCTGTTCTTGGTAAATAGCAAAGAGGCTGCTGCACTCACCAGACCACTACAGCTTCTTCAAACAGCTGATCAGTGGGTTTGCGGGTGTCAGACCCCCACTGATCTGATATTGATGGCCTTTCCTATATTACAATCCTTGTAAGCCCTGCCAGAGCCCCCTGCCTCAGCCCCCTGCCTCTGACCTCTCAGATGTTGTGGTTTCAATTGGCCATGGCATCTGAAGGGTTAATTTACTTATTAGCGGTCTCTCTAAATATGTAGCTGCCTCTTCTGACATACATGTACAGTGGATGTCAGGAAGGGATTAAAAGTCAGGAAGCTTGCCTGTCCTCCCTATCCTGTCACATTTAATGTGAATGTAAGTCAATCTATTGTTCCCTTAATGGCCCCCTTAATATAGACCCCACAGCATAATGGTCCCCTTAATATGGACCCCACAGTATAATGGCTTCCTTAATATGGCCCCACAGTATAATAGCCCCCTTAATACGGCCCCACAGTATAATGGCTTCCTTAATATGGCCCCACAGTATAATGGCTTCCTTAATATGGCCCCACAGTATAATAGCCCACTTAATACGGCCCCACAGTATAATGGCCCCCATAGTATGGACCCCACAGTATAATGGCCCCCTTACTATGGAACCCACAGTATGATGACCCCTTAATATAGACCCCACAGTATGATGACCCCCCCTTAATATAGACCCCACAGTATAATAGCCCCCTTAATATGGAACCCACACTATGATGACCCCTTAATATAGACCCCACATTATAATGGCCCCCTTATGGGCCCTATATAATAATGGCCCTTTTAATATGGCCCTCACTATAATATATATATAGTCATGGCTGTTAGTGTTGTCACCCCTTAAATTCCAGAAAATTAAATATTTCTTCAAGAAAATGATTGCAATTACAAATATTTTGTTATGCAAAAGTTTATTTCCTTTGTGTGTTTTGGAGTAACACAAAAAGCAAAGAAAAAAAAAGCCAAAAATGATATAATTTCTGGCAAAACTCAAAAACCGGGCAGAACAAAATTACTGGCACTCTCAACTTAATATTTGGTTGCCCAATCTTTAGAAAAAATAGCTGAAATCAATCGCTTCCTATAACCATCCACAAGCTTCTTACACCTCTCAACTGGAATTTTGGACCACTCATCTTTTGCAAATTGCTTCAGGTCTCTCATATTTGAGGGGCGCCTTCTCTTCTAAGAGTAATTTTAAGATCTCTCCACAGGTGTTCAATCGGATTTAGATCCACATCACAGCTGGCCCTCCAGCGCTTTGTTTCCCTCCATTTCGGGATGCTTTTTGAAGTATGTTTGGGATTGTCCTGCTGGAAGACCCATGACCTAGACCCAGCTTTCTGACACTGGGCCCTACATTGCGACCCAAAATCCTTTGGTAACCTTCATATTTCATGATGCCTTGCACACAGTCAAGGCGCCCAGTGCCAGAGGCAGCAAAACAACCCCAAAACATCTTTGACCCTCCTCCATATGTGACTGTTGGTACTGTGTTCTTTACTTTGTAGGCCTCATTCAGTTTTCGGTAAACCAGTAGAATGATGTGCTTTACCAAAAAGCTCTATTTTGGTCTCATCTGTCCACAAGACATTCTCCCAGAAGGATTTTGGCTTACTTACATACACTTTGGCTGTAAACTGCAGTCTAACTTTTTATGTCTGTGTCTGCAGTCCTCCTGGGTCTCCTGTCATAGCGTTTCATTTCATTCAGATGTGGTTGGATATTTGGCGCTGACTCTGATGCCCCTTGAGCCTGCAGGACAGCTTGGATTTCTTTGGAACTTTATTGGGGCTCCTTATCCACCATCCGGACTATCCCGCCTTGCAACCTTTCATCAAATGATTCCCTGTCTACATCCATATTAGTTACAGGGCCATGGTTTGTAAACTTTTTGATTATGTTGCACATCATTGACAAAGGAACATCAAGATCTCTAGAGATGGACTTGTAATCTTAAGATTGTTGATAAGTTTCCACAATTTTGGTTCTCAGACAGTTCTCTTCTCCTCTTTCAGTTCTCCATGCTTAGTGTGGCCCACACAGACACACAATGCAAAGATTGAGTCAACTTCTCTCCTTTTTATCTTGTTTCAGGTGTGATTTTTATATTGCCCACACCTGTTACTTGCCACAGATGAGTTTGAATGAGTATCACATGCTTAAAACAAAGTTATTTACCAACTATTTTGAAAAGGTGCTAACAAATTTGTCTGCCCTATTTTTGAAGTTTTGTGTGAAATTATGTCCAATTTGCCATTTGTTCTCAGTCTTTTTTGTGTTGTTCCAATACAGACAAGGAAATAATAAACATGCACACAGCAAAACGTGTAATTGCAATAATAATACTTTCAGGGGTGCAAGACTTATGGCCATTGCTGTTTATATATATATATATATATATATATATATATATATATATATATATCCTTAGGCTGCGGCCTCAGCAGCCTAAGGAAAGGACACGGGATGTCACTGGTGACGTATTTGAGTGACATCCCTGTTCCTTTCCTTAGCCACTGATTGGCCTCAGCGGTCACGTGAAGAAGCACCGGGGTGCCGCTGTACTGCACAGCAGCAGAGTACACTGCCCTGGCCTTCTTGCACAAAAAAATCAGATATCTCTGATGAATCCATCTTGGTCTCTCAAGATAGACTGTCAGCTCATTGAGGTATCAGAATATAGACTTCTATGGGCAGTATGCAGAAAGAGGAGGAAGAGCGCACACATACAGTCTGATGCAGCTGATAGTAAGTTTTCTATCTCACCCTGAGTGATTTATTCACATCAGTGCTACTCAGTACATCACCTATAGGACCCTGCTTATGCTTCTGAGTTTGTTATAGAGCAGAATCTCCTGTTTTCTCCATGTCTTGGCCATCATACTTCATAGCAACTAGTCCCCACCCACCAGCTCAAGGAGAAGTGAAAATTAGATATGTAGGCAGAGGAGAAAACTGCTAAAAATTAAGACTACATATGTAGAAATAGTGTTACTCATGTACCCATATAGCAGCCCATGCTAAAAAGTCATCAGGGGGGGTTTGTGTGCATTTGAAATTTTTCTGTAATGGCCAGATTATGTCAGGTCCCTTGAAATGACCAATGTACCCTCATAAGACTATGTGCATATGTGTTACTGATTTTTTTGAGGGTTGGGTAATTCATGTCTCAGGGTCCTAGGGCCCTATGAGGTCAGGAGGTATCAGAAGCCAAGGACTCCATGGGGGATGAAGTAAAACTGAACAAAGCCCAGCTGTCAATCACACAACAGCCCTACCCACAGTGAGTTACTTAGCAGTGTAAACATTTGGGGACATCAGAGCACTGTGCAATGGTCTTTCCATATGTTTATGCCATAATTGCAGAGATCCCCTGAAATATGGCAAATGTTTCCGGTCCGGTGTCTGAGCTTAGTGTTTTATGGCGTCTGGTCTGATGATTACCCGGCTGTATATTCTCCCCTCCGGTGTTATTACAGGCATATTGATAGTGCTATATCTTCACCAGCCAGACATTAGTTTCAGCCCATGGATTTTCCATCTCCCTGTATTTGCAGTGATATTAAATTGGTATTAGCGGCTGTCATTGCTGCGGCAGTGAATGGAGCCACGTCTGCTTTAGAGAGTCAGATTGCTCTATCATGTCCCTGCCATTGAATCAGTAAACATTTTATCCGAACTCCCTGCTATTAGGGCTTTATGGTGGAGAAGCTGTCGCCATGAATCATCCTCCAGAAAACTACAGAATGGCAGATTTTACACTTATTGGATAAATGTGTTTGTGGCTGAAAAAGAAACGATTTATAATCATCAAGTGGTAAATAAGACAGGACAGACATGTCCTCAGGGGGGCGCCACATTACCCAGCCGTGAAAGAGTGTATATCAAATGGCTTGTCCTTAAAGCACAAGTATTGTCACTGCAGATATCAAAGTGGCTGTTCAGTTAGGAAACAGTAACTCCACCAGCAGAATAGTGAGCGCAGCTCTGGAGTATAATACAGGATATAACTCAGGATCAGTACAGGATGAGTAATGTAATGTATGTACACAGTTACTGCACCAGCAGAATAGTGAGTGCAGCTCTGGAGTATAATACAGGATGTAACTCAGGATCAGTACAGGATAAGTAATGTAATGTATGTACACAGTGACTGCACCAGCAGAATAGTGAGTGCAGCTCTGGAGTATAATACAGGATGTAACTCAGGATCAGTACAGGATAAGTAATGTAATGTATGTACACAGTGACTGCACCAGCAGAATAGTGAGTGCAGCTCTGGAGTATAATACAGGATGTAACTCAGGATCAGTACAGGATAAGTAATGTAATGTATGTACACAGTTACTGCACCAGCAGAATAGTGAGTGCAGCTCTGGAGTATAATACAGGATGTAACTCAGGATCAGTACAGGATAAGATAACACTGAGGCCTGTTATTGGGCCTCAGCGGTGACATGGGCATGCCAATCGTCATGACGCCAGGTGGGTGGTTCTGAGCTGGAGCAGATAGCCCGGGATCTCTCACCTGACAGGAGAGAGCCTAATTATCATATTGGGTGCTGAAACTAACAGCACCCATTACTTAGGAATGGTGGGGGCTAGAGGAAAAATTCCAACTATGCCAGAATCAGTGGAGGTGTCGAAAGGTGCTCTTTAAAGGGGTTTTGCAGGCATCCCCACTGATCAGCTGATTTTAGGAGCCTCAGTGTTGGAGCTTCACAGTGTATGGGCATGGAAGCAGATAAATCCATCTCCTATATAGATGCCCTGATGTGTTACCGCACAATGGATGGAGTTGTCTGTTTCCTGCTCTGTATAATATGTAATTCCAGGCAAAGGTGATATCAGCTGATCGGTGGAGGTGCCAGGTATCCCAAGGATAGGTCATCAAGATCTTTCACCTAGAAAACCCAGGTCATGTTTACATTTGTACTGTTTACTCCATTATAAGCCATTGAGGTTTTTGTATATTTATAAGAACCTTAGATGGTTCCAAGACTTGTAGGACTAGGACATGGATACTATGGATAGATAATTGGTGGATAACCTGGGTGAGACTCGTACTCTTCTTTTCACATGGTGTGCATGTGTGGTGTGTGAGTGTAGCTTTACAATATCTACTGCTTATTTTTGGATGTTTTTTTGCAAAATATTCAACAACTGCAATGGAGGATTATGATAACGCCTTCACATCCTCAAACTCCCTATACTGTCTGTACATACTGTATGTGTATGCTGGTCCATCTCCTCGAAGACCTTGATGATGGTTTCATCACGCAAGATCACTTATCACTAGGATTACTTATCACTGAGATCACTTAAAACACAATTCGTATAAAATATAGATGTATTAGGGGCCACTGCTGTAGGCATTGGGCTTAAATATACCCCCTACTGCACACCAGCTGGTTTATATGAATTGTTCTGTGCATAGGATATATAGGATATGTCAGAGGTGTTACTTCAAGCTCTTGGGCCTCAGTGCAAAATGTATTAATGGGCCCGCACTTACCATGTGCTATAATACTGGTGTCTTCTTTTGTCCTTTGGGCCCCCTCAGGATCCAGTAGCGATTGTGGGTGGGACATCTTCATCCCAAGATATGTGCATGGAAAACCCAGTATACATCTCTCAGAGCAGCTTGCATGGATACAAATTTTACATGCAAATAAGTCAACCGCTACCCCAGTATACCTGTTCATGGTCTTAGACTTAGTCCAGATAAATTATATTTACTCCAAAAGAAGGAAAGCAGGGCATTTGGGGGGACAGCCTCAGCTTGGACATCCCTGCATGATTTCCCTTCACAACCATCAGCTGTGTCTCATCTGTACATTTTAGCCACAGTCACATTTCCCTTTCCTTCTCTAACTGGGCCCAGACCACAATGGAGACTTGTTCACAACATGTCTGTGCACACAAACTTCCCATTAGTCCCGTCTACTATCAGTGCCCCATCATGTATGAATCATGCCCCCTTATGTACCACAGCCTCCATCAAATCCCTTCTTGACTATATACTGCCGACCAACTGCTATTTTAACAATGAAAGAGTTATGTGACCATCTGCGACCCCTATAGTTACAGCAAAGGGAACTTGGTTGGCTTGGTGAGACGTCTTACTGACAAGGAGCAAGAACTCTTATATTTCAGGGCTCTTTAATGGGTTGGACATTGACTTACCTAGTAGCTACCAATTGATGACACTCCTCAAAGTTTTCTTCCTCCTGGAGGAGAGCTAATTTGCATACCTTTCCCAGGGACCATTGCCTGTGGAGGTCCACCAGCTGCATCTCCCCAAGAACAACCACAACCCACCAAGAACCATGCATGTAAAAGAAATGAGAGAGACCCTTTTAGCTTGTAAAGATGTTCATATAAGAATATAACCGATATACAGTACAAAAATAGTAAATCCCTATATACTATGGCAGATACATAACCACATCGACATTGTAAATAGAAATTATTGCTGTTGTTCCAGGTTCTGGACTGTCGTTGGAGGTCGTCCCATTCGACAGCAGTTTCCCGCTTCAGCTAGGTAGTCTTTCACTTGTCTGTAGCCAAAGACCATAATACATGAGCTGACTGAGTAGTATATGGAGGACAGAATGCCGTAAAGAGCCGAGAGCATGTCATTTTCGTAGTCATTCTCCATGAGCCCAGAGACTATGGCTAGCCACACCACATCACTGGAGATCCAGCAGATGACATATAAGGACAGGAGGGACAGCAGGATCTTGGTTGCCTGAGCCGTGTGTTTGTTCCAGCCTCGTCTTACGGACATGGTGTCCCTTACTTGCCTCCGGTGTCTACATATTAAATCTATTATGAACCAATTTAGAAGAACCACCAAGATGATCAACAAGAAGTCCAAACTCACTGTGGCGTAAGTGAGAACCTTCAGCAGTTCGCTTTGGGATGGGCCGATGCAGTTGGTACTTGTCATCATTATGTTGCTCTTATTACGCACTCCCACAGACTCTGGATATAGAAGGTAAGGCATATGGAAAACAATACTAATGGCCCAACATCCAGCCAGCGACCAGTTGACATATTGCGTTTGGTGTCGATGGATAAACTTTGACCAGCTATGACCAGGTCTTCGTATCTTGATGAGATGAATGAAGCTGAGATTCTCCACCGACCATATGCTGATCAACCGGAGAGTGTGGTAAAAATAAAGCAAGAACCTACACCCTGCTGGCCCAAAAACTTTGGCATTGAACAAGATGAGAAGACCAGGTATCTCCTTGTAAAAGCACAGCAGGAGGTTGACCACAGCCATGTTCACAATAATCTTATCCAGAGGCTGAAACACTTTGTTTTTGAAGGCATTGCTCACAAAGGCAAAGATAAGAACCAAATTTGCAATGGTCCCAAAAAGAGCAGCAAAATAAATAGTGAGAGAGACAATATCAGGAGCACTCAATATCATAATTTGGGTTGTCCGGCATTCAGGGCACACTACGCCAGACAGGAGTGTTCCTCTATAATGCGTCCTCGGTGTGTTCTTGGCCACCTCCAGTCATCGTATTCACACACTGGGTAAGTTGTGATGCTGCTGGATACTCTGGTCCCTTATAAGGTCTCCTGCGGTGAGAAGCAGAAGGTGTGAGTCCTTTATCTGAATCACCATGGTAGCATTTATTTCCACTGAGATAGCTTACATGTCCTGCGGAGCAGTGAACGGACTCATGACAGATGTGTGCTCACACTGCAATATGTCACTCAACATATAATCTTCACGTCAGTGCTATACAATATTCACTGCGTGGACAATAAAGCTCAGAAGTGTACATATTTTTGCTTTTTTGGAATTTTTGTTTTTAAGAGTCTTTTAAATTTGAATTTGTATTGGCTGATAGAGAGATGAAGATAGACTTGGGACACATCTATGACGGGACTGGGTCCCCGCAGTGACAGTGGGAGCCAACAAGCCACCCTTCTTTCCTCAAGGTATTCAGATACAAGACTGGGGCAGTAAACTTAAAGAGGTACTTTCACCACCTCAGTCCTTTTTATCCTTTATTAGGGACCATTCCACTGATTACAAAACATTTGGAGTTTTTGCTGTAGCCCCCATTGTTCTCTACCAATCAAAGCAGTTAGATTTGGTGCCTGATATGTTAAGTAGACTCTTTGCTGTCAAGTGGGTGGTCTCAGGCACGAGCAGGTGGGATTGAACTCTGACATTATCCACCTCTGATTGGAGCTCTGAGTCACGCCTCCTTGCCTGCTCCTATCTGACGCCTCCCACTTGAAATTAAAGAGTCTAGTTAGCATATCTGGCCCCAAAACTAACTGCACTGATTACTCAGGAATGATTGGGGCTAGCAAAAAATATTCCAACTGTGCTGGAATCAGTGGAGTGGAGCCTATTAAAGGATGAAAAGAGTATAAATTGGTGGAGGTGGTGAAAGGTCCTCTTTAATCTTTACTTTTAAAGGGTTATTTCCATTAACATAACCATTTTTAAATTTGTAGATTATTAAAAGTTAAACACTTTTGCAAATAAAAGTAATTAAAAATTTTGCAGTGTTTTTAAAGATTTTCTCTAAATAAGACAGTCTGTGGTCTTGTCTGGTTGCCAGTGGATACGACCATGAATGCAGGACCTTTTTGAGGTCAGAAAATCAGCCATGATTTCCTTATTGTGGCCGGGATATCTTCTCATTCATGTTGTGTCTCTGCCTGATAACCCAGCTACAATAAGGACATCATGGCTGGGTTCCTGACAAGTCTGAGACCATAAAAAATTTCTGCATTTAATAATAATAATAATAATAATAATAATATCCTTTAATAGTCCCACAATGGGGAAATTCAGTGTGTTACAGCAGCAAGGATATGCAATGCAAAGATAAGCAATACAAATACAACATATACAAGAACGTTCCAAGGAAGAGGCATTCCAGTGATAGTAGACAGACAGATAGAAAGGTACAGGTAAAGAAGTAGGGGGGGGGGGGGGGGGGGATATCACAACAGAAAGATATTTCAGTTCTCTGTATGGCCTGATCTCCACTTAGGTCGGTGTTGATAGCGCTCATTCTCACACTTAGGGTGGAGCAGTCGGTCACTGACAGTACTGCCCAGCGCGATCACAGTCTCATGTGCGGTGACCAGATGGAAGGTAACGCTGCAGTTGGGATTGCGGGGTGCAAACAGCGCAGACTTGTCACGGTCTCTGGGCACGAGGGCGCAGCGCTGGTGCTGTCCCACGTTACCACCACTGGTACCGGTGATGAGGGGGCTGCACAAATGTTGGTGGTGATTGTTCCCCCGGGGCGCTTCCCCTATACTGTGCCGACTGGTGGTGTTTGGGGCGCCCTGATGTTGTCGGTGCAGAGTCAGACACAGAAACGGTTGTAAAGTTGAACTTTTACTTCCATGGGTGTGGAGGCACAAATGCTTAAACAGTTTACTCAATACAAAACAACGGGGTACGCCTGGTGACACAGCAAAGTCCTGGGGTGCAGGGTAGACTTGATGAAAGGTGTTCCTAGCCTCTTATACTTCAGTGTTACAGCCCTAAGGTGCGTCTGGGCTCCTATTTGGCTCATAGGAGGATGCCCACCATGATACTAGTACATAATATTCCCCACTCACGTTATGTGGTCCTGATAGCTCAGAGTTTCGGGGTGCAATAGTCAGGGTGGCAGGATATTCCACAGGTCTGGCCTTGGCCCCTGGATCCTGTGATACTTGATATGGAGCACGTGTTCCAGAATGTTCTCTCCACAGTCTCATGCTGACAAGATAATGATGCTTGACTTCCTTCAGGGCGATGGCTAGGCAGACAGGGGACAGGATCTTCTGAATAGCTGGAGTATGTCAGCTCTCCAACCTTCCTGGGCCTGTCTAGGACTTGAGATTCCTGCACTAAACTCACTGCTTTCTTCACAGGACATCACACTTATCTCCTCACCTCCTCCTCCTAACACTCCACACTTCTCACTCCTCACACGCAGGACCTTCCTGCAGGGGTGTTACCATGGGGACCCAGTGATCAGCTGACTCCTCCCCTTTTCCCAGGCGATGTCCTCCCATTGGACATTTGGTTACTATTCAATCCTATGGGAGGTGTAATGCATGTGTGAGGCTCACTAGGTGGCGCTGTGTTGTGTGAGACTCAGGACCCCCTGCTATGTCACACAGGCTATGAAGCAACAGGAAATAATACAATGCACAGAGATCACCCTCAGCCCAGCCATAGCCAGCTCTGGGATGCCACATACTCCCCCTCTTTCACTGAGCCGACCTCGGCGACGGGCTGGGGTGAAGGTGAGAAATGTAACATAACGTTAATAAATACGAATAAAGTGCAAATGGGTCCAGAGGCTCTCTGGCACAAATTTTGTGAGTGTCCATTATCATGAGAGTCTCTCTGAGAAACAATAAACAGTCCTTTCTGTAAGGAAGAGTAGGCACTCTAGCACGAATGTCCATACCGCAATAGGGTAACAGAACTTCCTTGGCTCGGTGAGCCAGGCACTATGGCTTGGATTGTTGCATATAAATGTAAATACTATATTACATGGCAAGATATTATATATATACTGTATATACACACAGGAAAAACATTAATGTAATCAGAGCAGGAATAACATATATACAGAAGCAGAGACAGTTAACCTCTTTTACCCGAGGACAGCCATGGCATCACTATAGCGTGTTGGAGGTATGCCTTTTGTGGTACGCTCAGAACGCCTAAGTGGAACGAGATTTGGATCAGGAACAGAGTCACTGAAATCAATTAAATCATCTGTCGAAGGGTTCTCTTGCACTAGAGCAATTGGTGGATAACAGCTAAAATGGTAGTAGTTTAGGCGCCCACATAAGCTCAGTTAATGTTGGGGGTCTCTCTTTCGCTTCAGAAGGTGACAAGATCTCTGTACTCGTTGTCTCAGCTGGGGGCACCTCTGTGGGTAGTCCTTCTTTAAGGCACAGCTTCAGACGGTTTCGGTGTACTACTTGGGGCTGTCTCCCAGGTTTAGAGATCTCATACACATCGGATTCAGGATATGGTATGGAGATGACACTGTATGGTTCTTTCTCCCAGAATGGATCCAATTTCCCATTCCGATGGTTATTCCTTAACCATACACGGTCGCCAACTTTCAGGGGCGCTGCATGGGCGTGATGGTTGTAATCCTCCTGTTGTCTCCTACGAACCTCATCCATGCGCGTTTCAACTATCTCTTTAGCTTCCTCCATACGTCGGCGGTGTTCAACAACCCAGTCTGTTATGGGTAGTGGATTGATGGTGTCAGGGACCTTCACACCAAGGGTTAAGTCTGAAGGAAGTTGACCTTGTCTTCCAAACATTAGATAAAATGGTGCGTATCCCGTAGATGTTTGGGGTGTGTTGTTGTAAATATAGGCCAAGTCCTTGATACGCTCAGGCCACTCAACACCAGGTGTAACTGCGGCTGTTCTTAGCATGCCGATGATCACTTGATTTGCCTTCTCGCACATACCATTCCCTTGAGGGTGATACGCTGTGGTTCGCAACTTCTTGCAGTCTTGGAACTGACACAGCTCACGGAACAATTGGGATTCAAACGCCGATCCACGGTCGGTGAGGATATGCTCAGGACAACCGTAATGGCGGACAAACTCTGCATAGAAGGTCTCAGCCGTAGTTCTTGCTGTAAGATCTCTGACAGGCACGATGACAAGGAACTTGGAGTAATGATCCACCATTGTCAGAGCGTAGCTGTAGCCGGAACGTGTGGGACCCAACTTCACATGGTCCAGAGCAACAATTTCACACGGCTTTTGAGTCTTAATAGGATGTAGAGGGGCCTTCTGATCTCTTCGATCTTCCTTGGTGATACTACAGGCGGGACACTCTCGGCACCAACTCTCAATGTCACTCCTCATCCCAACCCAATAGAAGCGACGACGGATGGTAGCTTCGGTCTTTTGTACCCCGAAGTGACCGGATCTGTCATGATACGCCTCAAGTATCATCTGTGCGTCTCTTCTTGGTACGAGGATCTGATGAAGCCTTTCACCTGTGACAGGATCAAGAGTGTTTCTAAGTAGAAGACCTCGTTGGACAAACAGGCGCTTCCTCTGTCGCCAAAGGCGTTTTAATTCCACGTCATGAAGACCTCTCTTTACACGGGTTGGTATTCTTCCTGTAAGCAGGAAATCTGACAATTCTCCTAAAACTCTGCTCTCTTCTTGGAATGTTTTCCACAGAGATGGCTCCTGGAGGGATTCGGTAGCTGTTTTCGCCAGAGATTCTCCTTCTACAGGGACACCAATAGCAACCTGTTGGGCAAACTTGTTATAGAATGGTGGCATCTCCACCTCTTCCCAGATGTCTTCTCGGGGTGGTTCTTCTCCCACAGGCAACCTTGAGAGTGCATCAGCGTTAGCGTTGGACTTGCCACTGCGATACTTGACAGAGAACTTGTAATTCGCGAGTCTTGAGGCCCACCGTTGTTCAAGGGCTCCCAGTCGAGCAGTGTCCAGATGCGCCAACGGATTGTTATCTGTGTACACGGTAAAGGGTGTGGCAGCCAGGTAGTCTTTAAACTTCTCTGTCACGGCCCAGACAAGCGCCAGAAGTTCGAGTTTCAAAGAACTATAGTTCTGGTCGTTCTTCTCCGCGCCTCTCAGACTCCTGCTGGCGTAGGCGATGACTCGCTCTTTGTTGTCCTGAACCTGGGACAACACTGCACCCAAACCTTGGTGACTTGCATCTGTGTACAAGCGGAATGGCTGACTGTAGTCGGGATAGGCTAGAATTGGTGGTTGCGTCAGAAGTGCTTTAAGCGCTTGAAAGGCTTCCTCTTGACGCGCTGTCCAGTCTACCGGAAGCTTTCGGTTGTAGTTTTCTCTGGGACAACCGCGCAACAACTCGTTCAGAGGCTCGGCTACTTGGGCGAAGTGTGCTATGAAACGCCGGTAGTAACCTGCGAATCCAAGGAAGCTTCGGACTTCTTTGACGGTAGTTGGTCTTCGCCAGTTCTGGACTGCAGTGATCTTTTCAGGATCAGGTTGGACGCCTTGTGCGCTCACGACATGACCAAGGTAGTGAACTTGGGGTTTCAACAGGTAGCACTTGGAGGGCTTCACCTTTAGGCCGTGCTGTATAAGTACCTTGAATACCTCGGACAGGTGACGAAGGTGTTCTTGGTATGTCCGGGAGAATACAATAACATCGTCCAGGTACAGTAGCACACTCTGGAAATTCTCATGGCCGAGGCACCTCTCCATAAGCCGTTGGAATGTGGCTGGGGCATTACATAGCCCAAATGGCATACTATTGAATTCAAAGAGTCCCATCGGGGTCGTAAACGCAGTCTTTTCACGATCTTCAGGCGCCATAGGGACTTGCCAGTATCCACTGGTTAAGTCCAGGGTCGAGAAACAGGTAGCTGATCCCAAAGCCGTTAGAGATTCCTCAATCCGCGGCAATGGGTATGCGTCTTTGTGCGTGACGTTGTTGAGTTTACGATAGTCCACACAAAATCGTAGGGTTCCGTCTTTCTTCTTGACAAGGACTAGCGGGGCTGCCCAGGGGCTGTTACTCTCCCGGATGACATCAGCATCTCGCATCTCTTGGATCAACTTTTTCACCGGTTGGTACATCGCGGGTGGTATTGGACGGTGACGCTCCTTGATTGGATGGTGGTCGCCAGTCAGAATGCGATGTTGTATGGTCGTGGTCTTACCAAAGTCCAATGGGTGTTTGCTGAATGCCTGTTGGTACCGCTTGGCCACATTGCGAACCCCATTGATGTGCTCTATAGGGGTATTGGCGTCTCCCACGTTCAATTCATCCCACCAGGACTTCGTGGCTCCATTCTGAATGTTCTCAGCAGCTTGGGTGGAACGCTGTGTGGCGGTAGAATCACCAGAGAGAATGTCTTCTGGTGCTAACCGGTGTAGCAGGGCCACAGAGTGGAACTTGTGGAGGTTCACGGGAGCATCGCCCAAGTTGACTAAGCGGACAGGAACACGTCCATTGGAAACTGTGACAAGGCTGCGGGCAGCCATGACAAGTGGTCCCTGTATGGGTTGTAGCAAGGCCTCGTAGTCCTGATTTTCTATGCCCGGACGGGCACGGCACCACACCATAGTTTCTGTTCCAGGCTGTAGGGTTACTGGACGGGTATCTTGGATCCGGACTCGACCAATTTCACCTTGTTTGTTGGCGAACTTGTGCTGGGCATTGAGTACACGAATGGCCCGCTGAATGGTCTGCTGGTCACTGGGAGAAGCTGTAAGGAGAGAGGCATGCAAGGCATCCAACACTTCTGCAAAGCAATGGCGTAAAACATTCATGCCTAATATTACAACTGCAAACCTATCATCCTCTACATCAGTGACAATTACACCCTGTCTAGGCAGTTTCAAGTCCC
This sequence comes from Leptodactylus fallax, assembly GCA_947044405.1. NCBI lineage: Eukaryota > Metazoa > Chordata > Amphibia > Anura > Leptodactylidae > Leptodactylus > Leptodactylus fallax. The sequence goes on from CAMRHE010000434.1 coordinate 874,962, forward strand.
CAATCTGGATAGTGGGTTCCCAATAACCCTGCTGTGGTATGGGCTGTCCATTGCTGGCACACAGATTTATCCATGTGTCAGGTGTTCTATTCAACACACCTAAGTCCCAATGTTCAAGGAACACCTGCTTGCGCAGGGTTGTTACCTGAGATCCAGTGTCCACCAACGCTGTCAGAGGGACGCCGTTCACCCGGATTGTGATGTGTGGGCAGGCTGAGACGAAGCGTGACAATGGCACTGAAGATTCACCTGGGCCCTTCTTCTTTCCTCCCGAGGGGCGGCCCGCTGCCTCGGGGGTGGCCCGTTTAACTGAAAACACTGAGGCCTGGTGTGTCCATATCTATGGCAATAGGTACAGTATGGCCTCTCACTCTGCGGAGGTTTCACTGAAGACGGACGTCTGGGTGGCGACTCAGGTGAGATGTTGTGACTTCGCAAAGGATCACTGGACGATGAAGACGGCTGGGTCAGACGATCTAGACGGACGGTGATCTGTTCCATGGCACGGGTCAGATGATCCACTCGGGCCAGAAGGTCATCTCTGGAGTCTGCTGGTGTAGTCTGCGCAGTTTGGGCAGCAGGTGAGGTACCCAGAGGTAGTGGCAGGACAACTGGAGAGATGCTTGTAGAGAGTCCAGGTGAGGGAGCACAGATGACTGGGCTCGGCTGGGGCTGCTCCTGTCCCAAGACCTGGATGGCAAGGGCCTTGAAGTCAGCAAACGTGATGCTGGGATGTTGTGCAGCAAGCATTCGCAACTGACTCTGGAGCAATGTGGTACCTGCCCCTTCTATGAAGCGGTCAAGCAAGATTTTATCAGAGTCCACATTTTCACGTGGATCCACTTGCACCACAGCTCTGAACGCCTCTTGGAGGGATAAAGCATAGTCCCGCAGGGTCTCACCAGGTAGTTGTCGTCTGGAAAAGAAGTGCATCTTTACCTCGGAGACAGATCGCACGTCAAAGTTCACCTGGAGTTTGTCCAGAATTTGCCCAGGGGTTCTTTTGTCAGAGGCAGGCCAGGATTTGACCTCCCTAGCTGCAGCACCCTCAAGCTGGCCCAGCAGGATCTGTATCTGCTGTTCTGTATTCAGAGGATAGAACTGGAAGAGAGACAGCATCTTCTCACGAAAGTCCCTGAGGGTATGCGCCTCCCCTTTGTAGCGCGGCAGCCATGGTGCGCCAGGGTAAAATGGCATGGAGAATGGTAGGCTGCTCGCCATGGGCACTGCTGGATCACTAGAAACAGATGGCACAATGTCACTTTGCTCAGTCATGTTGTTTGCAGGTATGACTGAAATTAGGTCGCCGTCTCTTTAAGAAACTCAACTGCTTGCTGGCAGGGAATGGAGACTACAACTTGGAATGCTGTCCCTTTAAGAATGCTGTAGCTATTAACAGAGTCACTGTGATGCAGGCTGACGGTATGCTCCCCCTCTTTAATGGTGGCACTCCCCACGGACACTGTACACGGAAAACACTCGCTGGGGCCGTGGGAGGACTGAAGACAAGGACAGGGAGGCACAGTACTCACTGACAGCAACTGCAGCGTGGACCAGAGATCAGCGGTGCACAGCAGGGACGGTGATGCGGCACCGGAGAGTCAGAAATGGCGCCGGCACGTTCGCCTTTCACTTTCTTGTATGGGTGCGCTGGAGCATTGCGCTCAGCATTCTGGGCTCTCCTAAGATGGCGGCAGATGGGTCTCCTGGCCTCATGGGCAGTGCTAAAAATCTCCCGCACTTTTGCAAGGTTCAGTTAACCCTTTGTGGGCGTTCTTACACAGCGATGTGGCGCAGCAAACAAGTCCTGGGCGTTTTAACTCTTCCAGGGCTGTAACACACTGAGAGGACAGTCTTTAGGGCTTACTTCAGGGGTATAGGGCTCCCCCTCTTTGTGGCAAGCACTCTCAGGGAATAAACTTGATCTTAGCAAAGTCCACAATAAAGACCGATGCTCTGGAGACAATTTGGCGCACTTTTCGTGGCGACTTTCTCAAAATGGCACACACCCGTATCCTGTTCGTGACGCCAGTTTTTCTTGCGGTGACCAGATGGAAGGTAACGCTGCAGTTGGGATTGCGGGGTGCAAACAGCGCAGACTTGTCACGGTCTCTGGGCACGAGGGCGCAGCGCTGGTGCTGTCCCACGTTACCACCACTGGTACCGGTGATGAGGGGGCTGCACAAATGTTGGTGGTGATTGTTCCCCCGGGGCGCTTCCCCTATACTGTGCCGACTGGTGGTGTTTGGGGCGCCCTGATGTTGTCGGTGCAGAGTCAGACACAGAAACGGTTGTAAAGTTGAACTTTTACTTCCATGGGTGTGGAGGCACAAATGCTTAAACAGTTTCTTCAATACAAAACAACGGGGTACGCCTGGTGACACAGCAAAGTCCTGGGGTGCAGGGTAGACTTGATGAAAGGTGTTCCTAGCCCCTTATACTTCAGTGTTACAGCCCTAAGGTGCGTCTGGGCTCCTATTTGGCACATAGGAGGATGCCCACCATGATACTAGCACATAATATTCCCCACTCACGTTATGTGGTCCTGATAGCTCAGAGTTTCGGGGTGCAATAGTCAGGGTGGCAGGATATTCCACAGGTCTGGCCTTGGCCCCTGGATCCTGTGATACTGGCTATGGAGCACGTGTTCCAGAATGTTCTCTCCACAGTCTCATGCTGACAAGATAATGATGCTTGACTTCCTTCAGGGCGATGGCTAGGCAGACAGGGGACAGGATCTTCTGAATAGCTGGAGTATGTCAGCTCTCCAACCTTCCTGGGCCTGTCTAGGACTTGAGATTCCTGCACTAAACTCACTGCTTTCTTCACAGGACATCACACTTATCTCCTCACCTCCTCCTCCTAACACTCCACACTTCTCACTCCTCACACGCAGGACCTTCCTGCAGGGGTGTTACCATGGGGACCCAGTGATCAGCTGACTCCTCCCCTTTTCCCAGGCGATGTCCTCCCATTGGACATTTGGTTACTATTCAATCCTATGGGAGGTGTAATGCATGTGTGAGGCTCACTAGGTGGCGCTGTGTTGTGTGAGACTCAGGACCCCCTGCTATGTCACACAGGCTATGAAGCAACAGGAAATAATACAATGCACAGAGATCACCCTCAGCCCAGCCATAGCCAGCTCTGGGATGCCACACATGCATGGGATGGGAGTTATTCTCCCGCATGGAGCTCACCACGGACAGTATCCTTCTGTCACCCACCACCTGCACTGGGTCCAGTGGACTCCCCAGGACAGAGCTGGCCCTCCTAATCAGCTTGTTAAGTGTATTTCTGTCCCTGGTTGATATACTGCTCCCCCAGCAGGCCACTCCAAAGAAGATGGCTGATGCCACTACCGAGTTGAAGAAAGTCCTAAGAAGTGCCCCCCGGATTCCAAAGGCTCTCAGCTTCCTAAGCAGGTAGAGCCTGCTGTGGCCCTTCCTGTACAGGGCCTCCATATGATCTGCCCAGTCCAGCTTATTATTAAGGAGCAAACCCAGGTACTTATAGGTGTCCACAATCTCGATGCCCGTCCCCAGGATGTCCACTGGTTTAAGAGGTCATCTGCATTTATGAAATTCCACCACCATCTCCTTGGTCTTCCCCGCGTTAATCTTCAGGTGGTTCCGCTGGCAACAGTCCACAAAATCCCGGTTCAGTTCTCTGTACTCCCTGTCATCTTCGTCTATAATGAGACCTACTATTGCAGAGTCATCAGAATACTTCTGTAGGTAGCAGCTGGATGAGTTGCACCTAAAATCTGCAGTGTACAGTGTGAAGAGGAAAGGGGCGAGAACTGTACCCTGAGGTGCCCCCGTATTACAGATCATGGTATCTGACACACAGTCCCAGGCTCTCACATACTGAGCTCGGTTTGTGAGGTAGTCTAGGGTCCAGTTGGAGAGGTGGTGGTCCACTCCAGCAAGGCCCAGCTTGTCTATCAGTAGCCCTGGCTGTATGGTGTTAAAAGCACTGGAGAAATCAAAGAACATTATTCTCACCGTGTTCCCTGGTTTCTCCAGGTGAGACAGAGCCCTGTGCAGAAGGTGGATGATGGCATCATCTACCCCAATGCCCGGCCAATAAGCAAACTGGAGAGGGTCCATAGCGGGGCTCACTAGAGGTCAGAGATGTGTGAGAACCAATCTCTCTAAGACCTTCATCAGGTGGGATGTCAATGCTACGGGTCTATAGTCATTGAGGTCCATAGGGTGAGGTTTCTTTGGAACCGGTACCACACAATAAGATTTCCATAATTCAGGGACTATTTCCAGCTTCAGGCTCATATTAAACATATATGTAATAATACTACACAGCTAATCCCCACAAGTCTTAATTATGGTCATATCCATTGGCAACCAATCAAGACAACTGTCACCACTGAGATAGGCAGAGAAAATATTTAAAATGCTGCAAAATTTTTAACTACTTATATTTGCAAAAATGTTTCACTTTTAATTATCTACAAATACAAATGTGGTTATATGCATGGTAATACCCCTTTAAGTGAAGGAAAACCTAGGTACAACCCCAGATAGCTTTTAACCCTATCACGGGCCGGTCAATATACACAAATAAACAAATAAACTTTTTTTTTTTTTTTTTTAATGCTATAAATTTCTCATATCCATTTACTACATTTTCTCAAAGTGAACATCTGGCATATTGTGAAACTACTACCCAGCACCTTATAATCATGGACGCCTTCATGCAATTTTGCATCAAAGTGTATTGTTTTGCAAAAAAATAAAAAGTCATGTTTGTGGCCAGAGGACAGAACCTTAGATAAGCAAAACCTAATACATATAAAAGCTGAAGATGTGCAGAGTTGGTACATGTCACATATTCCTAGGGCTACATGGAAATACCCTCAGATATTCACCAAAGCAGAACAGGCCAAAAATCTCCATGAGCCATGGTGTCGATGAATGTCCTGGTTAGGTGCAGGGTGTAAGTCCTTGTCCTCAGAAAGTATCACATGGCATATTTACTCTCTGTTTGGTGAAAGGCTGTATTTGGTCTCCATCAGCCCCATAGATTTTGAATGGATGGGCAGGGCCCCTGACATTGTGACCCTCCAATTACTCCTTACTCCTTACTTTGGCCATGCAGTAAGGGATGGGGGATGCGGGACTGCTTTTCTGGTGATCAGTGAGGGTCCCTGTGGCAGATGGATAGATATTTCATGGCCCATGGATAGATATTCCAACAAAAACAGAAATTCTGGAAATTATATAATTTTTTTCTAATTGATATGTTAACTTTATTCTTTGGGTCAGAATGATTACGGTGATAACAATTTTTTTACACAATAGGGGCATTTCAGAATTTAATTATATATATTAAATATATAAAAAAATACTTCTCAAAATAAAAAAAACGTAAAACAAGACCTGCACAGCAAAATAATAAAAAAAAATAATAAAGACATTATACGTCTCCCAGAAATATCCTGCACCTTTGGCAGACCTTCTTATACTGTAAGTCCTGTATACATGGCCCACCCAATGTACAGAGGCCACGCTCGTATTCCTGGACCCGGGATCTTTGGGTTACAAGGTTTATTTGTGTCGCTAGGTGATTGAACCCTGAGAACATACAGCTGCCTGACACATTAAGATAAAGAGCCATCTCCATTGTATGTACACACTGGCCGTGTGTAAACAGCGCAATGGTCATTACTGGGAGGCGACTTTATAAGGACACACTTATGGGATTTTATTGAAGCACTTTCACATCTCATTCTTGTCATTAGTGTTTACAGATCGACGACTTAATGGTTTGTTTTCCACCTACTTATACAGGAGAAGCTGCGGTCACACAGGGCGTCTGTACGACTGTACCAGATCCCTTTAAGAACAGCAGCGTGCTGAGAATGTCTTGTTTTGTCCCTGTGTTATTCTGGCGTCTTCTTCTTCTGGGACAAAGAATTGGTGAAAGTGAAGTTGTCACATTGCTTCAGTTATAGAGTCACCCAGGCCCCATAGCAGTGCACGGACCCAGCGCAACTTCCTTCTTTACAACTATAATCTGCAGAAATCTCGGACATAGATTGTGTTTTGTTTTTTCATTTTTTTTTTTTTTCACAACAAAATCCTATTGCTTAAGTAGATCAGAACAGTGTTTCTTTTCCCACAGGTCGTAGCATCATCACTTATTGATGAAAATCTATGACGCTAGGTTCACGCTAGCGTTCGGGAATTATGTCCCCCATTCCACTTAAAATATGCGGAGAGAAAAGTCCTGCAAGCAGGACTTTCTCTCTGCCAATTTCAGGTGGAAAATGGGCTGAAACCCGGCAGACCCCATAGGCCATAATGGCCTCCACGGGTAACCTCTTTTTAAGCGGAGAGGGTTTCCGTTTTTGGGTCCCCAAGCAGCCCCGAAGAACGGAAACTGGTATGCAGGTATGAACCTAGCATTATTATTATTGTTTATTATTATTATTATTATTATTATTATTATTGTCTTATTAGTTTTATGTTATTATTATTATTTGTATTATTATTTGTATTATTTGTATTTTTTATTATTATTAGTATTGTTTTATTATTATTAGTATTATTATTATTATTGTTGTTTTATTAGTTTTTTATGTTATTATTATTATTATTATTATTATTATTTGTATTTTATTAATATTATTATTATTATTATTATTAGTAGTAGTAGTAGTATTGTTTTATTATTATTATTATTATTATTATTATTATTGTTTTATTATTAGTAGTATTATTTTACAGAATCTCACCCACACATTGCGGGAAAATACGCGCAGTGGACATGCTGCAATTTCCAAAACCGTTGCAGTTTTGGAAATCGCAGCATGTCAATTATACCTGCGGAAACACCAGCCACGGTTTTTCCTGTAGCGCTTTTTTGCTGCGGCCTGCTACGTGGTGCCTTAGCCTAATACTTCATTCTCGCATAAGAACAGCAGAGAAGACTGACACCTATGTAAACAGGACTCCCTTCTCTAGTCGCCATCCAGAATTTATTGAGAAAACTACGATGCTGGCGGTTAACGCTCTCAGTGCCGTGGTCAAGTCTGATCATGTTACTATACAAGGCAGAGAGACTCTCGCGTGGCCATGTTCATCAGGGCTGTAGTTACTATGGAGACAGTCCGAGACCACCAAAGGTACTTAAGTCTGTCTCTTGTTAATCCCTGCTAGGGTGTACCAGCGGTGGGCCCTGATAGAGACCTGTCGATATTTCTATTATGTCATATAGAATTTTTTTTTTCATCCCTACAGCCAAAAATGTGGGGGCCTATTTGTGACTGAATTCCAGTCGTCCCGCAGTATACGACCTCTAATCCTATGTTCACATCTGCGTCCTTTTTTCTGTTCATCTGGTTTGTCAGAGGATCAGAAAAATAGACACAATCGCATCCGTTTTATGATGGACAGGAATAGAGCCCGGGGGACCCCACTGACTACATTGGGCTCCGTTGGGTGTCTGAAATCACCACATAAATAAGTCGGTCTTACAGACCTTTTTCGTCCGGCGATTTATGACGGATCTGCAGCGGACAGACACCTAGCACAAGTGTGAACTAAGCCCAAGTCTGCCGTATAATATAGGATAGCATTAGAGACATGAAGACGTTATCAGCAGAAATACGTCCAGTAAATAAAAGCTGGCATAAAATGTGCAGAGATAAGAGGCCGCCGCTCCTGCGCTCGTCGCGTTCAATTAGAAACCGAGAACTTTGAGTAGGGAACGTGTCTAATGTAGTGATAACCAGGAATAACTAATCGTATACCATTGTGTCAATAAGGAGGCGGAAGAGTGTGAGAAAATGCTTCAGGAAGCCCTCAGGCCTGACACATGTATCAGCCATAACATTAAAACCAACGGCCTAATATTGTATACTTCTGCTTGTGCCGCCAAAGTAGCTCTGACCCACCAAGACATCGAGTCCACAAGACCCCTGAGGTGTCCTGTGTTGTCTGGGACAAAGATGTTAGCAGAAGATCCTCTAATTCCTGTAAGGTGCTCGATGCGGCCTACATGGAGATACGGCCTACGAGAAGATGTTAAAAAACAAATGAGGGGAAATGTGTCTGTTTTTCACACTTGTTTGTGTTTTTTTTTCTTAATACCTGCTAAAAAAATGTAAATATTTTTCCCTCTCTGCTACAGTAATTTTTACTTGGGTGACATTTATTGTTATGTCGCTGGGGGCGGGGCTAAAACCTGTGACGGGGGTGTAGTAGTGGTGGGTGGGGTCACTTTATTTATTTTTTTGCATTATTTGTTTTACACATTGTGCCCATAAGGTCATAACTTTATTTTCTTTAGGATTTCTCTTTTTTCTATACTGTACTCCAAAGCTGATTTGGATCCTCTAGGACCCAGCAGCTGCTGGAGTTCCTGGGTTCCTAGCGGTTGTTTGACCGCCAGGTCAGAGGGGAGCTGTATTATGGCAGCTCCCATAGCTGTGCGTGTATACAGAGATCGGGAAGACAGGGACAGCAATAAACCAAGTGGTCCAGAACTGGTTAAGGGGTAGAAGACATGATTCATCATTCTTCTATTGCTCCATGGTCCATGTCGGATTCTTACGTGCCCATTTTCGGCACTTTCAGCAGTGAACAGGGGTCAGCATGGGCGCTCCGTCTGGTCTGTAACTATATCACTTCATCTGTGGTACCCTGTGTGTAATGGCACCTTTCCATCATATTTGACAGTCACTTTTTAACACTTTGTGCTCCAGTAGCTCTTCTGTTGGTTCACTTTAAGAACTGAATAATCATGGCTCCCCAGTGACCCCCCAGCACACAGTATAATGCTCCCTGGTGACCCCAGCACACAGTATAATGCTCTCCAGTGACCCCACTACACACTATAATGTTCTCCAGTTTTCCCCACAGTATAATGCTCCCCAGTTGACCCCAGAACACATTATAATGCTCCTCAGTGACCCCACAAACAGTATAATGCTCCCCAGTGTTCTCTACAGTATAATGCTCCCCAGTGGCCCACACACATCATAATGCTCCCCAGTGAACTTACAAACAGTATAATGATCCCCAGTGGCCCACACACACATTATAATACCACCCAGTGGCCCCACATACAATATAATGCTCTACAGTGCCCCACCACACAGTGTAATGCTCCCCAGTGGCCCTACACATAGTATAATGCTCTCCATTGGCTCCCCACACAGTATAATGCTCCCCAGTGATCTCACAAACAGTTTAAAGCTCCCCAGTGTTACCCACATTATAATGCTCCCCAGTGGCCCACCACACATTGTAATGCTGCCCAGTGCCCCCCACATAGTATAATGTTCCCCACTGGTCTCACAAACAGTATAATGCTCCCCAGTGTTGCCCACATTATAATGCTCCCCAGTGGTCCCCACATACAGTATAATGTTCCAAAGAGGCCCTCCGCATAGTATAATGTTCCCCAGTGGCCCTCATACACAGTATAATGCTCTCAAATTCTACTGCTGGTGGCTGGTATAGATTGTATTGATATACCTGCTTCTAGCTGGTCCATGTATTACATGGTTGGCCATTCATTTGACTGTCAGACATACAATAAGATGCTACATATCAGCTCAGCTTTCCTGATAATAAGGCTACATTATAGTCACACAGTGCAGATTTGTTGCAGAAATTTCTGTGACTATTCTGTATATATTAACAGGACCTACACAAGTCAATGCACTTTCTTCAGTGACAGCACCATACAGATAAGTGGAAGTGAATTTCAGACTGGTCAGTCTATCGTAGACACGCTGACCCAATAGAGATTGTTGATGTAAGTCTAGAAATAAGCTGAATCCTGGATGCAGCTTTAGATGTGAATGGAATCTAAAAATAAATAATGCAATGTATTTACAGTCTGAGCCATTCATATAAGCTATAATATGGTGGTCACCCAGGTGGACATGCACTGTGATATATTAAAGGTGGAGTGTCACTTTAACACTGTCTCATACACAACTTCCTGCCAAGAAATCGATCAGTCGGGATTTACAATGCTCTGATTGTATCCACCATGTTTAGAGGGATTATGTAAGCTCCTGCTTGTGTCTTCTCCATGCTGGCAGCAGCCGAGGTGACAGATCTACAGGTGGAGAGAACATGTTAACAAATAAGTCCCTGGAAGGGATCCAGACAATCCTGGCGGAGCGTGGTGTGAAGGACCATGACGCATGGATTGGACAGGTTCCAGCTCGGCACCAATCCCTAGTGTGTAGCATGAGACGTGTTCAGATAGAAGAAAGTGCAGCGAGATCTCTGATACTACAGAAACTACAACTCCCAGCATGTTCCTACAATGGCCGAGCAAGTGCATGCAAGGAGTTGTAATTTCACACTAGCTGGAAGGTTGCCGACCGCTTCATACTGTCAACTGTCCCGAATTTGGTAGCAAATTCTAGCAGGTCTCGATCCAAAAAAGGTCAGAGTTTACTGAAACCTCACCATTGCATGAACGATCATTGTCTATGTTCCATTTGGCATGCACTGTGTGAATATGACCTTATGGACACATGTGGCGTGTAAGTCAGGAATAAAGGACTAAATCAGGACAGTGTAAGGATGTGTCCACTAACTGACAGCAAGCAGAGATATTAGTGATGACATGACCTTGCTGTAATGGAGATCATCCTCAGCACTGACTTCTGTGTGTAATATGCAGTTGTCAATCTGAATACTGCAGTATAAAGCATGGTGGAGGAATATAAGCAGCATCCTGACCAGGTAAAGCTAAAAACAACCAACATCTCCTTTCTTAGCCCACACCTGATTTTGGTGAGAGGACCTTGTACAGGTCACAGGTTCTGGTAAGCCTGACTACATACATATTTTATGCCCCAATATTCTATTAAAAAACTCTTCTCTTGAAGTAGCCATCTTGGATCATATATGGCAAAAGACCTTGAAATTTCACATTATGATGTCCTATTAACTCAGGACTGAAGCATTGTGGGTCTGTTTGGACAGCAGGGCCATGATGGTTTCTTGAGATGAGTGAAGCGGTTCGTTACAAGCCAAGATTGTTAGTAATTTTCCAAAAATTTTGGCAAAAAGTTTGGGGTTCATCGGCAACAAATTATTATTATATTCTGGAGTTTATTCAGACCCCTTAGTATAATAAGTGGAAGCCGGAAGATGACCAAAGAGGACTGTGAGAGAGTGGCGGACCCTGCAGGGGAGCCCAGGAGAGAGGCGGGGAAGGTGCAGGGGAGCCCAGGAGAGAGGCGGGGAAGGTGCAGGGGAGCCCAGGAGAGAGGCGGGAAGGTGCAGGGGAGCCCAGGAGAGAGGTGGGAAGGTGCAGGGGAACCTAGGAGAGAGGCGAGAAGGTGCAGGGGAGCCTAGGAGAGAGGCGGGAAGCTGCAGGGAGTCCAGGAGAGAGGCGGGAAGGTGCAGGGGAGCCCAGGAGAGAGGCGGGGAAGGTGCAGGGGAGCCCAGGAGAGAGGTGGGAAGGTGCAGGGGAGCCTAGGAGAGAGGCGAGAAGGTGCAGGGGAGCCTAGGAGAGAGGCGGGAAGGTGCAGGGAGTCCAGGAGAGAGGCGGGGAAGGTGCAGGGGAGCCCAGGAGAGAGGCGGGAAGGTGCAGGGGAGCCCAGGAGAGAGGCGGGAAGGTGCAGGGGAGCCTAGGAGAGAGGCGAGAAGGTGCAGGGGAGCCTAGGAGAGAGGCGAGAAGGTGCAGGGGAGCCTAGGAGAGAGGCGGGAAGGTGCAGGGAGTCCAGGAGAGAGGCGGGAAGGTGCAGGGAGCCCAGGAGAGAAGCGGGAAGGTGCAGGGGAGCCTAGGAGAGAGGCGAGAAGGTGCAGGGGAGCCTAGGAGAGAGGCGAGAAGGTGCAGGGGAGCCTAGGAGAGAGGCGGGAAGGTGCAGGGAGTCCAGGAGAGAGGCGGGAAGGTGCAGGGGAGCCCAGGAGAGAGGCAGGAAGGTGCAGGGGAGCCCAGGAGAGAGGTGGGAAGGTGCAGGGAGTCCAGGAGAGAGGCGGGAAGGTGCAGGGAGCCCAGGAGAGAAGCGGGAAGGTGAGTTATCCTTTATGATGCTTCCACCCCCCGGGATCCGAAGAGACTATAATAGAAGCACTACTGGTTCAGACCAAAATAAAACAGGTTGTGTGAATATTCACAAAATGAATCTCGTGAGGTCCGCCATTGTCTACTGGTTTCCCATTCAGCTGCTGTCCAGGGTGCGGAATGGAGAGGATTAGGCTTTGTCAGTGTGCTAGCCATGTTTTTTTTGTTTGTTTGTTTGTTTGTTTGTTTTTTATCTCAAATATTTTTTTATTTAATTTTTTTTTCAATTGCTAGAAATATTTTTTTTTTCTCACCCATTCACCTCTATGGCCCCATATATATGCTCATATATGCAACAATGAGCCCAGGGCAAAACTCAGTACCTATATCTGGCCATTTTGCAGTCTGGGCTCACTAGAGGAAGTGAATGTGTATTTGGATATTGCTATTCCACAATTGTTATTGCTCCCCCTCCTGTTCCTTTCATTCCTTCTCAGACTGTCCACCTATTGTCTTTAGGGTCAGTGGTCACACATGCTGACAAATTGAATTAGATCATACAATACAGACCGTATCTTCATAAACACATAATTCTCTCTGGAGTCCTGGGTTCGAATCCTGCCAAGGACAACATCTGCAAGGAGTTTGTATGTTCTCCCTGTGTTTGCGTGGGTTTCCTCCGGGTACTCTGGTTTCCTCCCACACTCCAAAGACATACTAATAGGGAATGTAGATTGTGAGCCCTATATGGGACAGTGACTGTCAATGTCTGTAAAAGTCCTGCGGAATATGATGGTGCTATACAAGTAAGGAAAATAAATAAATAAGTCAGAACCTGACTGTTCGCACCAAACAGATCTTCATGTGTCCTTCACAACACTGTTGAGAAATACTCAAAACAATAGTCTGTTTTTTCAGGATTACCTGCAATTTATTGAGTTCATGCAAGTTGGCTGATGACTGGCCTGAAGTGGTCAATCATATCAGACAATGGTAATTTTGGCTGACATCTAGCCAAATATATTCATCATGGTCCATCCAGCCCATTCTCAGCATCTACATGTACGTTTGTGTATGTCCGGCTTTACTGACAATTCCATAATAAAGTCTACAAACATGGGTTTTCGATAAGACTGGATTTGTGATCGGAGTTGTATGGAGAACTTAAATTTCCAAAAACTTTTGTGACAATAAGTAATCTGTGGGCGCGCTTAGAAAAGAAGGTGGGGGGGAAGGCGTGTGTGAAAACAACAACAATTCTCCAAAACTGCAGAGCAAAAGAAATAGACTCCTACCAAGCCGCGGCTGACGCTATTTATAGCCGCCCATAACTCTGTTCAATGCTTTGTTCTTACTATAATTGCCGAAACCTTAAACAAGAACACCCCAAGTGCCAGCCCCAAACAACAGCGCAGCGCAGGCACCATTATGTAACACACGACAATAAGCCTTCTATTAACTGTAAATACATAAAGTCAGGTATGTAATGTTATAGGATCAGAGTTTAGGGAGCGATCTTTAGTAGAACATTAGGATAAACTTTTTGCAATGGCCATCAGGCTAAACTTTTTGCAACACTGGTCTCCCACCGACTTATTTACCATAGGGATCACTGAGGTTGTATTCGTAGTCGTGTTTTCAGTTTATTGTGATTCTTTCATGGCCAAATGTGGTCTTATGTCCCCTGCCTAATTCATCTCAGACTCCTGGAACTTCCCCAAAAAATCATTTAGGGTCTATGAAGACAGTGGGGAATAATTTGTTAACGGTTTTCACTAAAGACTAACATACACGTTTATCAATCATTTTAGACACTTTTTACACTTCGTTCCAAAAGGGAACATGGTTTAGCACAAAGGGGAGTGGCTAATCTAGAAGTGGAGTGGCTAAACTAGAAGGGGAGTGGTTAATCTAGAAGGGGAGTGGCTAAACTAGAAGGGGTGGCTAAACTAGAAGGGGAGTGGCTAATCTAGAAGGGGAGTGGCTAATCTAGAAGGGGAGTGGCTAAACTAGAAGTGGAGTGTGGTAAAATGCAACATCATATGTCAAGTTATGTGCCAAATTTTGGCACATTTTTGGCATGATCTAAGCCAATAAATTGGTGACATAAGACAGTATAAATATGCACCATATTTATCACCCAGCACCAGCCACTGTGATAAATCTGGTGCGGCATAAGACTGTCTAGGATCATGGCCTAGCAGAAAGGGGGTGTGACTAAACAAAAAGAGGGTGTGGCTTGAGTTGCAACATTGTATACAAAAAAAAGTGCCAAAATGTAGTCCTGTTTTTGCCATGAACTAAGTCAGCATATACATGGTATAAGACAGTATAAATATGCCTCAGATTTATCACCCAGCATCAGCTACTGTGATAAATCTGGTGCAGTGTAAGATTATCTAAGCACATGGTTTAGCAGAATCACAATAGATGTTTAACCCCTTCACCAGCTAGACTATCAGAGAAGTTACCATGGATCCTTAAGGTTTTGCATGCCTTATGGGACGCTAACATTACAGGAATATCCTTATGTTTCACTGCAGTAAGTGCTATACTTGTGTGGTCGCTGTATCCCACCTCTGGGGCTTGTATGTGTTTGCAGAATGTGATCACTCCGCCATTCACCAATTCCACATTAAAGTCGGTTTCGGCGCAGCTTTCTTGGCTCTGCCTTTAATTTTATTGGGCTTAATAGAGAGCGCCATTGAATCCAATGAGGACATCGATCAGTTACCCCTGACTGTATTTTTGCTTACATTCTCTGACAATAAGTGTACATTATAGGGGTTGTTCCTCGTGGGCAATCCTTATCAAGGTCCCACAGATCTGCACATCACTAAGTGTCCCCTTGCCATTCAATGTTCAATTTCTCTGCAGCGCCACCACTGGGCAAATGAAGCATTACATACTGCTCATTCATATCAGTGGCATGTTTGTGTAATCCTGGACAGGTCAGGTCCTCCAGAGCAGGAGACACTCTTTGTAGCCTGTATTCACTCTACCCAATATGGGGTGCAAGGGTTTTCGGAATGAGGCTGACCATGCCGTTGCTATCGGGTCCTTGGAGAGATGGGGCACAACTACTATATGGCACAAACCCATATATGACCCTTGAGGAAGTACATTGTTAGCACCCCAAAGGGAAGGGGTAACAGAGACATACACCCGGCATGGATAGCAAAACACAACACTGGTATTGGAGACCCTTTTTGATCATTGTTATGTATGCATGTGCGCCCTCCAATGATATAAGTAACTGCCTAACATGGTGGTTGTGCTAAAACCGATCTATGCTTCCGTAAAAACAAAACCCCTTATAGCTTCAGTATATCTGTCCTATGATAGTATATGGCAGCTCAGATAACTGTACGCCCCCTATGGTTGTTACATAGATGGTGTACTTTATCTATCAGGACAAGATCTAGTATGGTGAAAAGTATATGGGATAGCTCATTGTAGGGCGTAGTATTAATTATAATAATCAGGATTTACCACTAGAGGTCAGTACCGCACCCAATATGCCACAAGCTGAAACCTGGCAAACCTAACCTACTATTAATTAACTCCTTACATGCAAGGATATATATATTAGACATAAAATATACATATATATAATTCCTTCCAGCTTTATTCTTACACATTGCATTTCTTCATGGATTAAAACTTCTGTGCAGCGACCTGACTTTTGGCGCAGTGTGTGGGAAGTCATTGAACAGAATATGGAAATTTCCATATGACTATAAATGCTAACCCTTAATTCATATTCCCGCCCACGTCGTATAATTGTATTTATATGTGAAGGTATTACATGTGTAATTACTGGAAAAGAATGGAGCATTGTTAAAAGCGTACCCCAAAGTTTTCATATCCAGCCTTGTGCTCCATGAATACATTGTACTGTCGCTATTGTCATCTCACATTATTATTATCCCTCACGTCCTGTATTTTAATGTCGGGATGAATACAGTCTATGACTAAAGAAAAGTTGAGAATCCAAAAGTTAAAATAATACACTATAGCGGTTTTATGGAAGAAAATTATTTGTATTATAGCAAAAAGTTGAGTCACCATTAAGTTATATTGTATTATTTATCCTATACTGATCCTGAGTTACATCCTGTATTATACTCCAGAGCTGCACTCACTATTCTGCTGGTACAGTCACTGTGTACATACATTGCATTACTTATCCTGTACTGATCCTGAGTTATATCCTGTATTATACTCCAGAGCTGCACTCACTATTCTGCTGGTGCAGTCACTGTGTACATACATTACATTACTTATCCTGTACTGATCCTGAGTTACATCCTGTATTATACTCCAGAGCTGCACTCACTATTCTGCTGGTACTGTCACTGTGTACATACATTACATTACTTATCCTGTACTGATCCTGAGTTACATCCTGTATTATACTCCAGAGCTGCGCTCACTATTCTGCTGGTGCAGTCACTGTGTACATACATTACATTACTTATCCTGTACTGATCCTGAGTTACATCCTGTATTATACTCCAGAGCTGCGCTCACTATTCTGCTGGTACAGTCACTGTGTACATACATTACATTACTTATCCTGTACTGATCCTGAGTTACATCCTGTATTATACTCCAGAGCTGCACTCACTATTCTGCTGGTGCAGTCACTGTGTACATACATTACATTACTTATCCTGTACTGATCCTGAGTTACATCCTGTATTATACTCCAGAGCTGCACTCACTATTCTGCTGGTGCAGTCACTGTGTACATACATTACATTACTTATCCTGTACTGATCCTGAGTTATACCCTGTATTATACTCCAGAGCTGCACTCACTATTCTGCTGGTGCAGTCACTGTGTACATACATTACGTTACTTATCCTATTGCACATTTTCTGTTAGTACAATAAACCTCATTTCAATCCTGAAATATTACTGTTTCCATCAGTTATTAGATATATCAAATTGAAATGTCTGTTGCAAACACCCAAATATTTAGAACTAAAAATGATTAAGATTAATAGGGGTGCCCAAACTTTTTCATATGACTGTATATGAACAGCACTCAGTAGAATAAATTAACTACAATGGTGTCGGCAGCTTCCTGTCACAGTGTCTGTCATTTTATTCCACACAGCATGCCGAATAATTTTGTGTGGATTTTTTTGATGCAATCTGCTACAAAGGACGCCCACATAGCTCCAAAGAGCTCATTTGCTTATTGACAAAAAGGCGATCTAAACAAATCAGGCAGCAATTCACAAGGGGAAAACACTGTTGGACACAAGTGAGCCTAACCTGTCCAACTGCCAGGCTGGGGTGATCTGCTGGTTTCTGCTGACAGACTCCCTTTAAAACCACCAGGGATTTGTAATGAAGGTACTGAACCAGCAGGGGGCACAGCCAGTAATTCATTTCTCAAAGAGCTTGAAGCTCTCTTATCTATTTAGGCACAACAAATTGTCTGACATCTTGAGTCTTTCCATGTTATGGCATTAGGTCACAGATCTCGTGTCTTCTCTTTAACATGATAAATCTGCCTATAAACGCACACAACATAATACGGGGAGGGGTTGTGGAGTGGAGGCATTATGTGAATAGACCACTACCCCAAAGTATGTATGGTGCAGGGCGATCCCCCTTTCGCAAGACTGGCTATCAATCTTCATTGTTTTTGGTATTGTATGGTATTATATTAGTCATACATTATATATTTTGCCATTAAACTATCAGATTCCCTGACTGACCATTAGGTGGCAGTAGTGGAGCACTGGCCACTGAGTAGCCGGCTGCCTGTGGAATGAGTCACTGGCTTTCAGCTGTTAATAATTGTGCTGCGATAACCTGCAGAATGTATCAGATAATTGCTTTGCCTTTGCAAGTGACAATTAGCAGTGTAGTAGTAGGCCACATGGTAGCTATATATATTATATAGGAGTTATTATGTGACCGTGCCACTTCATTTTTCAGTATGTGACTTATTGCCAGTGTACATATACAAAAGGAATGAACAATGTGTTAATGAGTGTATGTCATATGGGAAGGGGTCAGTGCTTTACCGCATGTGTGGAACCTAAAACTGTAAAGAAAACGGGGCTATAAAGGTACACTCTTCATTTACTAGTATCCAAATAATACCATTGTATAATGCAAAATAATACAGTAGCTAAATAATACTACCATGTAGTGCCATATAAAGCAGAATCTAAACAATATTACCATACAATGCCAAATAAGAGTATTGAAATAATACTACCATATATTGACAAATAATACAGAATCTAAATAATGCTACAATACAATGCCAAATAATAAAAGAATACAATATACATGTAATACCATTGTATAATGCAAAATAATACAGTTTCTAAATAATGCAGCCATACAGTGCCATATGATGCAGAATCTAAACAATACTACCATACGGTGCCAGGTAGTATAGAATATAAATAATACCACCATGCAGTGCCAAATAATACAGAATTTAAATACTACCTTGCAGTGCCAAATAATATAGAATCTAAATAATATCACCATACAGTACCAAATAATACGGAATCTAAATAATACTACCATACAGGGCCAAATAATACAGCATTCCAATAATAGCACCATAGAATGGGCAGCACGGTGGCTCAGTGGTTAGCACTGCAGACTTGCAGCTCTGGAGTCCTGGGTTCGAATCCTGCCAAGGACAACATCTGCAAGGAGTTTGTATGTTCTCCCCATGTTTGGTGGGTTTCCTCCGGGTACTCTGGTTTCCTCCCACACTCCAAAAGACATTCTGATAGGGAATATAGATTGTGAGCCCTATATGGGATAGTGACTGTCAATGTCTGTAAAGCGCTGCGGAATATGATGGCGCTATATAAGTAACCATAATAATTAAAGTAATGCTATACAGTATGCTTGGTATTCAGTGAAGAGGCTGCAGTACTCACCTTATTGTTGTGGTCTCTTCAATCAGCCGATCGTTGGGGGTCTCAGGTGTCACACCTCAACAAATCTGATATTGTTGAGCAATCGTAAGGCTAGATCACCAATATTACAATACTGAATACCACTTTAAGGCTGGTTGCAGACAACCGTGCTGTAACTGACCTGCCATGAATTAAAAGCACGGGGGATATGGGGATATCCCTGTGTGCCGCCCATGCTTGCGCCATGTTTCCGCGGCTCCTTTCATTAAATGGTGGACTGTTGGCATGCACACGGGACCGTGAAATTCACAGTCGTGTGTACGGGCCCATAGAAAAGAATAGGTCAGTGTGCTATCCATGAAATACATGGATAGCACACTGACCCACACCACGGTCATCTGCAAGGGGCCTAAGGCTGCTTTCACACGGTCAGTGACTCTGTTCAGTGATTGTGTGCCAAAACTAGGAGTGGGTTAAAAACACAGAACAGGTACAACTATTTCTATTATACCTGATCTCTGTGTAGTCTCCACTCCTAATTTTGGCTCACAATCACTGAACAAAATCACTGACCAAACACTGACCGTGTGAAAACAGTCTAAACGTTGGATTTGGTGGTCCAGTGAAAATTCCTGGAGATCCAGTTTTTGCCCAGTTACCACTACCTAATACTGGCCCTGAATGACACAGTATGCGGAACACATAGTATCTGACCCTGACTCAGTATGGCGGTACACATAGTATTTGACCCTGACTCAGTATGGCGGTACACATAGTATTTGACCCTGACTCAGTATGGCGGTACACATAGTATTTGACTCTGACTCAGTATGGCGGTACACATAGTATTTGACCCTGACTCAGTATGGCGGTACACATAGTATTTGACCCTGACTCAGTATGGCGGTACACATAGTATTTGACCCTGAGTCTGTATGGTGGAGCACACTGTATCTGATACTGACTCAGTATGGCGGCTCACAGCATATCTGATATTGACTCAGTATAGTGGCACACACCATATAGTGTTTAAAAAACACTTTGTATCTATGACAAAACCCCATGTATACACCTCCCTAGGTTACCCGTTTGGATACACAGACTGTACTTTTTGCTGAAGTCCCTGTGTCCATCCTACACTAAATTAGATTTTTTTGGAAACGATCAATAGATCACATATGGTTGTAGAAAGTCTCTGGTCCCTGACTCATATCAACTCCCAGCTTCATGTTATCTTTGTTGTTTGCAGATTATATACCACGTGACTGGCATCATCCATGATGTGTGGTAAAAACTATCAGGCCACAATGTTGCTGTGACCTCAATGATGAGAGACAAAAACACATATATATTCCTCATACAGGTGCATCTCAATAAATTAGAATATCTTTGAAACGTTCATTCATTTCAGTAATTCAGTAATACAATCCATAATCAGCGTCTTCAATGATTGTGTGTCCTACTGAACCAGACTGAGGGACCATTTAAAGGCTTAGGAAACCTTGGCAGGTAACACTGAATTTACAAGACTGAACTGAACTTACAATATTCTAATTTTCTTAGATTTGGGTTTTCATTACCTGAAATCCATAATCAATATTTACAGAAATAAAACACTTCAAATAGAACACTCTGTGTGTGAAGAATCTAGAAAATATAGGAGGTCACTTTTTTTTAATATAATTACTGAAAGAAATAAACGTTTCAAAGATATTCTAATTTATTGAGATGCGCCTGTATATGCTACACAAACACACACATATACAGGTAACATGGGCCCCAGGTTGTTCGGAAAGTGTGAGTCCCTCCCACTGTTCATGCTAAAGATCCCTGTGACAGCAATTCCTGCGACCACATAATAATATGCAGCCACAGGGATCACAGAAAAAAATCCAGACCTATTAGGTCTAATTACTAGAGATGGGCAAACCTCAAAAGATTTGTTTTGTTTCGAGTTCAGGCGGTTTGTTTCAAAGATTTCTTTCAGGTCAGATAAGTTTGTCGAGTTTAACTTGGTTCAAAACATAGTGTATAAGACTGTCAGGGCTCCCAGGAACCTATCTATAAAACATAGTGTAGAATACAGTCAGGGCTCCTAGGAACCTATCTATAAAACATAGTGTAGAACACTGTCAGGGCTCCTAGGAACCTATCTATAAAACATAGTGTAGAACACTGTCAGGGCTCCTAGGAACCTATCTATAAAACATAGTGTAGAATACTCTTAGGGCTCCTAGGAACCTATCTATAATACATAGTGTAGAACACTCTTAGGGCTCCTAGGAACCTATCTATAATACATAGTGTAGAACACTGTCAGGGCTCCTAGGAACCTATCTATAAAACATAGTGTAGAACACTGTCAGGGCTCCTAGGAACCTATCTATAAAACATAGTGTAGAACACTCTTAGGGCTCCTAGGAACCTATCTATAAAACATAGCGTAGAATATTTTTAGTGCTCCTAGGAGTCTATAAAGATAGTGTATGACACTGTCAGGGCTCCTAAGTTTCTATATCTATAAAACATAGTATATTGCAAAACAGATGGCAAGCAGCGGGTATACTGTGCTGAGACTTTTTTAAAACTCTTTTTAACATTTAAAAAGTTCCAGCATTTAGCCTGTTTTGGGGGAAGGTGCATGTCCAGGGCTTTTTATACACATGGCAGTTATATCAGAAAAAGCAATGATTTTATACAAAAATTACCCTGTTTTGAGGTCTTGTAAATGCTACAGGTTTGTTATTTTGAAGAAAAAAATAGTGTGTGTACCTGGTAGCAAGTGATGAATAAGAAGTGGGTTTACAAAACAAAACAAAAAACTGTCAAAAACAATCTCTTTATGGGAGCAGATTCAGCAAGGAGTGGCAATTACAGAATTTCAAGGAAAAATTGGGGCAATGTCCCTGCCAGTTAAAAAGTGAAGAAGAATTGAGGGTTTTTTTTTTTGTTTTTTTTTAAAGACACCAAAAATTCCATTTATGGGAGCAGATGCCACACCAACATGGTATTGAAAAAAAGCAATGGCATGTTTTTTTTTAGGTCTTTGAGGCTATTTGGGGGCCTTTTTAAATGTAATTTTTTTTTATTATGCCAATACTCTGGCACCAACAGTGTGGAATAATAGGACATGATGGACCAGGCCACAGGACATGTCTGGTTGAGTGGTGATAGCTGTGGGAACATGTGTAGTAGAATGGCATGGAATAATGTGATGGACCAGGCCGGAGGACATGTCTGGTGGGAGTGGTGGTAGGCACTAGGCAGCTGTGATAACATGTGTGGTTTTGTCCTGACGGCCCTGTCATAAGTTGACTTGGTTTTCCTAGTGCCCTTTTGTGAGCGGCAGGCAGTAGCAAGACCCTGTAAGATGCTGGGGCCTCTGCAGTGACGTTGTGAAGGTGGTGCTGGTTGGTAGGACACTGGGCAGCTTACCTCTAGATGTCATCCTAGCCACCATTGTGTACATAATAATAAGCTGGGTAGTTTGCTAAATTACAGTGCCTTGTGAAAGTATTCGGCCCCCTTGAACTTTTCAACCTTTTGCCACATTTCAGGCTTCAAACATAAGGATATAAAATTTTAATTTTTTGGTGAAGAATCAACAACAAGTGGGACACAATCGTGAAGTGGAACAAAATGTATTGGTTATTTTAAACTTTTGTAAAAAATAAAAAACTGAAAAGTGGGGCGTGCCAAATTATTCAGCCCCCTTAAGTTAATACTTTGTAGCGCCACCTTTTGCTGCGATTACAGCTGCAAGTCTCTTGGGATATGTCTCTATCAGTTTTGCACATCGAGAGACTGAAATTCTTGCCCATTCTTCCTTGGAAAACAGCTCGAGCTCAGTGAGGTTGGATGGAGAGCGTTTGTGAACAGCAGTTTTCAGCTCTTTCCACAGATTCTCGATTGGATTCAGGTCTGGACTTTGACTTGGCCATTCTAACACCTGGATACGTTTATTTGTGAACCATTCCATTGTAGATTTAGCTTTATGTTTGGGATCATTGTCTTGTTGGAAGATAAATCTCCGTCCCAGTCTCAGGTCTTTTGCAGACTCCAACAGGTTTTCTTCCAGAATGGTCCTGTATTTGGCTCCATCCATCTTCCCATCAATTTTAACCATCTTCCCTGTCCCTGCTGAAGAAAAGCAGGCCCAAACCATGATGCTGCCACCACCATGTTTGACAGTGGGGATGGTGTGCTCAGGGTGATGAGCTGTGTTGCTTTTACGCCAAACATATCGTTTTGCATTGTGGCCAAAAAGTTGGATTTTGGTTTCATCTGACCAGAGCACCTTCTTCCACATGTTTGGTGTGTCTCCCAGGTGGCTTGTGGCAAACTTTAAACGAGACTTTTTATGGATATCTTTGAGAAATGGCTTTCTTCTTGCCACTCTTCCATAAAGGCCAGATTTGTGCAGTGTACGACTGATTGTTGTCCTATGGACAGACTCTCCCACCTCAGCTGTAGATCTCTGCAGTTCATCCAGAGTGATCATGGGCCTCTTGGCTGCATCTCTGATCAGTCTTCTCCTTGTTTGAGATGAAAGTTTAGAGGGACGGCCGGGTCTTGGTAGATTTGCAGTGGTCTGATACTCCTTCCATTTCAATATGATCACTTGCACAGTGCTCCTTGGGATGTTTAAAGTTTGGGAAATCTTTTTGTATCCAAATCCGGCTTTAAACTTCTCCACAACAGTATCACGGACCTGCCTGGTGTGTTCCTTGGTCTTCATGATGCTCTCTGCGCTTTAAACAGAACCCTGAGACTATCACAGAGCAGGTGCATTTATACAGAGACTTGATTACACACAGGTGGATTATATTTATCATCATCAGTCATTTAGGACAACATTGGATCATTCAGAGATCCTCACTGAACTTCTGGAGTGAGTTTGCTGCACTGAAAGTAAAGGGGCCGAATAATATTGCACACCCCACTTTTCAGTTTTTTAATTTTTACAAAAGTTTAAAATAACCAATACATTTCATTCCACTTCACAATTGTGTCCCACTTGTTGTTGATTCTTCACCAAAAAATTAAAATTTTATATCTTTATGTTTGAAGTCTGAAATGTGACAAAAGGTTGAAAAGTTCAAGGGGGCCGAATACTTTCGCAAGGCACTGTATTTATCCATTTTGTTATGTGTACACATTGGTGGGTTACAAGGCTATATGTTGCCTATTTATTATGCTTACTTATATAGCACCATCATATTCTGCAGCGCTTTACAGACACTGTCCCATATAGGGCTCACAATCTATATTCCCTATCAGTATGTCTTTGGAGTGTGGGAAGAAACCCACACAAACACGGGGAGAATATACAAACTCCTTGCAGATGTTGTCCTTGGCAGGATTTGAACACAGGACTCCAGTGCTACAAGGATGCAGTGCTAACCACTGAGCCACCGTGCTGCCCATCTGCATGCAGTGCCGTGAGTATACCGTACTGGGCACCACTTGTGCAAGGGGTCAGGGCTGAGAGCTGACCGTTTCCGGGGTCCACCCTAGCCTAGAGGCTCAACACTGGATTCACCTGCACCCTTGTGAGCTGGTCTGAACCTGAGATAAAACAATGACACCCACATACACCAATGTTAACAGGAGGTTATGGTTTATAATCCTCATATTCCTATATGGTCCTTACTGACACAGTACTCTCAGCTATGTGGACTTGAGGTGGAGCTGTAACAGGCCTGGGGTCATTCTCTTGGTTGCAACGTCAAACGACAGATACATTGCATGTTCACGGCCATTGTAGATCAGGGACCTACAGAGGAACAGAGTGGTTCCTTACAAAGTAAACTGTTCCAAGTTTTGATATGGGGTCCCAAGGCTATGCAGCTTTTTTGGTCTGGTTCCTGTTTTTATGTGAGACCTCAATCCCCCTCTCTACTGTGTTCAGTTGCTCTTGTTGACTTGGTCTTCAGTCTTCTTTCAGACAGTGTGCTGTGGACAGATGTGAGACGTCAGACCTGGGAGCCTGATGACACTTATATTGTAACCTGATGACACTTATAATGTAATCTGAGACAGGAATTGACATTATGGCATCACCATGGCTAGAGTTATGTGTGATCTCTGCATATGGTGTCCCCTGTATTCCTTGGTCCTGCAGCAGCTGCCGCCATATACAGTATATGTTGGAGATGACACACTTTATTATATGCTGGATCAGCAACCATATCTATTGTATTCCTGGAATATTGATCGGCAGCGATCACTCTTATCACGGTCACTATGTATGGAGTAATCCGGACAAAAGACAAACACCACAATATACATTTTCTTTTCTTCTTTTTTTTTATTAGCAATAAACAACATTGTAATCCAATTATTACTGGCCCTTTAAATTAATAAATGGTTACAGTAAGTGTCAGGTCAGGCCTGGCGGAGGCCACAGAACTCTGTCTGTTCACTTTGACCAGTCCACCATTGTCCTGAGATGAGAATCACCAGACCCATAGATCGGCGAAACAAACCCCACAGAGAGTAAGGCTGTGTTCACATGGAATTTTTTGGCAGCGGATTTTGAGGCGGAATCCGCCTCAAAATCCGCCTGAAAAAACTCTTCCCATTCATTTCAATGGGAGTCAGTAGCTTTTTTTTTCCTCTAGTGGCTTTTTTCCGCTAGTGGAAAAAAAAAAGCAACATGTCTGCGGCTCAAGACGCGCAGCTGATTAGGCCCATTCACTCGGGCTTAATCAGGAGCGGTTAGCCACGACGGAATGCTGATGCACTGCATTGGAATCCCGTCGTGGCAGACCGCGGCAAAAACTCCGGGGGCGGAAAATTTTCCGCCGTGTGAACACACCCTTATACCTCAGGGGGCAAAAAATTCCTTCCTGACCCCAGAACTGTCAATCGAATCTCTCCCTGGATCTCCTATGTCCTGCTGCCTATTGCTCTATATATATATGTATTTATTTTATATGCTCATGAGAGCTGACGCTGTCAGGAAAGAATCGGGAGGAAAGGCTGTCAGCCAAATGCAGATCAAGCAGAGCCCAGTGACTACAGGGAAGCCTGTAAAAAACATAAAAACAGTCAACACTGTCCACACTTCTGTAGAGGGGAGAGAAGACACGCGTCTCCACCCGTCCTATGTCAATATACATGTATTTTATATTTATGCATTGTGACAGCTTAGGGGAATTACACTCAAAATGGCGGCTTGTCCTGGTCCGGACAGCGGTGGTTCGTGGTACTGGGCGCCGGAAAAATAGCTTTCAGACAGTCCAAGTGTAAAATAAAACGTGGCTTTATTCAGCTTAACTGCAACATAACAAAACAACAAAAAAACCTATGCCACAGTTAGGGCCTAACTCACTCCTTGAGCCCCTAACTGTCCTGACTGTTGCTCAGCTCCAGCAACAGTCCTCTGTGGACGCCAGCCCTCTGGGACAGAGCCTCTCTCTCTGTCCTAGCTGGTCCACTTGAGCAGCCGGACTAATGCTCCACTCAGCAAAAGTCCCCTGTGGCCCCAGCCCCTCTGGCACAGACCGTCTATCTGTCCAACTGGTCCACTATTTCCTGCTGTGTGCAGGATACTCCAGTCCTCTGGAGTTACACACCACCCAAAGGCGTGGCTGAGAGCCTTTTCTGGTCTGGCCTGGGTCGCTCAACAATGCCCTCTGGCTCACATACTTACAGCATTAATAAATTATATGTTTTTACGTTATGTTATAATTTTTGGTGCTTGTTTTTTTATGTACCGTATTTTTTGGTCTATAAGACGCACCGGACCATAAGACGCGCTTAGGTTTTAGAGGAGGAAAATAGGGAAAACATTTTGAAGCAAAAAATGGTAAAATATGTAATATATGGGAGTTGTAGTTTTGCAACAGCTGCAAGGTCACATTGACAGGTGGCCCTGCCGCTGTACAGGGATGCATAGGGCGTCTTTTTTTGCGGGGCCAGATGTACTTTTTAGTTATACCATTTGGGGGAATGTCTATTGCTTAGATCACTTTTTATTCAAATCAGAGGCGAAACAGTGAAAAAAACAGCAGTTCGGCACTTTTGATTTTTTTCTCCCCCCGCTACAGCGTTCACCCTACAGGAAAAATATTTTCAGAAGTTTGTAGACCGGGCATTTTCGGACACAGGGATACCTAATGTGTATGTGTTTCACAGTCATTTTCTATTTTTATATGTATTCTAGGGAAGTGGTACTGTGCAGTGTCTATACACTGGGCAAGAGAAGTGGTACTGTGCAGTGTCTATACACAGAGGAAGAGAAGTGGTACTGTGCAGTGTCTATACACAGAGGAAGAGAAATGGTACTGTGCAGTGTCTATACATAGGGCAAGAGAAGTGGTACTGTGCAGTATCTATACACAGAGGAAGAGAAGTGGTACTGTGCAGTGTCTATACACTGGGCAAGAGAAGTGGTACTGTGCAGTGTCTATACACAGAGGAAGAGAAGTGGTACTGTGCAGTATCTATACACAGAGGAAGAGAAGTGGTACTGTGCAGTGTCTATACACTGGGCAAGAGAAGTGGTACTGTGCAGTGTCTATACACAGAGGAAGAGAAGTGGTACTGTGCAGTGTCTATACACAGAGGAAGAGAAGTGGTACTGTGCAGTGTCTATACATAGGGCAAGAGAAGTGGTACTGTGCAGTGTCTATACACTGGGCAAGAGAAGTGGTACTGTGCAGTGTCTATACACAGAGGAAGAGAAGTGGTACTGTGCAGTGTCTATACACAGAGGAAGAGAAGTGGTACTGTGCAGTGTCTATACATAGGGCAAGAGAAGTGGTACTGTGCAGTGTCTATACATAGGGCAAGAGAAGTGGTACTGTGCAGTGTCTATACATAGGGCAAGAGAAGTGGTTCTGTGCAGTGTCTATACACTGGGCAAGAGAAGTGGTACTGTGCAGTGTCTATACACTGGGCAAGAGAAGTGGTACTGTGCAGTGTCTATACACTGGGCAAGAGAAGTGGTACTGTGCAGTGTCTATACACTGGGCAAGAGAAGTGGTACTGTGCAGTGTCTATACATAGGGCAAGAGAAGTGGTACTGTGCAGTGTCTATACATAGGGAAAGAGAAGTGGTACTGTGCAGTGTCTATACATAGGGCAAGAGAAGTGGTACTGTGCAGTGTCTATACACTGGGCAAGAGAAGTGGTACTGTGCAGTGTCTATACACTGGGCAAGAGAAGTGGTACTGTGCAGTGTCTATACATAGGGCAAGAGAAGTGGTACTGTGCAGTGTCTATACATAGGGCAAGAGAAGTGGTACTGTGCAGTGTCTATACATAGGGCAAGAGAAGTGGTACTGTGCAGTGTCTATACATAGGGCAAGAGAAGTGGTACTGTGCAGTGTCTATACACTGGGCAAGAGAAGTGGTACTGTGCAGTGTCTATACACTGGGCAAGAGAAGTGGTACTGTGCAGTGTCTATACATAGGGCAAGAGAAGTGGTACTGTGCAGTGTCTATACATAGGGCAAGAGTAGTGGTACTGTGCAGTGTCTATACATAGGGCAAGAGAAGTGGTACTGTGCAGTGTCTATACATAGGGCAAGAGAAGTGGTACTGTGCAGTGTCTATACATAGGGCAAGAGAAGTGGTACTGTGCAGTGTCTATACATAGGGCAAGAGTAGTGGTACTGTGCAGTGTCTATACATAGGGCAAGAGAAGTGGTACTGTGCAGTGTCTATACATAGGGCAAGAGAAGTGGTACTGTGCAGTGTCTATACATAGGGCAAGAGAAGTGGTACTGTGCAGTGTCTATACATAGGGCAAGAGAAGTGGTACTGTGCAGTGTCTATACATAGGGCAAGAGAAGTGGTACTGTGCAGTGTCTATACACAGAGGAAGAGAAGTGGTACTGTGCAGTGTCTATACATAGGGCAAGAGAAGTGGTACTGTGCAGTGTCTATACATAGGGCAAGAGTAGTGGTACTGTGCAGTGTCTTTACATAATGTAAAAACTGGTACAGCATACATCATACAACAGACTGTGAAGATGTGCTCCCACTGTACCTTAAATCTTTGTACCCTTTGCCATTTAACCCGTAAATAAATACACTCCGACCTATTTGTGGGTTTTAGTGGGAATGGCCACAGCTTTTTATTGAGTATAACCATTTTCAAACGTAAACCGTAAGCAAAACAAGTGTCCAAAGAAAGCGTAATATCTGCAACCGCTTTTTCTTTAGCTCCCCGCCCAAATGCCTATCCACTGTAGGCCAGCGGGCATGTGGGCAACTTTCCATTTTCTTGGACACGTAACCCGCCAAGGAGGATATGGCGTATCCCTACGACTTATCCGACCAAACTCCTCACAGTCTCTGGCCGCTTCGCTATACGCTTTGCGGCCGCCCATACTCTCTCAAAACACAGATACGTATTCCCAGACACGCACACATATATATTCTCTCTCGCCTCTCTCTCTCTCTCTCTCTCTCTCCCTCTCTCTCTCTCTCTCTCTCAAAGACACACACATATACACTCACACATACACACACATATACTCTCAAACACACAGACACAAACACTTCATCAGGCTTCTTCTTGCCCAAAGTCATCTTGTATCTGTCACTGGGAGATCTTTTGTTCATGTTATATGATCACATGATATCTGTACAGGTCCTCCAGTCCCAATACAATGCAGACTGGAGGACCTGCACATCTAAGCATGTGTGGATCAGTGTACATCACAGTTATGTTATGTTTC
Organism: Leptodactylus fallax; assembly: GCA_947044405.1. NCBI lineage: Eukaryota > Metazoa > Chordata > Amphibia > Anura > Leptodactylidae > Leptodactylus > Leptodactylus fallax. Next base: position 904,568 of record CAMRHE010000434.1, read on the forward strand.
TTGGCTTCTAAACTGTATTCCCCATATACAAAGGTGTATGCAGGGCTGATTGTGCTTCCCCTTCTTACCCACAGGTGGGGCCCTAGGCAGCCGCCTACCCCCACTCACGCCAGGAGTGTGATAACTGTCCCTCACTGATCAAAAGTATGTGAATATGGCTGTATGACAGTCACTGTCAATACATATTAAACGCTCCCAGGGTGATCTTTGGTACACTGCAATGGACTGTATTTCCATGTAATTAATAGTCACATGATGACATCACCACTCATGTATTATAAGTAATGACAAGATGATTGCCATTATCCTGTGTTTGCTGACCTAATCGTGAATCTTCACTGCAGCCGCATTGCTTGTGTATTATAATGCTATAACTGGTCCCCGGAGTTCACTGCCTTCCATTCACACAGCTTTACCTGCACTTCATAAAGCCACAGGCGGCTGATGTGTTTGACTTAATAAGTTTCAAGTACACTCAGAAATGCAGAGACAGAGCCAAGAATCTGATGAATTCGTAAGAGATAATTATCCATTCCACAGGCGGGATATTATGGATATTATAAAATGCATTTACATAATTCTGTCACTTTTTGCAGGGAACAGAAGCGGTCGATATATCCATCCTGTCTCTCCAGCTGCCATGTGCTAAAAGATACGTATATAAGAGGTCAGAGTATCCTTTATAATGCTGTATAATTATATACTAAAAAATACCCAGGTTATACCAGCACGGTCCATATCACTATATACAAGAAGATGTATAACTTATACCGGCTGTACATATATAATTATATATAGGAGATACTCAGGTTATACCAGCATGGTCCATATCACTATATACAAGAAGATGTATAACTTATACCGGCTGTACATATATAATTATATACAGGAGATACCCAGGTTATACCAGCATGGTCCATATCACTATATACAAGAAGATGTATAACTTACACCAGCTATACATATATAATTATATACAGGAGATACCCAGGTTATACCAGCTGTACATATATAATTATATACAGGAGATACCCAGGTTATACCAGCATGGTCCATATCACTATATACAAGAAGATATATAACTTATACCAGCTGTACATATATAACTATATACAGGAGATACCCAGGTTATACCAGCATGGTCCATATCACTATATACAAGAAGATGTATAACTTATACCAGCTGTACATATATAATTATATACAGGAGATACCCAGGTTATACCAGCATGGTCCATATCACTATATACAAGAAGATGTATAACTTATACCAGCTGTACATATATAATTATATACAGTGTATACCCAGGCTATACCAGCATGGTCCATATCACTATATACAAGATGTATAACTTATACCGGCTGTACATATATAATTATATACAGGAGATACCCAGGTTATACCGGCATGGTCCATATCACTATATACAAGAAAATGTATAACTTATACCGGCTGTACATATATAATTATATACAGGAGATACCCAGGTTATACCAGCATGGTCCATATCACTATATACAAGATGTATAACTTATACCGGCTGTACATATATAATTATATACAGGAGATACCCAGGTTATACCAGCACGGTCCATATCACTATATACAAGAAGATGTATAACTTATACCGGCTGTATATATATAATTATATACAGGAGATACCCAGGTTATACCAGCACGGTCCATATCACTATATACAAGAAGATGTATAACTTATACCGGCTGTACATATATAATTATATACAGGAGATACCCAGGTTATACCAGCATGGTCCATATCACTATATACAAGAAGATATATAACTTATACCAGCTGTACATACAGTGCCTTGCAAAAGTATTCATATAACTTGAACTTTTTCACATTTTGTCACCTTACAACCACTAACTTAAATGTATTTTATTGAGATTTTCAGTGATAACCCACACAAAGTAGCAGATAATTGTGAAGTGGAAGGAAAATGATACATGGCTTTCAAAATATTAATAAAATAAAAATCTGAAAAGTGTGATGTGTAAAAGTCTTCAGCCCCCCTATATCAATACTTTGTAGAGCCACCTTTCCTGCAATTCCAGCTGCAAGTCTTTTGGGGTCTGTCTCTACCAGCTTTGCTCCTCCAGAGACTGAGATTTTTGCCCTTTCTTCTTTGCAAAATAGCTCAAGCTCAGCCAAACTGGATGGAGCGTCTGTGAGCAGCAATATTCGTGTCTTGCCACAGATGTTCAATCGGATTTAGGTCTGGACTGTGACTGGGCCATTCTAACACATGAATATTCTTTGATCTAAACCATCCCACTGTAGCTCTGGCTGTATGTTTAGGGTCATTGTCTTGCTGGAAGGTGAATCTCCTTCCTAGTCTCAAGTCTTTTGCAGCCTCCAACAGGTTTTCTTCCAGGATTGCCCTGTATTTAGCTCCATCCATCTTCCCATCACCTCTGACCAGCTTTCCTGTCCCTGCTGAATAAAAGCCTCCCCCCATCATGATGCTGCCCCCGGCATGTGTCACAGTGGGGATGGTGTGTTCAGGGGGATGAGCAGGGTTACTTTTCCTCCACACATAGCGCTTTACATTTAGGCCAAAAAGTTTAACTTTGGTCTCATCTGACCAGAGCACCTTCTTCCACATGTTTGCTGTGTCCCCTATATGGCTTCTGGCAAACTGCAAATGGCACTTTTTATATCTTTCTTTCAGCAATGGTTTTCTTCTTGCCACTCTTCCATAAAGGCCAGATTTGTGGACTGCACGACTTATAGTTGTCCTGTGGACAGATTCTCCCTGTACCTGAGCTGTGGATTTCTGCAGCTCCTCCAGAGTGACCATGGTCCTCTTGGCTGCTTCTCTGATCAGTGCTCTCCTTGCTTGATCTGTTACTTTAGGTGGACGGCCATGTCTTGGTAGGTTTGCAGTTGTAGAATACTTTTTCCATTTTTGGATGGTGGATTGAACAGTGCTCCTCTGGATGCTCAAAGTTTGGAGTATGTTTTTTATAACCTAACCCTGCTTTAAGCTTCTCTACAACTTTATCTCTGACCTGTCTGGTGAGTTCCTTGGCCTTCATGATGCTGTTTGTTCACTAGTGATCTCTAACAAACCACTGAGGCCTTCACAGAACAGATGTATTTATACTGAGACGGAATTATACACAGCTGGATTCTAGTAACTCATTAAGTGGCTTCTGAAGGCAATTGTGTGCACTGGATTTTATTTAGGGGTATCAGATTACAGGGGGCTGAATACTTTTGCACATCACACTTTTCAGATTTTTATTTGATTAATATTTTGAAAACCATGTATCGTTTTCATTCCACTTCACAATTATCTGCTACTTTGTATTGGTTATCACTTAAAGGGAATCTGTCAGGGCAATTTGGGACACTAAACCACCCACACGTCCATATGGACCTGGGGTTTAGTGTCCCAAATCACCCTGTTATAACGCAATCCCTGGTTGCATTAAAAATAAAAAAGCTTTATACTCACCCTGCGCAGTTCTTCAATGAAGCCAGAGGAGTACACCTCGGCTTCAGTGCGCATGCCCCGCAATTGCACAGTGAAGCCGGGGTCTCCATCTCTGGCTTCACTGAAGAACAGCGCAGGCGCCGGGAGGCGTGCCAACGAAGAAGCTCATGAATAAGCCGGACTGTTCTCGCCGAACAGCGTTGATTGGACCCTTCTCTAGGAAAGTATAAAGTTTTTTTTAATAATAATAATAATAATAATAATAATAGTCCTTTAATAGTCCCACAATGGGGAAATTCAGTGTGTTACAGCAGCAAAGATAAGCAGATACAAATACAAATACAACATGTACAGGAATGTTCCAAGGTAAGAGGCATTACATTAATAGCAGACAGACAGATAGGACGTAGCAGAGGAGGGGGGGGGGGGGATATAACAGGCAGAGAGATATTTCAGTTCTCTGTGTGTAATGATCTCCGCTTAGGTCGGAGTTGGTTGTACAGCCTAACCGCGGTGGGGAGGAAAGACTTCCGATAGCGCTCCTTCTCACACTTATGGTGGAGCAGTCGGTCACTGACAGTACTGCCCAGCGCTATCACATTCTCATGCATGGGATGGGACTTCTTCTTCTGCATGGAGCTCACCACGGACAGTATCCTTCTGTCACCCACCACCTGCACTGGGTCCAGTGGGCTCCCCAGGACAGAGCTGGCCCTTCTAATCACCTTGTCAAGTTTATTTCTGTCCCTGGTTGATATACTGCTCCCCCAGCAGGCCACTCTGAAGAAGATGGCTGATGCCACTACCTAGTTGAAGAAAGTCCTAAGAAGTGCCCCCCGGATTCCAAAGGCTCTCAGTTTCCTAAGCAGGTAGAGCCTGCTGTGGCCCTTCCTGTACAGGGCCTCCATATGATCTGCCCAGTCCAGCTTATTATTTTTTTTTTTTCTTAAACTGTAATTTTTATTAAAGTTTTAAAATGGTCAAAGATCAAATACAGAAAATTCTTCATAGCAAATAATCCGTTAGGTACACAAAAAATAGTAATACAGAGACAAGGTTTAGGAAATACATAAGACAAGACAAAGGGAAGGAACAATAAGGAGAAAAACAAAGCGGGGGGTCGGATCTCAGGCACCTTGTGTGGCATAGTAGGTATCCCAGTGGGACCAAATTGATTCGAATGCCTCCACCGTATGGTTAAGGGAGGCGGTCAAGTACTCCAGACTGCGGATGTCCTTCAATTGCGCTATCAATTCTGAGATCGCTGGAGGAAGAGCTTCTCTCCAATGGCGGGCTATGAGCGTTTTGGCCGCAGTACACAAGTAAAGGAATAGCTTAGATGTATTTTTACTAAGACCTTTTGGGGGGAGATTCAGCAGATAAACCATGGGATCCAGGGGTATTCCCTGGATGAAAAGAATGTTAGTCAGCTTCCCAACCTCAAACCAGCTTATTATTAAGGAGCACACCCAGGTACTTATAGGTGTTCACAATTTCGATGCCCGTCCCCAGGATGTCCACTGGTTTAAGAGGGTATCTGCATTTACGGAAGTCCACCACCATCACCTTGGTCTTCCCCGTGTTAATCTTCAGGTGGTTCCGGTGGCACCAGTCCATAAAATCCTGGTTCAGTTCTCTGTACTCCCTGTCATCATCATCTGTGATGAGACCCGCTATTGTAGAGTCATCAGAATACTTCTTTTATTTTTAATGCGCCTGCGGATTGCATTACAACAGGGTGATTTGGGACACTATACCCCAGGTCTATAAGGACCTTTCGGTGGTTAAGTGTCCCAGATTGACCTGACAGATTCCATTTAAAATCTCAATAAAATACATTTAAGTTTGTGGTTGTAAGGTGACAAAATGTGAAAAAGTTCAAGGGGTATGAATACTTTTGCAAGTCACTGTATAATTATATACAGCTGCACGTCCCATATCACTATATACAAGAAAATGTACAGTATACCTTATACCAACTGTATATATATATAATTATATACAGGAGATACCCAGGTTATACCGGCATGGCCCATATCACTATATACAAGAAGATGTATAACTTATACCGGCTGTACATATATAATTATATACAGGAGATACCCAGGTTATACCAGCATGGTCCATATCACTATATACAAGAAGATGTATAACTTATACCAGCTGTATATATATAATTATATACAGGAGATACCCAGGTTATACCAGCACGGTCCATATCACTATATACAAGATGTATAACTTATACCGGCTGTACATATATAATTATATACAGGAGATACCCAGGTTATACCAGCACGGTCCATATCACTATATACAAGATGTATAACTTATACCGGCTGTACATATATAATTATATACAGGACATACCCAGGTTATACCAGCACGGTCCATATCACTATATACAAGAAGATGTATAACTTATACCGGCTGTACATATATAATTATATACAGAAGATACCCAGGTTATATCAGCATGGTCCATATCACTATATACAAGAAGATGTATAACTTATACCGGCTGTACATATATAATTATATACAGGAGATACCCAGGTTATACCAGCATGGCCCATATCACTATATACAAGAAGATGTATAACTTATACCGGCTGTACATATATAATTATATACAGGAGATACCCAGGTTATACCAGCATGGTCCATATCACTATATACAAGAAGATGTATAACTTATACCAGCTGTATATATATAATTATATACAGGAGATACCCAGGTTATACCAGCACGGTCCATATCACTATATACAAGAAGATGTATAACTTATACCGGCTGTACATATATAATTATATACAGGAGATACCCAGGTTATACCAGCACGGTCCATATCACTATATACAAGATGTATAACTTATACCGGCTGTACATATATAATTATATACAGGATATACCCAGGTTATACCGGCATGGTCCATATCACTATATACAAGATGTATAACTTATACCGGCTGTACATATATAATTATATACAGGAGATACCCAGGTTATACCAGCACGGTCCATATCACTATATACAAGATGTATAACTTATACCAGCTGTACATATATAATTATATACAGGAGATACCCAGGTTATACCAGCATGGTCCATATCACTATATACAAGAAGATGTATAACTTATACCAGCTGTATATATATAATTATATACAGGAGATACCCAGGTTATACCAGCACGGTCCATATCACTATATACAAGAAGATGTATAACTTATACCGGCTGTACATATATAATTATATACAGGAGATACCCAGGTTATACCAGCACGGTCCATATCACTATATACAAGATGTATAACTTATACCGGCTGTACATATATAATTATATACAGGATATACCCAGGTTATACCGGCATGGTCCATATCACTATATACAAGATGTATAACTTATACCGGCTGTACATATATAATTATATACAGGATATACCCAGGTTATACCGGCATGGTCCATATCACTATATACAAGATGTATAACTTATACCGGCTGTACATATATAATTATATACAGGAGATACCCAGGTTATACCAGCACGGTCCATATCACTATATACAAGATGTATAACTTATACCAGCTGTACATATATAATTATATACAGGAGATACCCAGGTTATACCAGCATGGTCCATATCACTATATACAAGAAGATGTATAACTTATACCAGCTGTATATATATAATTATATACAGGAGATACCCAGGTTATACCAGCACGGTCCATATCACTATATACAAGATGTATAACTTATACCGGCTGTACATATATAATTATATACAGGAGATACCCAGGTTATACCGGCATGGTCCATATCACTATATACAAGAAAATGTATAACTTATACCAACTGTATATATATAATTGTTGCATAGTTGTGTCACAGAAGAAGCTTGAGAGTAGATTATATGGGATAATCAGCATTTACTTCTTAGAACATGAGGTAAACAGCATCAAAACGTTAACACAGCAAAACTTGAAAGTAAAAAGGACCTTTTACAATAGAGAGATAAAAGCAAGGTACAGCAAGTCTCACATAGCATACCATTACACTCTATTCAGCATATAACACTAATAACATCGCCATCTACTGTCAGATAGATGTAAACTCCTCCTGCACACAAATAAGTCTATCTGTTGCATATATATGTATATAGTATATACCAACACCCTTTCTCAACAGTAAGAACTTATTCAGTTAAATATAATCTCTTCATCAGTCTCTGGTGTCTTTCAGCACTCAACGCCTTTGTGAAAATATCTGCTGTCATATCTTCAGTTGGGCAGTATTCTAAATTCAGAATTCCTTGTTCCTGATGATCCCGTAAGAAATGAAACTTCACATCAATGTGTTTAGTTCTGGGATTAACTCTTTCCATCTGAGCAAGAACAAGACATCCTTGATTGTCTTCATGTAACGTTGTTGGTCCTAACTGTTGTTGTCCTAAGTCTGTTAGTAGTTGTCTTAACCAAAGAACTTCTTGACTCGCATGAGCGGCGGCTACATATTCTGCTTCTGTAGACGATAGTGTTACTATAGATTGTTTTTTACTAGTCCAACTAATTGGTCCGCCCGAGAGTAAGAAAAGATAGCCACTGGTAGATTTTCTATCAATTGGATCTCCAGCCCAGTCTGCATCAACATATATCAGTACATAGATCCATCTGTCATCTAGTTTCTTTGTGTATAGACAGGGATCCGCTTTGCTTCTTAGAAAATGTTCATTTATGAGCACTTCAGTGATTTTATCATTCCACGCTTTAGCGGCTTGTTTTAAACCGTATATACTTTTCTGTAGCTTACAAACCATGTTTGGTTTCTCTTTATCTTTGAATCCTGGAGGTTGTTCCATGTAAATTTCTTCTGTTAAGTCTCCATTCAGAAATGCTGTCTTTACATCCAGATGTTTCAATTCCATTCCTTTAGTAGCTGCAACCGCAAGCAAAGTTCTGATTGTAGTATGCTTGACAACCGGAGCAAATGTTTCATCATAGTCTTCTCCGTATTTTTGAGAATAACCTTTAGCTACGAGTCTTGCTCGGTATTGTTCAGCGGTGCCATCTGTTTGGTATTTAACTTTAAAAACCCATTTCCATCCTATAGCTTTTCTCCCTTTTGGTAATTCTGTCAGTGTCCATGTCTTTGAATCATGCATGGATTTCATTTCTGTTTCTGTAGCCTTTATCCACTTATTGGCCTCTTCTTCTGAAAGTTGAGATATATCCTCCCAAGATGTAGGTTCATATACTTTATTTGTACTTGCCTTGTATGAAAGACGTACAGGTGGTTTTCCTTTGTTTTCTCTCATTGAACGTCTTGGTTCTGTGTCTGTCTGTAGTTCTATCTCTTCACTTTCAGTATTTTGAACTTTATCAATTTCAACTTCTTTTTCATCAGATGTTCCTGCACTTATATCACTGTTGTCTCTCTCATTTCTCATTTCCAGTGATGTCATAATGTTATCATTTAGATCTTCAATGAATGTTACACTGTTACTCACCGTAACTCTGTCTTTCTTAGGATCTAGAATTCTGTATCCTTTGCAGTTGTCACTATATCCAACAAATATTCCTTCTATGGCTCTGTTTTGAAGTTTGGAGCGTTTCTCTTCTGGAACAAAAACAAAAGCTTTGCAACCAAAAACTCTTAAATGATTCACACTTGGTTTCTTACCATGCCACAGTTCATATGGGGTTTTTTCCAGTTTTCTTGAAAAAAGTCTATTTTGCAGATAAGTAGCTGTCATTGCTGCTTCACCCCAGTATTTCTCTGGTAGTTTGGAATCTGTTAGCATGCATCTTATCATTTCAGTCAGAGTTCTGTTTTTCCTTTCTGCTACGCCATTTTGTTCAGGTGTGTATGGAACAGTTTTGTGATGCTCTATTCCATTCTGTCTTAAATAGTTCTCTATTTGGTGTCCTGTGAATTCACCTCCATTATCACTTCTAATGATGATTGGCTTCCTCTGAAACTTATTATACGACTTTGACACGTATTCTTCTAATTTACTGAAAACTTCACTTTTGTTCTTTATTAAGTACGTGACTGTGTATCTTGAGTAGTCATCTATAAAAGTCACCATATATCTATTACCTCCTGATGTGGTTACTTTCATGGGTCCACATACATCAGTATGCACCAAGTCAAGTGGTTTTGTGCCTTTTGTTTCACTCTCTTTAGGTATACACACTCTTGTAGCTTTAGATTTTATACAACATTCACATCTTACAATAATTGAGCAATCAGATATCAACAGATCTTTTGTCAAATTTTTGTTCTGTAATGCCATGATACTCTCAGGATGTCTGTGTCCTAAGCGTCTATGCCACATGTGAATACAATTCTTGTGATCATGTGTACATAACTTCATCTGTTCCTTTAATGTGTCTAGATGATATAATTGTTCACCTGCTTTTACATTTATTATTATCTTGTCTCCTGCTAGGATTGTACATTCATCATCTTTGAATTTTACAGTAAGTCCTTTAGCTGTTAGACGTTTTACAGATAATAGTCCTCCATCTAGTCCTGGAACATATAACACATCCTTTACTAGTATCTTTGAATTATGCCCAAATTTATCAGAATAGATTAGCATTCCTTGTCCAGTACCTTCCGCGGTTATTTTGCTCCCATCTGCAAGGTAAATAGCTTCCTTCTTATTTAGATCAAGTTCAGTAAAGAAGCTCTTATTACTTGTCATGTGACTTGTTGCTCCTGAGTCAATATACCAACTCATTGATAACCTTTTATCGGTTACTTTAAATGTACCATTCCAGTGATCTGCATGTGGGTTAGATATTGTGCTTTTCACCTTCTGTTTACTTTCTTTATGGTATAACTTCTGTTCTGCTTTCCATATAGTACAGTCTTTCTTTAAATGTCCATTTTTCTTGCATCTGAAACATTCTCTTGTTTCTGTTTTATAGGTCCTCTTATCTGTAATTTTAAGAGCATTTACACTGTCCTTTTCTGTGGAATCATTTGTTTGTTCTTTCCTTCTCTGGTATTCATCTATGAGTCGTGTTTTTACAAACTCTAGTGTAATGTCTGCTTCAGGTCTTGTTTCTAGTGCATTTATCAAAGCAGTGTATGAATTCGGGAAGCTACACAATAATATTGCTGCTTCATGACTTTCTTTAATATCTTCACCAACTGATCTCAGCTGTGTTCTCACTTCCATCATGGAGTTTATGTGCTCCTGCATGTCTTCCTGTGCACTTAATCTCATCTTGTAAAGTTTCCTTAGCAGAAACAATTTGTGATTTAAGCTGGATCTTTCATGTAACTTTCTCAATGCTTCCCACATTCCCTTTGCTGTATTCTCATTCCTTATGTGGATTAACTGATCATCTTCCACTAATAAGCTGATAGTAGCTCTTGCTTGTCTGTTTTTCTTATCCCATGTCTCATTATTATCATTGGGTCTATCTGTAGTGATTACATCCCATAAATCATCTTTAGACAATAACATCTCCACTTTGAACTTCCATAACTGATAGTTCTCATTGTTCAGCTTAGCTACTGTAAGTCTGAGTTCTGAATTGCTGGTCATTTTAACTTGTCTTACTTGTTTGGAGAGAATTGTTCTGAAGAATCCTTTTGCATTCACTGGGTCTTTTTGTCTTCTATGCCTGGGCCCATAACCTGTTGCATAGTTGTGTCACAGAAGAAGCTTGAGAGTAGATTATATGGGATAATCAGCATTTACTTCTTAGAACATGAGGTAAACAGAATCAAAACTTTAACACAGGAAAACTTGAAAGTAAAAAGGACCTTTTACAATAGAGAGATAAAAAGCAAGGTACAGCAAGTCTCACATAGCATACCATTACACTCTATTCAGCATATAACACTAATAACATCGCCATCTACTGTCAGATAGATGTAAACTTCTGCACACAAATAAGTCTATCTGTTGCATATATATGTATATAGTATATACGAACAATAATTATATACAGGAGATACCCAGGTTATACCAGCATGGTCCATATCACTATGTACAAGAAGATGTATAACTTATACCGGCTGTACATATATAATTATATACAGGATATACCCAGGTTATACCAGCATGCTCCATATCACTATATACAAGAAGATGTATAACTTATACCGGCTGTACATATATAATTATATACAGGAGATACCCAGGTTATACCAGCATGGTCCATATCACTATATACAAGAAGATGTATAACTTATACCGGCTGTACATATATAATTATATACAGGAGATACCCAGGTTATACCAGCATGGTCTATATCACTATATACAAGAAAATGTATAACTTATACCGGCTGTACATATATAATTATATACAGGAGATACCCAGGTTATACCAGCTGTACATATATCATTATATACAAGAAGATGTATAACTTATACCAGCTGTATATATATATATATATATATATATATATATATATAATTATATACAGGAGATACCCAGGTTATACCAGCACGGTCCATATCACTATATACAAGAAGATGTATAACTTATACCGGCTGTACATATATAATTATATACAGGAGATACCCAGGTTATACCAGCATGCTCCATATCACTATATACAAGATGTATAACTTATACCAGCTGTACATATATCATTATATACAGGAGATACCCAGGTTATACCAGCTGTACATATATCATTATATACAGGAGATACCCAGGTTATACCAGCCCTTTATCTCTAGGTGAGAATATCCATTTCAAGGTCCTGATTGAAACTTGACGAGAAGTTGAAAATGCAATTTTGTGTCGTGTAAGACTCTGAATATTTTGTGGTGATTGCTGGGCTTTTACCTACTTGTCAAAACATTTCTATAATGGAGCCCGACTATAACAGGCAAAGTGTTTCCGCTTTTTACCGGGGTGTTCAATAACGACAGTTAAGTGCTCTTATTAAAAGAAAAATACCAAAAGTAATATCATGAAAATTTCCCTCCATGAGATGGAAAAGATATGCGGGGCCTGAATGCAGCTACTTTATATCAATGATTTGCATATTAAAGGCGTCAGCTGAATATATTTGGTTATTATCAAGCGCTTTGGAATTTTAAAAGCTTTTTATGCCGCCTCCCCCTCCCCCCATGTAGAGAGGGCCACGCAGAAGCTGGGAAAAGTTCTGAGAGCTCCCCGAGTACTAGAACGTCTCTACGCGGTGCCCAAGGGCATTTCAAGGGCAAGCAAACATGTGCCTGTAATAGGACAGCAACGAGAAGGGCTTTTACTTCAATGTTGTTTGTCAACTTTTTGGAAATCCACTTCTTTGAGAACCTGTTAATACATGAGTGGAATTAGTTGTTTTTTGTTTTTTTGGGGGGTTATTTCTTCATTCTTTTTTTGTCCTAGCTGTCTCATTTTAGTAACATTAAAGGGATCAGCTGCAACATAACAAGCAAACAATACGCCAAGTTGTGGTGCACTAACTCTACTAACACTGTGGGCTCAGTTGTGGCTGGGAGGACTTTTCTTTACCTCCACCACCTACAACTTTCTACATGCATCCTTCCATAGGTGGTACTCCACTGATTCTGGCACAGCTGGAATTTTATCTCTAGCCCTCGCCATTCCCAAGTAATGGTTGCTTTTGGTTCTCCAGCCTAGGATCGCCCACCAGATAGCAGAGAGCAGAATTGTGCTGAAAATTGCAGAAATTATTACTTAGGAATGGTGGGGGCTAGAGAAAAAAAAATCCAAGTGTGCCAGGATCATTGGAGAAACACCTATTGAAGGATAGAAAGAGGTGGAGGTGGTGAAAGGATTTCTTAAAGGGGTTCTCCTGGCAGGCTTTCAGGTCTTATTTCCTCGGTGGTTCTATGGCAGATGAACCAGAGTTTTTTGGGTTTGAAACCAACACCAGACCCCTTGCCGCTTTACCCCTTTCCTCCTCTCCGATGTTGGCTACTTCTGCTATGGGGGTTGGTTTTGCAGTTATTCAGCCAACCTCCATAGCTTAGGTAACTAGCAGTAAACACGGGAGAGGAGGTGGAGTGAGTTGGGTCTGGTTCTGAACACATAACCCAGGGTCAAGACCAGCCCCTTGGTTCATATGCAATAGAGTCACCAAGGAAGTAAGTCCTGAAAGCCTTCCTATGCAACAGGCCAAAATGTTTAAAGTGTCTGTACACACCACCTTAGAGAGGGACAATACAACGATACTTCAGACCACTAAGCTGGACTCACTGATCATAGATGTGCCAGCATTAATGCAAACCCTCTCAACATCAACGTCAAACCAGATTCGATCCAAAGACTTTGATCCAAACCCAAAACTTCGGGGGTTCATCACCCACGAACCGGAAATGAAACTATTCTACTATAGGGTCTTGCCATACCCCAGAATATAATAAGTGGAGGCCTAGGAGAGGTGTGAAAAAAATAATAAACATTGATACTCACCTTCCCTCACATCTTGCGATGTCCTGTGCTCCTAGAAGGGTCCTCTTCCAGCCTTCTAGGCGACGTCACGCATCCAAGGTCACTTCTGAGGTCTGTGATTGGTCTTCAGCGATCACATGGAAATCATGTCTCCATAATGCAAGCGTATAGTTTCACAACTAGTTTATGACCAACTTATTCGACCTGAAACAAATCTTTGGGTTGAACATCTGAACCCAAAACGAAACGAATCTTCGAATCTTCAGTGGTTCGCCCATCTCTAGAGTATACTAAAATGAGACGTTGTTTACCCCTAGTTGACCACTCCTGAGGTTTGCTCTTACCTACTGAGAAGTCTTGGCATGACAATTAGTTTATTTCATTTATCTGCAATGGTGTTACAATTTTTTGAGCACAAGTGGATGAGGGAAGTGCGGTTGCGTATTGCATGAGCTCATCGAGTAGAACTTTTCCATTAGGATTAGAATGCCTGAGTAAGTGAAAATGAAGGTTTTTCTCGTGTGTAGATGTTTCTGGGAGCGTTGCATATGGTTTGTAATGATAACAGGATTATTACGGCATGGTCGCTTTAATATCATTCTGCTTGTGCATCGCAAACAAGATGGAAATAGGTTATTTAAAAAAATCTTTATTTAAGATACATGACATACATTACCATGCAAATACAATCCACCTTGTGTCTGCAGACATGCCATGGCCATATCTACACCCGCTCCACAGGGAGATCAGGGCTATCAGGTCTCCATCATCTTGTTCCAGCTCAGGTTGATCCCTTTCATCAGGTTCTGCCCATTGATTTCTGACCACACTGGAGCCCATCAGAGGATTTATCACATTATCCTCCTGGACACAACAAATCTTATCTCTAAAGCAGCCGCACAGATGTAAGGAGCACAACCTAGATGACTTATATTAATACCTATTGATAAGATTGGCTCCATGTTAGGAGCTGGGTAAGATTACAGAGAAAGGTTTGTGCAACAATGCCAAGTACTTTCTTGCTTTCTGACAGTTTCAGAGTTTTAATATAGATCAAATATGCATAGGAAATAGAGTCATTCTAAATATATTACATTACTTAGTAACATCTTGTATTGTACTCTGGAGCTGCACTCACTATTCTGCTGGTGCAGTCACTGTGTACATACATTACATTACTTATCATGTACTGATCCTGAGTTACACCCTGTATTATACTCCAGAGCTGCACTCACTATTCTGCTGGTGCAGTCACTGTGTACATACATTACATTACTTATCCTGTACTGATCCTGAGTTACATCCTGTATTATACTCCAGAGCTGCACTCACTATTCTGCTGGTGCAGTCACTGTGTACATACATTACATTACTTATCCTGTACTGATCCTGAGTTACATCCTGTATTATACTCCAGAGCTGCACTCACTATTCTGCTGGTGTAGTCACTGTGTACATACATTACATTACTTATCCTGTACTGATCCTGAGTTACATCCTGTATTATACTCCAGAGCTGCACTCACTATTCTGCTGGTACAGTCACTGTGTACATACATTGCATTACTTATCCTGTACTGATCCTGAGTTATATCCTGTATTATACTCCAGATCTGCACTAACTATTCTGCTGGTGCAGTCACTGTGTACATACATTACATTACTTATCCTGTACTGATCCTGAGTTACATCCTGTATTATACTCCAGAGCTGCACTCACTATTCTGCTGGTGCAGTCACTATGTACATACATTACATTACTTATCCTGTACTGATCCTGAGTTACATCCTGTATTATACTCCAGAGCTGCACTAACTATTCTGCTGGTGCAGTCACTGTGTACATACATTACATTACTTATCCTGTACTGATCCTGAGTTACATCCTGTATTATACTCCAGAGCTGCACTCACTATTCTGCTGGTGCAGTCACTGTGTACATACATTACATTACTTATCCTGTACTGATCCTGAGTTACATCCTGTATTATACCCCAGAGCTGCACTCACTATTCTGCTGGTGCAGTCACTGTGTACATACATTACATTACTTATCCTGTACTGATCCTGAGTTACATCCTGTATTATACTCCAGAGCTGCACTCACTATTCTGCTGGTGCAGTCACTGTGTACATACATTACATTACTTATCCTGTACTGATCCTGAGTTACATCCTGTATTATACTCCAGAGCTGCGCTCACTATTCTGCTGGTACAGTCACTGTGTACATACATTACATTACTTATCCTGTACTGATCCTGAGTTACATCCTGTATTATACCCCAGAGCTGCGCTCACTATTCTGCTGGTGCAGTCACTGTGTACATACATTACATTACTTATCCTGTACTGACCCTGAGTTACATCCTGTATAATACTCCAGAGCTGCACTCACTATTCTGCTGGTACAGTCACTGTGTACATACATTACATTACTTATCCTGTACTGATCCTGAGTTACATCCTGTATTATACTCCAGAGCTGCACTCACTATTCTGCTGGTGCAGTCACTGTGTACATACATTACATTACTTATCCTGTACTGATCCTGAGTTACATCCTGTATTATATTCCAGAGCTGCACTCACTATTCTGCTGATGCAGTCACTGTGTACATACATTACATTACTTATCCTGTACTGATCCTGAGTTACATCCTGTATTATACTCCAGAGCTGCACTCACTATTCTGCTGGTGCAGTCACTGTGTACATACATTACATTACTTATCCTGTACTGATCCTGAGTTACATCCTGTATTATACTCCAGAGCTGCACTCACTATTCTGCTGGTGCAGTCACTGTGTACATACATTACATTACTTATCCTGTACTGATCCTGAGTTACATCCTGTATTATACTCCAGAGCTGCACTCACTATTCTGCTGGTACAGTCACTGTGTACATACATTACGTTACTTATCCGGTATCCTGATAACACTCCCTGACTTGTTGCTATAGCAGGTTACGGATTTTCAACCAAACAGAATTCTGGATTTTTGTTTCATTTAATATTTATAAGGCAGTAAATGTTTAGTCAGCTGTTATGAGTAGTTTTTCTATCTTTAGTCATTCAGTGTATTTTCATTGTGATGCACTTTCTTTTGGACGAGAGGAATAAACAATGGAAACCTCTCAAGGGAAATTGCAGAAATTGCTCCCATTCTCCACAGGGCAGAATGTGACCCGACAGCCAAACCAATTCACCATCAATATATACATTACATTGGGCTGTCTGAATTTGCTTTTTATTTTCCCATCTTATGTATTGTATTCTGTATTCTGTATGAAGACATGTTTTGGGTGTAATTGAATATAAGATGGGGCGCAAAGGAAAGGCTGGAAAAATTAGGAAAATTTAGAGAGTTACCGATCTCAGGGGGTCCTGCGGCTGGGTCCTAACCATCATTGCTGTTATCAGTGTTAGAGAGATGATAGATATGAAATAGATATGAAATAGATAGATAGGAGATAGATAGATAGATAGATAGATAGATGATAGATAGATAGATAGATAGATAGGATATAGATAGGAGATAGATAGATAGATAGATAGATAGATAGATAGATAGATAGATAGGAGATAGATAGATAGATATGAGATAGATAGATATATAGATAGATAGATAGGAGATAGATAGATAGATAGATAGATAGATAGGAGATAGATAGATAGATAGATAGATAGATAGATAGGAGATGGATAGATAGATAGATAGATAGATAGATAGATAGATAGATAGGAGATGGATTGTAGATAGATTCAGTATATTGATATCAGGACCATAACTGAGAACTCACTAAATACAGTATATACAGTATATCCCTTCTATATGAAGTTAATAGCCCCTAGTAGGGCAAATGGGCCGGGGTGGTCATCTTGGTGAGGTTTTATGCCCACTCTTCTCTCCATTACACTGTGCTGTCTTTCTTGTCTCCGTCTTCCATTTCTTCTTTTACCTCCTGTCACTTATGGTGAATCAGGTTCCTGCACACGTTGATAACTTCATCCCATTTCCTCCGGAGCAGGTGGTAGTCACATCACAAGATGACTAACCCTGTCATGAAGTCACACAGACAGCTGGTCAGAGGTGATATCTTAATTGGATATGTGAGCTTCTGAGACGTCAGGTTCTTGGATGGCTCACGTCTTTCAGGTGCCTCTCCCTACTAATAATCTTAAAGTAACAAAGCGGCAGAGCCACCAACGGGAAGGGCCCAGTGAGGTCAGAGTAAGTGACGCAGCTTTGATGTTGATCCCAATAACTGGTGCCTGTCCTTATTAGGATCATTGCCGACGACCTTCTTGAAAACTAACTCTCAGATTTTGTAAACTACTGTATATTATAGATAAGGAACATTTATACCTAAAATAATAAAAATAAGGCAAATATATACAACGTTCTTGAGTCAGTTCTTTCTGTTGAAGTTGTCTGGTTGAGGTTCACACTAACGCTGGGTATCCCTTCTTCTAGCCCATCGGAGGACCAGAAGAATGGACAAACAGACCACTAAAATAGAGGACACCATTGGAGCCCATTGACTATAATGGGGTTTGTGAGGTCTCCCTTCCATTTAACTAAACCATTGGACTTGCAGGACTTTTGTGTCCAACGATTTTAGACGGATCTGCGGCCAGTCGGACAGACATCCGGCAAAGATGTGAACCCAGCGTGGGAAACTTTTTTTTCAAAAACTTTATTAGAGCCCCTTCATTTATCATGGAAGGATAAAGACAAGTACAATAAACATGTGGGTGACAGATCTGTTGTTTGGATGTGTGAATGCTGTCCTTCTGCCTATATGATTCCAGAGCCATGTCTGTAGTTCTGTGGAAACATTATTTCTTTGGTCTTGTATCTCTGTGTGGACGTGTATGTCCTTCTGCATATCTATATCTCTGCTACTTGTAGCCTTCGGGCTTCTGTCATATATGTATCTTTGCTACCCTTTACCTACAGGCTTCTGCTATATTTCTGTTACCTGTGGACAGTGAGCCTTCTGCTGTGAATATTTGGCTTACAGGCTTCCATTATGTTAGTACCTCTGCTACCTGTGGTCTATGGACCTTCAGCTTTTAATGTTTGACCTACAGGTTTCTGGAATATTAGTACCTCTGCTACCTGAGGCATTCTGTTATATCTCTGCTACCTGTGGCCTGCAGGCTTGTGCTATATATCTGCTACCTGTGGCCTATGGGCTTCTGTTTTGTTTATACCTCTGCTACCTGTGGCTTATAGGCTTCTACTATATCTTTGGTATCTGTGGCCTTTTGCTATGTTTATACCTCTGCTACCTGTGGTCCTTGGCCTTCTCTTATGAATGTTTGGCCAATGGGATTCTGCTATGTCTCTGATACCTGTGACCTATGGGCTTCTGCTATAACGCTGCTGCTTGTGGCTTATGAGTATCTACTATGTCTTTGCTACCTGTGGTCTATGGAATTTTGTTATGTTTATACCTCTGCTACCTGTGGCCTTCATGCTTATGCTATACCTCTGCTATCTGTGGCCTATGAGCTTCTTCTATATCTCTGCTATGTAAGGCCTTCAGGCTTCTGTTACAAAAGTTTGGCCTTTGGGCTTCTGTTATACTGTATTTCTGCTACCTGTTGCCCCCTGGCTTCTGTTACGTTAGTACATCTGTTACCTGTGGTCTATGGGCCTTGTGTTTTGTACCTCTGTTACTTGTTCTGATTTTCGGCTTTGGATTCTTATGTTAGACTCGGCCTCTGTTATCTGGATATTCCGGCCTGTGCCTAATTCAGTACCTCTGATACCAGTTCTGAACTCTGTTTGTCTGTATTCACACTATGGGAGGAATTTATTAAAACTGGTATTCTGTACTCCATGCTTAATAAAGTCCGGCTGTTAGGGTCTTTCCAGACATAGCAATACCCTAATACTACTGCAGGGGTCTGGGAGGAAGGACAGATACAAGTGAGCCCTAATCTCACCCCAGCCACTGTCCCTTCCTATTGCCTCAGTTACCCTAAACGGTAAAAGGACAACCTGAAGACGAGCCCTATACTGAGTAAAGTGACACACATAACAAGACACACAACAGAGAAGAATGGTAAACAAGCCAGGGGTCACAACCAGAGAAGCAATAGCGGTACCAAATCGAAATCCAAGAGAGTAGTCACAAGGCAAGCCAAAGGTCAGAGATAATAGCAAGGTAAAAATCAAAGGTACAAAGAAAGCAGGCAAAGACAGTGCAATAACTGGCAACTTGCTTTGAAAGTGACATCCAGTATATAGAAAGTCTGGGCCGAGCCCCAGACCTGATAGGTAGACAGGTTGTCAGTCACACAGGCAAGGAAAAGATTAACTCTATGCGGACCAGAGAGAAACAATGCTCAGAAAACGGGTGTGACTGGGAATCATTTACACAGCAAGGAAACTAGGACCGTGTTCAGACTAAGCATCCAGAATCCTAAGCAAAGAATGAAACTGAGGACGCCTCCTACGTCGCAGTGTGCGAGCAGAGGGGGACGCAGAGACCCGAGTAGGCAGAGACATAACACCGGCCTCATAATAATTCAAGTGCGCTCCCATGTGCCATAGCTTTCAGGTATAACTCATGCCAGGTTAGACCAGATTATAGTAAATTTGTCCCCACCCCAGGTACCCTTGTTCTCAACCTACTGCGTTGTACTGACCTGCCTGGACCACATCAGGAGGTAGCAGCCTGGCGGACTCCCTGCAACAAAGTTTGGGTACCCATATGGTGGTTAAAGGGTGAATATCAGGGAGTCCTCTTAGACAATTTCAACCAAAGTTAAACCAGTTTGGTAGGACAATGGGGCCACAATCTGCTACACAACCCCCATTCCAGTAAATAGACAGTAAGACAGTACCAAATATCAGCTCAACCGTGGAGTTACTGGGTATCAGCAAGGATAGGCCGTCAATGTAGTCTTAGACCACCCCTTTAGGTAAAAAAAACCTCTTGTTTTTACACCACTGTCACTTCCTTGTTATCTTTCTGCAGGATCCCACATTAGTCGCCCCTGCAGTGTGGGGGCGCCACATTAGTAAGAATGACTGTATTATTACCGCATTTGCTTTTCCCCCTTGGGTTGCTGTACATGGAGTCATTCTTACCGTGCTGCATTTCTTTAGCGACTACGGGAGCTGAAATAAGGTCACGTTGGTTTTGTGACTGCATCCCACACAGCGGCGTAAGGTGAGGAATTCATGTGTTGTAAAGACGTGCCCTTGGAGAGACGCCGCGCGCTGTGTCGTGTTTCTCTCCACATTCATATTAAATAGCCTTGAGATGCGAGATGGAGAGATTCTTGTGTATAGTGCCGAGTGTCACATATTCAGATGCCATCCATCTCCAGTCATCATCTTCCCGAAGGCTGCGGGGTGCGTTGTGGTTTGTTTGCACTCGCTTCGCTTTTTTTAATAACCTTTTCAGCATATATGTCATTATAATACATATGATTGTAGAAATACTGTCGGAAATGTAGAAAGCGGAGTCAGGAGAGGAACCAGGAGTGTCATTTATAGAGCATGCTCCACTGTGGGCCCATGTTATACTGTTCTTTTCTATGGGGAACCTGCCTGTCACCTGTAGTCCTACATTATGTGGTAACTATGTCGAAGGTGGACACGTGTCCTTAAGCCCTATTAGGGCCAATGGGCATTAAATAGAGAAGGGTACCCCTGTTTATGAGCCAGAACAGAGAACTTCTCTATAAGAGTATGTCTCTCCTCTGGTGGACCAGGTATGACCATGTCATACACGGAAGACTATTGAATGGTCGCCAAGTAATGCAACAGCTACAGGAGAAATGTCAGCTCTCTGAACCAAACTGGTTCACTCTCTTCGCAGCCCTCTGGTTCACAAACATGTCGCCAGTTCCATCCTCTTGGATGAAGCCAAACTTTGGGTCTTGTTCAAGATACAGACCACATCGGTGGTCTAGTCCTCTACACCCTCTGCCACTTTCCTCTCCAAAACATACTGTTGGGCCATGGACATACGAGTAAACTCCAGCAATTGAGCACCTCGTCCACATGATGTTGACGTGGATGCAGTTGGTGGAGTTTCCTACAGCTGCTCCTCATAGTCTTCCTGGAGCACACCTTCATCGCTCTAATACCACTTCCCATGTCCATAATTGGTCACCTTGGGATGGATGAATACTACAGCTGTGCATGCTGTGGCCCTCTAGCAAAGTGTAATGTGGTATCTACAAACCTGGGGATGGTATCGCAGCCCTGTCTCCAACTGGGAATCTTCCCCCTGGTGCAGGTACACCAACTAGAGCCTGTTTCCTTCCTCAATATGGCGTTGCCCAGTAGCTTTCCATCCTTAGGCCTTGCTTTCGCGAAACCACCACTATGCATTGGCTGGGGGTGCCAATCACTTGACTAGGAGAGCCTGAACACACTCCCGCTCCACTGCTGTAACTTCTGATTCCCAGACGTTGCCGAAACAGCTGATCTGTCTGGGGTTCGGGTCCCTTTAAATCCACGATGTCCAGCATAAAGCTGTAAAGCCAGTAATAAACAATATATTGTAGGACAGTACAAAACACTGTGCATCAAGAAAGCAGCAAAAGTCCTGAGCAATGGCCCTTTTTAGGTGCACATTGCAAATAGGTTCCCTTGACTCCAAGTTCTGAAATTTTTTGGTAAAGCAGTCATAGTTCATAACATATAAAGGGACCTCCTACTCCAATATTACGACATAACATGACTAAAGAAGATGACCTGGGGGAGCTTCCATGTCTCAAGGTTCATCGTCCAAGTATCTTGATTCTGAAGTTTTTGTGTTATCCTTGTGATCTGACTTTGGTCACTCTCGGCATTATTTCCAAAAGCAAAACTGAAGAGGTTGTTTGGATCTGCTGTCGGAGTCCGCCCCCCGCAGCACCGCTCCGTGACCACCCTTAGCCTTTACTTTGGTGCCATCAAAGTTTTCCGGCGAGCAATTCATCAACAGCAGCAGGAAAGGACCTTCCTCATAAAGGTCGCTGATGTCTGCCTGCGGCATCTCCTCTATAGTCACACAATCAGAGCTCATCACAGGGACAGAATGACAAGTACATGAGAGGCGACCACAGGACGTAGATACTTCAAGGTCAAGAAGTTCTTCATATCCTACAGTACTTTCCAAATATTATGTTCTAAGTATTACATAGTATTTCAAAAACTGGCTGTTTTTCTTTCAAAAACAGCACCACACCTGTCTACAGGCTACGTCCGGTTTTGCAGCTCAGCCTCTTTGAAATAAATGGCACTGAGCTGCAATACCATGCACAACCTGTATACTGGTGTGGTGCTGTTTTTAAAAGAAAGAAGCCATGCTTTTCTATTTTTGTAACCCCTTTAATGACGGTTAAACTGAGGACAACGTATAATTTTGTAATATACATATGTTATGATTGTTTTCTGAGTTTACTGAAATGGGGGTCAAACCACTTGGATTTTTAACCTTAAAAGTGCCCGGCAGCCACTTACCTGCTTCAAAAATCATGCAAGATTTTTACCCCCAAAACGTCTTAAATTGTCAATATACATTAGACTTTAGAAGGCTAAACTAGGACCAGCAGAGCATCAGATGGATAAAATACTTGACCAGTGTTTGCTCAACATATGTCGAGGAAGTAACATTCCCGATCTTTTTGTCACCCCTAAAAATAAGCCAATGGCTACACATGCACTCATAGCCAAACCAGGTTATATGGGAGGGTCATGAAGATAGCTGATGGCTAATATGAGTTATACACGCTATTGCTATGTGGCTATCTTTAGGTTAGGATGTAAATATGTGAGCAATGGGGGGCCATCAGCTGTACGGGGCCACTTCTGAAGCCTGTGCTATATACACTATAGTGGCCTGCGTTCCCTGTATAGTGGCCAGTACTGCAGATCTGTTCCTAGTGAAGCCAATGGTAGCTAGCTGTAGTATCGCGCCTGTCCACTATTCAAGGACCGGAGCTATCTGCCATCAAATAGCGCAAGCAGAGAGCAGGAAGCACATTGAGATAAGAACAATTGCATCATTTCCCCTCTGGAGGCGCTGTAGGGGGGACTAACACTAGCTGACCGGAAAGACCGGAAAGAACAATGGAGTCATGCAGTTCTATTAATAGTTTTCCAACAATTTTTTAATTGCCAGCACAGTATAAAAGAAAGAAAAGAAAGAAGTTCTGTTTACAAGAAGCTGGCAAAGAGAGCTAGGCCCGAGGTAGGTCTGATTGGTGTTCCCAGAGATGGGGTGAGAGGCCCAAGTCCATGCCCGAGAAGCAGATGCAAATGCAGCAGACTCAACAGCAGAGACAGAGCCAGTAGCAACGAGGGGTTTTGACAGACGTATGAGATGGTGGCCATCTGGAGAACTCAGTTAATGAAGAGTGCAACTACATTTCCAGCTACAGTTGGAGAATTAAGTTATTGGTTCCATCATTATGCTCCATGTAAAGGAGAGGGAGACTCCCCTTCCACAGGTCAGACGAATAAAGATGCTGATTCTTGTTGAACGGTTTGCTTACTGTTTCATTTTATTCATTTGTTCTAAATCATTAAAATACTTTAGTAAACTTTGTAAGTAGTGACTCGGTTTGTTATTCTTGTGTACAACACTACACATGTGACAAGATCCCTCCGGTCTATCATTGTGGATCTGGTCCCTATTGGACTGGAAGTGAGGACGTTGTATCTATCATTCACATGATTGTTCCGCAAAAAAACTTGGTGTTCATGCACATGTGGCCACTGAAGCCAGTGATTGGCTAAGCAGTCCCATGAACAATAGTCTTGACTATCACTTGTGATGAGGACAGGAATCCCAACTCTGGTATGAAGGGCCCTTTAGAAGGTAAGTGAGTTTTCGTTAGTTTATTTTCTTTTATACCTATCTGTTCCCCAGTAAATTTATAAAAATGTTGGAGAACCCCTTTAACTCCTCATGGGCACATCACATCTAGAATATCCCTAGTAGACACTATGGTCTGGGATGGAGATGAGGTGGAGGCGTAAACCAGCACAAGGGGCTCTACTTTGATTTTTTGATGTGTGACCCTTTTTGTATTTATACGTTCATTGCAATTTTTTTAAATAGTGTCTTATGTTTTTGTACTGATGTCTGTGTCTTGAGAGAACACGCGCAGCCACCTTGGGTCTATGTGAGAATGTTGTTTTGCAGTTTATACTAATGAATCTCCTCTCGTCTCCCCTTAGAGAAGTTTGTGATATTGAATATAAATGTGTCGCGGACAATCAGCATTGTAACACATTGTAGCAGTAATAAAGAGATACAATTAGCATATAGATGACATTAGTCTATAGTGTAACACTTCTAATCCCAAAGAACATTTCCTATTCCTGAGATAATCTATTGTAAACCATGTTTTGGAGGAGTCATAGATTCCAGAGTTTTGTCTCTTAGTCTCTGAAGATCAAACTCTTGAGGAGGTCCCGACCACCAATACATTAGACAATTGTCCTTCATGCCATTAATTCTTAGTACTGCCGCTAAAGTAGAAAAAAATCCAGGAAATACAAGTCATAAGTCATAATTTGCTGTAAAGTTGTTAAAACTTCAGTTCAGTCATATCTTATCTACTGGATGACATCCAATATGGCGGCCATCTCAATGCCCACAGGGGTTTTCTCCTGAATAGTGATACATCTATATGTAGTATCGTTCATTCACCCTTTGAGGTAAGGAACTGGCATAGATTTGAGGTATAACTCACACTACTTATAGTACATCTGGCATGCCGGGGTGTCTCTGTCCTGCCTAGATTCCTGCTCCGCTCTGTCTACTGTCTAAAAAGTGGTGAGCAGGACGTAAGAGCCGAGATGCTCCATGGTGTGCTGTAATGCACCAAATTGAGGCACATTTTTGCCCACTTTTATGGGCAACCTGGAAAGTCAATCTGGGCTAGATACATAAACCATGTTCTAGGTGTATGTAGGCCCTTGAGTCACAATGGGCCCCTTTGTCAGGTAATACACTTTAATGCTAAGATGTTCTCTAACTGACCAAGGGTCTGTTGGCTCTCTTTGACTTGGGGTGCTTCTGCACTGCCATAATACCAGAATGGAATACTTTCTGTAAGAAGGGTTTTAACTGGCCAAAGGGCTATGACCCCATTAGGCTACGGGCCCTAAGACACTGCCTAATGCCAGAATGGTCAGCCCACCCTTGTCACCATAGCTCTCCAATCCCAATAGACTCGGGCAATTGACCAGTTTGCATGGCTTATGATGGTGCCCTCAACTGGAAGACAATATTGGTTACCACAACTGGATAGAAGATGATGATGGATAGCTACATGTTTTATTATCAGGTAAATGCCCTCCTTGGCAGCTGAAGTTTGCAAGACTTTGTTCCTAATACCAATGCTTGCAATAAATTCTCCATTCCTAGAAATTCTGAAAACATTTTAAAAAACATAAATATCAATTCATAGAAACTTTTTAATCTGAAGTCTTGCAGTCAACCGTCCCCGCAATGTTCTCTTATTTCCTCGGCTGATGTGCCTCTTACCTTCCTATAAATGAAGCTCGAGGGACTTTATAAAGCCAGGAAATATTTAGTGCTTTGTTCAGGATGAGATCAGCACCTCAATTTATGGGTTTGACTAGTACATCAGGAAGAAATTGTCCTTCAGACCATCCCTTAATAGATAGATCATTTCATCTGCTCATTCATGGGAGAACCTGGAAGAAGCAATTTCAGCCGTAGTTCATTCGTCTGAGCG
The DNA here is from genome assembly GCA_947044405.1 of Leptodactylus fallax. Taxonomy (NCBI): domain Eukaryota; kingdom Metazoa; phylum Chordata; class Amphibia; order Anura; family Leptodactylidae; genus Leptodactylus; species Leptodactylus fallax. Next base: position 931,167 of record CAMRHE010000434.1, read on the forward strand.
GCGTACTGGATGAAACAAAAAGATCTTTTTATTTTGTGAATTTTCAGAAATGGTCTAGAAGGGTTAATGCCGGTCGACACAAAATTATCAAAGGCAGCTCAAAGTTTAATATACCAGAGGAAGACACAACAGTGGACAAGGCTCTGACCAGAGATTAAGGTTATTATGGATAAAGGTGCCCATACACACACGAGTAAAGTCGTAAAGTCGGACCTGCTAACTGTCTTATGTGTATGGGGTCCTGCCGATGTAAGGTGTAGGTGGACTGGGAAATAAGAGGTTTAGACATACTGCGATGTTAACTCTTTCTTTATCAAAGATATTGAGAAGATGGGTGCCCGCAATACTTACAGATAGCAACAACCTCTCTGAATAGTGATAAGACCTAAACTCTTAACAGTCTCTATAACCATATCAGTCTCTTTATCTGGAACTATAATGGAAACATTCTGAACAGTCTCTTTCACATTCCAGGATAATCTTTTGAGGATCTTGAAATCTTTACCTCTTGATGTGAACAGGGTCACTGTACACCAGGTGCCATGTATTCAAGTCAGCTCTAGTGGTACCTTGGATCCGGCCAGTTACAGTGATGGCTCCGGCCTACAGATGAGCAAACTCGTTCAGAAGAAACCAGATTTATCCTGAATTTTCCAAACATTATGGATTCTTCCTGAATTTTCAAAATGTTCCAGGTATAACCAAAATCTGAAACATTTGAGGTTCGCCAGCCACAAATAATCATTACAATAAGTAGAGGCCCAAGGTAGGTGCAGAAACATAATCAGTTATACTTACCTTCTGTCACCTCTCATGGACTCACTTAAGGTCCTCCTCAATTGTCTTTCCATCTCTTCCAGCCTGCAGGCTGATGTCACTGGCCACAGGTGACCGCTGAGGCCCAATCACGGAGGACACTCCGATGATCATCATGATACTTGCGTTAAGATGACATGATATTGGCGTGCCCCACGTGACTTCTAAGACCTAAACACAGACCTCAGAGATTCCCCTGGGCCTATGATGTTACCAGGAGGAGACTGGAAGACAACCAAAGAGTACCCTAAGGGAGCACCAGCCCAGGAGCCCAGGAGAGGTGAGGGAAGGTGAGTATTATTATTTCCACACATCCCCTGGACCTCCACTTATTATACTCTGTGGTCTTAAGGATGTAAATGCCAAAAAGATCAAGGTCTGACTTGTGCCCAACTGACTGGCATGAACCTGATCATGTCTGGTTGTAAATGCCAACCAGATTAAGGTCTGACTAGTGCTCAACTGACTGGTAATTCTAACTGCCATAGGTATTCCATATGAATATTATAAGGAATAAGCCCAATGGGTAAATACCTAAAAATATATCCACGACTCACCATAAGACAATAAACAGAGAATAGAGTTGATGGGCCCAGTTTTTTGTGATGTTCCTCTCAGGTCTGTAATGTATTGGAAGGGATTCTTCCTTGAATGACAGAAATGTCCTCATAAAATAATCTTGTGTCAAAGTCTTCTTGAGTCATTCCGGGGTGTAAAAGGTAAAATTTTCTGCTCCTCACTGTCACTGTGACATTTACATTACATTAGCTATTCTAATACGATATGACTTACTGTACGTTGCATCTCGTGTTCCAGATGTCGGGCAACGTGGTAAGGCTCCGGCATATGCGCCCCTGGCACACATCGATGGCTTGGGACTGTATTTACGTATGAACACATTAGAAACGCCAAGTAAATAGAATTGTCATTCTATACTGGTAAACCCTCAACAAAAAAGTCTCTGACCCCTTCCTTTCTTAAATGAAAATTAACCCCTAAACTAAACCCCCTCCCCCAGCTAACTTCTAATTTACTTGCATTAAAAAAAAATCTATAATTACCCATATCCCTGGGGCGGTCATGTGACCGCCCCAGGCACACTTTCTGATAATCCGGTGACGTTCCATTTCGCCATTTCCAAAATGGAACGTCATCATTACTCCCCCCCAACCCCATCATACTTACATATCTTCCTCTCTGGAAACGGCTCCTCCCCTCTTCTTCTCTGTCAGCTCTTGCGCAGTCTGGAGGTGCCTGCGACACATGAGCAGTAGAGATGTCACTCCATCTCTACTGCACAGGTGTCAGATGTACTTCTGGTCTTTGTACAGGCTAACAGAGAGGAAGAGAGCCTCCAGCCTGTGCACAGAGAAAGAAAAGGAGGAGCCATCTCCTAGAGAGGAAGACAGGTAAGTATGATGCGGTAGGGAGGTGAGCTGAGTTAGTTAGTTGGGAAGGGCTAGTAGTGGGCAGGATAATTAGGGAGACAGGGAGGGGTGTAAATAAGTGAAAGAGGGGGGACAGTGACATGGAGGTAGTGGGGAAGCTACACAGGAAGCTACACCATGTAAACAAATGCAAAAGATGCCAGGAGCTCCCAGAGAAACCCAGAAATCACTCAAAACACTACTAAAGGTATATGGGTGTACTTATTAACCCATTAATAGCACTAACATACATTAAAAAAAAAAAAATTTTTTTTTGCTCGGGAAATCCCTTTAACTAGGGAAGGGGGCATAGTAGATTCAGTAGAAAAATAAAGAATCAGACTGGTGGGGCACTAACACATCATACTTATCTGGGCATGGACCACCCTTTCTCCACAGAACTTGGTCTGTCCCTAGTCTAGTTTAACCATTTCAGGACCAGACACATTTTCAGATTTTTATCGTATATGGGGTTTTGAGGGCTATAATTTTTTTTTTCCTCAGTGTTCCATGTTTTTTTCTTTATTTCAATAGCCAAGAAAATGTAAACAAAAAAGGAAGAAACGTGTCTGCTTTTCACATTTTTCACCTTTTTTAAGAGCACAAAGTGCTACAAAAAATGTTTTTAAATAGTTTTCCCTCTCCTGTAGGACTAGAAGCTCTGATGTGGGCAGCCTCGTATCAAGTACCGCAGAGCTAATCTGAGTCCTCCAGGACCCAGCAGATCATGCAGTTCCCAGCCCCTTGCGGTGATGTGACGGCAAGGCCAGAAGTGGAGCCACATCATGGCAGATCCCATAGCTGTGTACACAGCACTCATTTGTAATAAATCGTCCCTGCCTTCCCTATAGGAGCTCCCTGCTCCTGCAGCTGCTTATCATTGCAAGGACATATATATACATCTTTACTGTGTTAAGAGTGGCCCGCCGGGACGTATAAAGTCAACGGGTGGTCTGGAAGGAGTTGATGTCACTAGACAGGACATGGTCTCTCACCAGTCTCAGGTAGTCTCAGTAGTCAGGGCTTGGTCTCTCACTAGTCTCAGTAGTCAGGACTGGTTCTATCACCAGTTTTGGGTAGACAGGACTTGGTCTCTCACCAGTTTTGGGTAGTCAGGACTTGGTCTCTCACTAGTTTTGGGTAGTCAGGACTTGGTCTCTCACCAGTTTTGGGTAGTCAGGACTTGGTCTCTCACCAGTTTTCCTATAGTCTCAAGAGTCAGGACCTGGTTTCTCACCGCCCTCAGGTAGTCTCGGTAGTCATACGCATAAGGGCAGTACTTTCTCTCTAGGAATCCATAGTCAGATGCATCTCAGGTGCAGAGGCCTTCGCCCTCTCGGATTTCAAGCTTCACCAGCCTCACCTGCATCACCTAGAAATTTCTCCTTGGGTCATTCATCTATTATCTGCACTATTCTTCCCTGAGGCTGAGCTCCAATTTGCAAGGTGTTACATAGTATCAGGTCCTCCTAGAAACTTATGAATAACTTGACAACTAGATGTTAGCAATTCTGACACCAACCAATCACAGCTGACAGTGCCAGACTTTACAGGGACACCCCTTTGACAAGAGACCAAATTTTTTGGTAAATTTCTTGGAAGATTGACAGAGAAACAGCAGAACACAGAGTCATGAGAAAAGACGCTCCAGAATTGCTCTGTAATGGAGACATGTAGGGAGAGTTGACAACTTCTTCAAACCATCCTTCATGAGCCGTGTTGTCCTGCAGGATTGATTGTATCCGACGTCCCTGGTGGTAGTCATAGTATTTAATGGCTATAATAAAATGCCTGCAGTAATCTCATTTTCTGGAATAAACCAAATAATAGTGGAGTAAACACTTTTAATGCAAGTGCATAATAAATTCTTAATATTAAAACTTTCTCAAACAGAATCTCTTTCAATAATGTTTAGTCACACTGAGATAACATATAATAATAATACTCTAAAGAAATTTTCTCCCCAAGGACTTAAAGCACAGTACATAACATCGTAGAAGGAAAGAACATAGTAAAATACAAATGGTTCCCAAAGAGTTAAAGACGTAAGCATGGTTATAGTCCACCATCAAATTACTGAAGTCAGGGGTGTAGCTATAGGGTGTATAGTGGGCCCTGAAGTCTGGAGGGGGGAGCCTCAAAGGTCTTTCTGCCACATAAAATATACCACTATTCTAAATGGCACAAGGTAGATAGGGGCCCCATTACAGATTTTGCATTGGGGCCCAGGAGCTTCAAGTTATTCCTCTGACTGAAGTGGTATAAGAATATCTCCACTGGTCCTCTAGGAAAACTGGTTCCTTGGTTCCAGAAAGTCCCAAAGTATCTACCGAAGTATAGAGGAAGAGAATTAAATTTGGTACCAGCACAACAGGAAAAAGGAATGGAGCTGCCAACTGGATAGGCTTCAAAGCCCAGATGGTGGGGCCAACCCACAATACCGGCAAAGAAGTCCAAGATTAAACATAACAGATAAAAAGAAAAGATTACCTGCTGGTAGTTGGGATGGATACCATATAAATCCTGCAGTTAGCCTTGGCAATGTGGAAGACACCATCTTGCTTCTGTCCGATGGGAAGGTTAGGCCACAGTTATTGAGCAATGAAAAGGAAGCCTTCAGAATCAGAATCGCGGAATTTTCAAGGTAGCCATGGTATTGTGCCAGTGACTAAAAGTGAAGTCTTGAGTTGTTCTTGGGAACAGTAAGCTACATCACAATGTTGAGAGTTCACCCTATTACTGATGTATCGACAGTGAAGTGATCATTTAGCAGTTCTTATACCAGACACTCTGCAATTACAAGTCAAGTAATTCTGTTATCTGCCATCAAGGGATAAAGTTTATTAAACTGTTCTTCAGAACAAGAGACTGTTCGATATACATGTTAATGACAAGAAGAGGGGAGGGAGACTCCCTCCTTACAGGTGTGCTGTAAAAGACCAGATATTATAGACAAGTGAACCAGTTGTATTTGATGTTTTAGAGTGCCAAGTGTGCCCAGAGTCTGTCGCCACTACACCTGCACAACTTTACATAGTCCTATGAAGATAGAGATTGAGCTCTGCCTGAGATTTTTCTTGAAACTTCTGGAACCCATTGCAAAATGTAGAACATCTATCATATGTTATTTATTATACAGGTGACTTATAATGGTGGCAGATGGGCCCCAGGTGCGACTGCTAACCCTGCACCACCTGTAGCTACACCTCTGTGCTCTACTACATTCAAGTACACTGTGAGAATCCATAGGCATATACAGTATGGAACCATGGAATGAGGTAAACCTTAAAGGGCCCTTTTTCCAATTGTCAACAGCTCGGATTAGGCTTAGCATAGTTTACATAGGCTTTGAATAGTTTTATAAAAATGTTGCAGTGTGTATAGTACTGTAGCCATAAATAGATATTGGCCTCTGCTGTCCTTTTGATTCTCTCGTCCATGTATCCAGTGCTAGTGAGAAGAAGCTGCTTCTAGCGTTCTGATTATTGGTTGGTCCGCACAATATGAGATTTACTCTATCACTCGTGTACAAGATCCATGTGGGACTCGGCTACTGAGCGTGTGTGACCACAGGTACTGGACACAGATGGATGTTCTTAAACAGAATCAAAATAACACCAGGGGGCGCCATAACAGCAATGTCTACACAAAGGAGCATTTTCTTAAGTATTTCTTTTAAAAAATATATATTATTCAATAATCATATAAGTCAAAAATGTTGGTTTTGTGATCTAAGGTTGGATTCACAAATGTCCTGAGCGTGGTACAGAAACACTAGAGGTAATGCCAGAACTGAAAAAAACTTTCCATTTTTCCATTTCCACTTTCCCATTTTTTAGAGCCATATATATTTATGTTACTATCCGTGGTTTTGGGTTTTTTTTTATACATTCTTAGTGTGGTTTTTGATTTGTATAATTTGTTAGAATTTATGTTTAGTATTGTTTTTAAATAAAAATTAGGATTTTATTTTCTTTATTTTTTAGTTTTCTGAACACCTGAAATTATGTTACACGTGTATTGTACAGGATGTAACAATTAAGGGGATTGTATATGTGGGAAAAAACAATCAATTAAAAAAAATATATATAGAAAAATATTTCTATATGTTTTTTAAACAATTTTAATTCACTTGAATATTTAAGTATTGGAATATCTTACGGCCTGTTCAATCTCCCTTTCCCTGAACTCACCCTGCAGTTAAAGCCCTGTATCCTGAATGGCTACATGTTGTATTCACCATTTTTCTATTTTTTTAAGTCTGCACCAAATATATAATAAAATCCTACATTTCACTCTTCTGGGCTCCTGCTGGGGCACAGATGGTACGGGTGGTGGTGGAGTATTAATGATTGACACCCTTATTTTGAATCCGGGAGTCTTGATCTTATAGATTTAATCTGAAGCTCCAAATCCAAGTCATAATTCATGAGAAATGTTTAATTCCATGCCAGTCATTGGCAGTCATACAGGTCAGTTCCTTATATGTTATATACACACGTGGACAAAATTGTTGGTACCCCTCGTTTAATTAAATAAAAACCCACAATGGTCACAGAAATAAGTTGACTCTGAAAAAAGTAATAATATATAAAAATTCTATGAAAATGAACAAATGAAAGTCAGACATTGCTTTCCTACCAGGCTTCAACAGAATTTTTTTAAAATAGAAAACTCATGAAACAGGCCTGGACAGAAATGATGGTTCCCTTAACTTAATATTTTGTTGCACAACCTTTTGAGGCAATCCCTGCAATCAAACGATTCCTGTAACTGGCAATGAGACTTCTGCACCTCTCAGCAGGTATTTTGGCCGCTCCTCATGAGCAAACTGCTCCAGTTGTCTCGGGTTTGAAGGGTGCCTTTTCCAGACGGCATGTTTCAGCTTCTTCCAAAGATGCTCAATAGGATTTAGGTCAGGGCTCATAGACGGCCACTTCAGAATAGTCCAATGTTTCCCTCTTAGCCATTCTTGGGTGTTTTTAGCTGTATTTTGGGTCATTATCCTGTTGCAAGACCCATGACCTTTCTGACACTGGTCAGCACATTTCTCTCTAGAATCCCTTTGATAGTCTTGAGATTTCATTGTACCCTGCACAGATTCAAGACACCCTGTGCCAGATGCAGCAAAGCAGCCCCAGAACATAACAGAGCCTCCTCCATGTTTCACAGTAGGGACAGTGTTCTTTTCAAGATATGCTTCATTTTTCTGTCTGTGAACATAGAGCTGATGTGCCTTGCCAAAAATTTCGATTTTTGTCTCATCTGTCCATAGGACATTCTCCCAGAAGCTTTGTGGCTTGTCAACATGTTTTTATATATTATTACTTTTGTCAGATTCAAGTTATTTCTGTGACCATTGTGGGTTTTTCTTTCATTAAACGAGGGGTACCAACAATTTTGTCCACGTGTGTATGTGACTGTGAAGCTATACATAAATTTCTATAATCAGCTTCTGGATGGACTTGTTAAATATACCAGATCACACATCCCTTTTCTTCCACTTACAGTGCTGGCCAAAAGTATTGGCACCCCTGCAATTCTGTCAGATAATACTCAATTTCTTCCAGAAAATGATTGCAATCACAAATGCTTTGGTAATAATATCTTCATTTAATTTGCTTGCAATGAAAAAACACAAAAGAGAATGAAAAAAAAAAGTCAAATCATTGATCATTTTACACAAAACTCCAAAAATGGGCTGGACAAAAGTATTGGCACCCTCAGCCTAATACTTGGTAGCACAACCTTTAGACAAAATAACTGCGAACAACCGCTTCCGGCAACCATCAATGAGTTTCTTACAATGCTCTGCTGGAATTTTAGACCATTCTTCTTTGGCAAATTTCTCCAGGTCCCTGAGATGTGAAGGGTGCCTTCTCCAAACCGCCATTTTGAGATCTCTCCACAGGTGTTCTATGGGATTCAGGTCTGGACTCATTGCTGGCCACTTTAGAAGTCTCCAGTGCTTTCTCTCAAACCATTTTCTAGTGCTTTTTGAAGTGTGTTTTGGGTCATTGTCCTGCTGGAAGACCCATGACCTCTGAGGGAGACCCAGCTTTCTCACACTGGGCCCTACATTATGCTGCAGACTTCATAATGCCATGCACACGGTCAAGCAGTCCAGTGCCAGAGGCAGCAAAGCAACCCCAAAACATCAGGGAACCTCCGCCATGTTTGACTGTAGGGACCGTGTTCTTTTCTTTGAAGGCCTCTTTTTTTTTCCTGTAAACTCTATGTTGATGCCTTTTCCCCAAAAGCTCTACTTTTGTCTCATCTGACCAGAGAACATTCTTCCAAAAAGTTTTTGGCTTTCTCAGGTAAGTTTTGGCAAATTCCAGCCTGGCTTTTTTATGTCTCTGGGTCAGAAGTGGGGTCTTCCTGGGTATCCTACCATAGAGTCCCTTTTCATTCAGCCGACGGATAGTACGGGTTGACACTGTCGTACCCTCGGACTGCAGGGCAGCTAGAACTTGTTTGGATGTTAGTCGAGGTTCTTTAGCCACCATCCGCACAATCTTTCGTTGAAATCTCTCGTCAATTTTTCTTTTCCGTCCACATCTAGGGAGGTTAGCCACAGTGCCATGGGCTTTAAACTTCTTGATGACACTGCGCACAGTAGACACAGGAACATTCAGGTCTTTGGAGATGGACTTGTAGCCATGAGATTGCTCATGCTTCCTCACAATTTTGCTTCTCAAGTCCTCAGACAGTTCTTTGGTCTTCTTTCTTTTCTCCATGCTCAATGTGGTACACACAAGGACACAGGACAGAGGTTGAGTCAACTTTAATCCATTTCAACTGGCTGCAAGTGTGATTTAGTTATTGCCACCACCTGTTATGTGCCACAGGTAAGTAACAGGTGCTGTTAATTACACAAATTAGAGAAGCATCACATGATTTGTCAAAGGGTGCCAATACTTTTGTCCACCCCCTTTTTTATGTTTGGTGTGGAATTATATCCAATTTGGCTTTTTGACAATTCTTTTTGTGGTTTTCCATTGAAGACAAATTAAATGAAGATATTATTACCAAAGCATTTGTGATTGCAATCATTTTCTGGAAGAAATTGAGTATTATCTGACAGAATTGCAGGGGTGCCAATACTTTTGGCCAGCACTGTATTTTTCTTTTTCATGCTTCTTCTTAGTGTTGTCTTGCTTCTTTTACACCTTTTCCTCCTCATTTTATCTACTTCTAATCCAGCTTGTACTTCACCTTATTATTTTCTTCTCCTTATTTTGCTTCTTCTTCTCCTCTTCTTCCTTCTCCTTCTCCTCATATTGCTTCTGTTTTCCTCCTCTCCATTCTCCTTCTCCATCTTTATTTTCTTTCTATTTTTTGTTCCTTCTTCTTCCCCTACTTCTTCTTAACCAGACACATTTCTCCTTATCCTTTTCTTCCTTTTATTTTTCTCCTCCTCCTCATATTCCTTATTTTTTCTGCTAGTTTTTTATTTTATTTTCCTTGTCATATTTCTTCTTCCCTCTTACATATTTGTTCTTTCTCCTTCTTTGTCTTCCTCCCTTCCTCCTCCTTCTTCTCCTCATATTCTTCTTCTTTTTTCCTCATATTTTCTCCTCCTTTATTTTCTTTCTTCTTCTTCTATCGTCTATTTTTGTATTTTTCTTCTTAACCTCATATTTCTTATCCTTATGTTTTTCTGTTCCTTATTGTATGTCTTCTCTTCGTCATATTCCTTTTTCTTTGTCCCTCTTTATATATATATATATATATATATATATATATATATTTTTTTTTTTTTTTCCTTCTCTTTCTTTGTCTTTCTTCACAGATGTCCCTTCTTTTTCTTCTGTCTCCCCATCATCTTCTCTTCTTCTACCCATCAGTGCAGAGATTTCCTGTACAGCACAGCTTTATTCAGTAGAATGGTGGTATGGTATGGATCTATGGATCCATGGGGTTGCTTGCAATACTAAATCACTCACTATAACAATACAAGTCTTACGGGAACACACATAACAAAATACAGTAAAAACTCAGGGAAGTCCTTTCAAAGAAGAGACCAATATATGTAGGATATAAGGGATATGAACTTCCATAAAATCTAGTCTAGATAAGAGATAATCTTCCCAAAATGGTTGTCTTTTGGAGAGGTCCTGATCTGTGCCATATAAAGCTTATTTCCCCTGCATATCTTCATATTACTAATAAATAATGCAAGCATTGACCCTATAGTTTACCATGTTCAACCTGATATCCCGGCATATAAATTAATGTTATACAGAGATTTCACCGGAGAGGCATTGAACTACTTTGCCAGCTCTAGTAATTGTCTAGAATAAATGAGTAGTGGATGTTATAGGACGTAGCTGTAAAATAAGGAGAAGAACGGAGAATAATGAATAGAAGTTCTGGTAATGGCACAATGTTTGCTCATTTTGTAATGTCAAAAGGTGCATTAATACAGCATTGTGCAAAAATTTTAGGCAGACAATGACCTTGTTTCTGCAAAGTAAGAATGCTTTCAGAAATAGAAGAGTTAATAGTTTATTTTTGTCAAATGACAAAATGCAAAGTGAATGAAGAAAAGAGAAATGTAAATCCCATCAATATTTGGTGTGACCTTTGCCCTTTGCCTTCTATCACTTCTTCTTGGTACTTGCAGGCAGACAGTTTTTGAAGGAACTCAGCAGGGAGGTTGTTCCTGCCATCTTGGAGAACTAAGCACAGATCTTCTGTGGATGTAGGCTTGTCCAATTCTTCTGTCTCTATATGTCATCCCAGACAGACTGGATGATGTTGAGATCAGGGCTATATCTGTGGGGTCATATCATCACTGCCAGGACTCCTCCTTCCAGAGTAGAGATCAGTAACAAAGAGTATATCTCTCGTTATAGACGACCTTTCTTGTCCTATATTATACAGATATCTCATTCATAAAATGGACTCGGTGTAATGCTTAGTTTCTTCTATGGTGGCGCTACAGATTACAGCTGACCACTGGGGATCCCTTCAGAGAGATACTTTATGATCAACTTATCTAACAAGAAAAGATTGTCTAAAGCGGACAATCCTTTACCTAATAATAACATCTTTTCATCTAGATGATGGGTGTGCACAATATACAATCTGACATGTCTGTATTACTGGATGATAGGCGTGGAATGAACATTAGTGCCTTCATTATAACCTGGATTTGGACGTTGAGGAATCTAGGGGATGAAGACACCTGGATTCATCTAGTATGTCATTCAACATGACTGTGTCACCGGTCCGACCATCTGGGGCCCGACAGGATTTGGAGATAACCGAGATGTGATCTCTAGAAAATTATTCTGTATATAGTGTTGAATTAGCTCGCGTTTTTGCTCTTGTTAACAATGTCATTGAAATCGATTATTGGGTTTATTATATTATTATTATTATTATTATTATTATTATTATTATTATTATTATTATTATGCGAGTTTAGTCAATACCACTGTTTCGGAATTTTCTTGATCTGAGTGTCATAGAAAAATAATTTTATTCTGGGGTCTTTTCAGTCCCCAGAGACCAATAAGAAGAAGCCCCAGGGAGGTGTGGGCATGTGTATGGCGTCACAACAATTCTGTTCACCCAGGTACCCTGACATGACCCATAAGGGCAGAAGAGTACCAAAGACGGAGGTGAGGGAAGGTGAGTATAACCCTTTATTATTTTTCCGCACCTCTCCTGGGCCTCCACTTATTGTACTCTGAGGGTATAATAATAGCACTTCTGGTTCGGACCAAATGAAAACCTTGCAAATATTCATTATTCATAAATCTCATGAGATTTGCCCATCTCTAGTGAAGACTTTGTGCATGAAAATCTGCCCCATATTCATTCTTTTCTGATTCATAAATGTGTCGTAAAGTTAGACCCTTCTAATTCACACCAAATCCGGTGTACATTTCTCAAAAGTGTCGAGCTAGTCGTATTTTTCTGTTCTTTCTGGCGCACACTTTTCATAAATATGTTGTAAAGGTCGTATCCCATAAATTTTGGTGCAAATGTAGACAGAAAGGTGTCGAACTTCTCGTAATAAATATGCCCCAGTATGTCCATTTGTCCCCTTGGTTTGTTCATGATCCCATGGCATAATAGTGGTTCATGGATGTCAGACCCCTAAAATTTGTGATTTGGTCGAAAAATTTGGAACAAACAGCTACTAACTAGATCTCTAATTTCTAAACTCTATACTATGGAATACCCCTTTAAGGCCAAACCCAACAGCCAGTTATCAATAACAAAGAAGATATAAAATACAGAGCAGAAGAAAGATGCTTCAGAATTTTTGTTTCATGAAGAATCTAAGTTTTTAGGAACACAGACAAGTCGGGCCACTATAACCTACTGTCAGTTTTCATTAAAAACCTAAAGGACCTAAAACTTTGCAGAACTTAGAAACTGCTGTTCACAAAATGCACATTTTTTTTTACTGCAAACTAAACAAAAACTACGGTGATACATTAAGTCTGACAGCTCGGTAGTACTTTAGATACCACACGATGAATTATTTAGCAGAGTCATTCGACCACTTCATTCTTTATAGGAAATCTTATTAATTTCTCATTGCAGCATTGTATATTGCGCGGGGCTTTAAGTTACGCTGCAAACTGTCATACCAGATGTCGGCTTAAATCACTGGAGGAGGAATATTCAGGACACCGGCAGAAAAGAAAAAAATCAGAAAATACAATCCCATCAGTAAAATAAAGCCTTTATCATTCAGCGATGCACTGACGCATTTCGGAGTCGGCTCAGATGAGCGATTATTACAAGCAAATCTACGTTTTATGTGATTAGAATAGTAGGAAGTTGTCAATGGGATGTAATTATGACATTGTGGGAAGTGATAACCCGACACTGAACCTGTTTTATTTCTCACTGTTTTATGAGGATTTAGGCAGATAGATTTATGGTAATATAACAGACATGAAAGTCAATCCTTATTAAGAGGTTTAGGACAGAATAAAGAGCTTAAAAGAGGCATCCCCATTCTATAGGAAGGACAAAGGATTAGGGATAAAGCAGAACGCACTTTGCTACAAGTTTACAGCTGTCCATCATCTGTATTTTACGTTGATGCATTAAAAGTAATAAAATTGAAAAAAAAAAATCGCAATTTTATGTGAAATGTGTCTCCAAATAGGAGATAGGTTCCTAGGAGTCCTAAGAGTATTCTACACTATGTTTTATAGATAGGTTCCTAGGAGCCCTAAGAGTATTCTACACTATGTTTTATAGATAGGTTCCTAGGAGCCCTGAGAGTGTTCTACACTATGTTTTATAGATAGGTACCTAGGAGCCCTAAGAGTGTTCTATACTATGTTTTATAGATAGGTTCCTAGGAGCCCTAAGAGTGTTCTACACGATTTTTTATAGATAGGTTCCTAGGAGCCCTGACAGTGTTCTACACTATGTTTTATAGATAGGTTCCTAGGAGCCCTGACAGTGTTCTACACTATGTTTTATAGATAGGTTCCTAGGAGCCCTGACAGTGTTCTACACTATGTTTTATAGATAGGTTCCTAGGAGCCCTAAGAGTATTCTACACTATGTTTTATAGATAGGTTCCTAGGAGCCCTGAGAGTGTTCTACACTATGTTTTATAGATAGGTACCTAGGAACTCTAAGAGTGTTCTACACTATGTTTTATAGATAGGTACCTAGGAGCCCTAAGAGTGTTCTATACTATGTTTTATAGATAGGTTCCTAGGAGCCCTAAGAGTGTTCTACACTATTTTTTATAGATAGGTTCCTAGGAGCCCTGACAGTGTTCTACACTATGTTTTATAGATAGGTACCTAGGAGCCCTAAGAGTGTTCTATACTATGTTTTATAGATAGGTTCCTAGGAGCCCTAAGAGTATTCTACACTATGTTTTATAGATAGGTTCCTAGGAGCCCTAAGAGTGTTCTACACTATGTTTTATAGATAGGTTCCTAGGAGCCCTCAGAGTGTTCTACACTATGTTTTATAGATAGGATCCTAGAACCCCTGATTGTATTCTATACTATGTTTTATAGATGTCACAGACAGAACAACCACAAAACACGCTAGGCAAAATGTAACATGCGAAGAAGTGTTTGATGCACAGCCAATACTTTGGCCAAAGATTCACTACTTCATTGTTTTGCACCCCGCACACCACATTTTGTGAAAGTGGACAGAGAAGTTGTGGATCAAGACAGGCTGTGGTGGGGATGCCTTGGCCTTCAGATTTTCTATAATTCATGCCAGAGTTATACCTGAAATCTACAGCAGTCCTTGACTGGTGTTTTTCAATTCTGGCAAATGGTACCTCCTATGATGCGCCAGGAGCCTCTTAACATTGCTTGTGTATCTAATGCCAGCAAGGTTAAGAATTAAGACTGGCACTAGTCTTAATAAATTTACCCCCAGGGTGAATTCAGACTTAATTATCTGTTTACATCTCTTGCATCGTTTTCTTATTTTGGTGCGACATTTTAAAACTTTGGCGCCAATTACTAATTTTCCAAATTTAGAAGTTTGTACATTCCAAATTGAGTAAATATTGTAACACAATACTTCAAGTAATTGCTCCTTACCTGCCTGCTGTTACTGTATTAAGTAGATAATTATGTTATTTTACAAAAGGGCCAAGTGAATGGAAATAACTAAATAAGGGTGTGTAATACGGAAGGAAGAAAGAACAGGACGAGAGCAAACAAATGGGACAGCAAGGACTTGGACAGAATAGCAGCTCATCTGTTCCGGTTCTTGATACTAGACCACTCCTGTATACTTTTTGGTGCATCTCATGCCAGTGGGGTAACGGATTAAGACTGGCACTACTCTTAATAAACTCCCCCAGTGTGACTTGATCCGTATCTGCCTATACTTCTTGCATATTATCTTTTTCTTGTTTTAGCAGAACATTTTGATACTTTGGCACCAATTACTTATTTTCAAGATGCAGAAGCTTTATCATTCCAAAATGAGTTAATATTAAAACACAATACCTATTTGTTATACTTATTTTAGAATTTTTAGCCCCTTGTAGTTACTGTTATAGTATAATTCTTAGTGTAGCAACAGAGGGAAAGGAAAGTAAAGTACTGAAGAAATGTATGTAACAAGGAAGGGAGAAAGAACAGGAACAGAGCAAAAAAATGGAACATAAAGAGTTGAGGAGCATAGCTCATCTGTCCATATTCCTGATACAGAATTGCTTAGGTAGACAAGTCGCATAGCCCTTAAATCTTTGTGACTTGACTTGAAGGGTACATTGAATTTTATTGTTGATCATCTTTCACTTAGCATTAACCAAATTCAGACTGAAAATCATGTCTTGCTTAGCAATAGCAAATCAATTATTCCATGAAATATGTCAGTAGTGATAGAAATTATTATGGGGGGGGTGGGGGTGGCACAACTAACCCATAATTACATCCAGGTACCTGCAGAAAGAAGATAAGAAATCACTAGGAAGCAATTATTCATGTTTATGGCAACCTTGAATGAAGAAATGAAACGGAAGTTCAAGAACGAATTTCTTTATCTAATAAATTAGATGAAAAGCAGAACTTTGGAAATGACACCGTGTCGACACTAGCATGAATGAAATGATCTTTTTTTACCTTTAACATCATGAAATAATTAATAGAAAAATAATTCAGGTTATATAATCTAGTGCATGAACAAGCAATTTAAACCCCTTAGAGAAATACAGTAAATTTCCCAAAAGTAGACCTCACATGATGAAGATTGAATAGATGGAAATTGTCTCTACAGATGAGCGGGAAGCAAAGTCAAGGTGACCGAATCCATGAAAATTTTCCTCCTCAGCATGTAACCAATGGTCCTATGTTATGGTTCGCAATGGAGAAGTAGCTAAACTAAGGCGTCGTTTCAATAAACTTTGCATAAATCAATAGTACAGGAGGTTATAAGAAACTATGACATATTTCTAGCTCTTATTAGGCTTTTTTCATGCTTCCTTCCTTTGTTACACTGACTTTCACTCCAAAATCTCTGCTATATCCATTACAAGATGGACTGTATTAGTTTACACATATTTATAGAAGTCTATGGCAGGGGGATGATCAGGGCATGCAGATCATAAGAAAGGCTTAATCTGATTCTGAAGCTAAATACAAGCTTTTTGAACACAACCAAACCACTTTATTCCCATCAGTATAAGACAGTACTTCTCTTTATATGTCCTGCATGGTCCTGGGCTTTTCTAAGTGAATGGAGCAGATGCCTCTCTACTTACTGTGTGCAGTATATGACATCTAGTGTTCACCCAACAGCTCAGGAAGAACAGAAAATTACAGATAGAGCCTACAGAAGGCTAAACTGCCAAATAATGCAGAATAAACCCTAAAACTTTTTCACAGGATCTATACTGAGGTTACAGAAACCCAAAGAGCAGTAGGGGCATCAACTCTTCAGACTGCATGGACTGTCTTTATTACACGTAAACCCTGACTTCTGATCCTATTAGCGTAAGTTCACATGGAGGAATTTTCCACAAATTTGGGGGAAGATTCTGCCCCTGAGTCCACAGCAGATTCCGCCCAGATTCTGCCTCTCCAAGGCAGAGATTATAGCAGGACACTGAAAAAATAAGCACCCTGCTCGATCTTGTTGCGGATTCCATGTCTTTAGACTCTTTGCTGATGAGGCCCATTCATCTGGGCTTAATTAGCAGCAGAAAGCGGCAATGGAATACCAATGTCCTGCATTGGCATCCGGTCTCGGGTAGACTGTAGCCTCTTTATTTTCTGCTGTGTGAACTTACCCTTAAATAGTGTTCCTAAGCCAAATACCAGAATACATCAACATATCCCAATGGCTACAAAATGGTCAGAGGTACCAGGAAGTAGAGACCAACAGGGACCTTGAAGTAGAGACCAGCAGGGACCTGGGAAGTGTTAGGGAATCAGTGAATATAGTAAGTGCAACTTCTTGGTTTTTTTCTCTATGATCCTTTTGAAAAAAAAATCCAGACAGCATCTTAAAATGAGCAGTCTGATGAAAATGCAAGAATACCCTAGGGTACACATACGAAAGGCTGAGAACCACCTAGGATCTAAGATCCTGGAGGGCAATGATTGTCCTTGTGGCTTGGCATGCCAATGTGATGGTAAGCCACTGCTTTTTGCCCTGAATGTATGCATCTTATTTTCATCACAAGTGTCCCGGTAGTTCCTTATTTATGTTCTCCTCCCTAATTGTACATGATATTCCTTGCAGGGTATCTTTCGAAGCTAAAACACTGACCATAAAAGATCAACCCTGTAAAGCCAGCCTTGGTTTCCTTTCTCTAGAGTAGAAAGTTCAATTTGCTCTTTTCAGAAATGTTTCCTTCGAGGCATCTTCTGTGAAAAGCCAAAACAAAAGTCAAGAACCAGCTAAAAAAAAAAAAAAGTTTTCCTGAGCTCAAAGTCAAGGCTGTCAAAGTAGCTCAACTTTCCAGAAGAAATATTCATTATTTTTTGTAACAAACATGGCTCCAATGAAGGAATCCTGTCACTGTTGCTTAGCCTTCAAGAGTGATCTGTCTCCTGTGTGGATTTTTTAGGAGTTGAGATGTACGGACACGATGGCCTTGCATCTGCCGGAGAAGCTAATAATACCTGCTGCCTGATGCTGCATCGTTTAGCCTGGAGAAAATCCAGGCAATGTTTACGGGCTAGGACCACAAAGAATCTGGAGAATTATTTCCGAGGACATTTTAGAAGAAACTATTTTTGAAAGACAGTAATTTACGGGTCGGTGCTCGTTCAGCCCAAATCTTTTCTATATATGTGAGAACATGTTGACAAGTCATAGTAAGCTGAAAAGACTAGAGTGAAGCTTCCTAAAGGCAAACATTGCAACACTGAATGTGGATAATTTAGTATAAAAGTTTTTGCTGAAGAATTTTCCAACTTTTTAGAAAAACCTTAAAGCAATTGCACAGAAGAAAATCAATGCAAGATGAAACAGAAGGGGGAAGATAACAGGAAAGGGAAAAGAGGGAGAATGACCAAGGTCACGAAAAGACACAGACATTGGATATATGGGATGAAGGAGCTGGACAAACACCATATAATAAATATTTTAGGCATATTTCTGTATGCATCTGTCTCAAGAAACCTGCCCAAATCCCAAAAGTTGTACATGGTAAGGTAACCCTACCGTAAAACAAGCAGCAGAGAGATCTCTGGAAGCACCCCTGTAGTGGCGGTGGGTCCTGTACATTTTTTTCAGGGAAGTGTCAGGAAGGCTTTCAGCAGTAAAGGGCAATGGCGGATGGTTTCCTGTGTGAATTGTGGATTAAAAGATAAATATATTCACTTTTTATGGTGGTTAAGCCAAGGAGCTTTAACATCCTCTGCTGTTTTTCTCTAAAGACTAATATCACCAATTGTATTTGGGAATAAAACTTTACTTTAGTCCTGTAAAAATTGGCTCCTATGAAAAGAATATAACTACTGTAATACTACCCCCTATGTACAAGAATATGACTACTATAATACTGCTCCTATGTACAAGAATATAACTACTATAATACTACTCCTATGTACAAGAATATAACTACTATAATACTGCTCCTATGTACAAGAATATAACTACTATAATACTGCTCCTATGTACAAGAATATAACTACTATAATACTGCTCCTATGTACAAGAATATAACTACTATAATACTGCTACTATGTACAAGAATATAACTACTATAATACAGCTCCTATATACAAGAATATAACTACTATAATACTGCTCCTATGTACAAGAATATAACTACTATAATACTACTCCTATGTACAAGAATATAACTACTATAATACTGCTCCTATGTACAAGAATATAACTACTATAATACTGCTCCTATGTACAAGAATATAACTACTATAATACTGCTCATATGTACAAGAATATAACTACTATAATACTGCTACTATGTACAAGAATATAACTACTATAATACAGCTCCTATATACAAGAATATAACTACTATAATACTGCTCCCTATGTACAAGAATATAACTACTATAATACTGCCTCCTATGTACAAGAATATAACTACTATAATACTACTCCTATGTACAAGAATATAACTACTATAATACTGCTCCTATGTACAAGAATATAACTACTATAATACTACCTCCTATATACAAGAATATAACTACTATAATACTGCTCCTATGTACAAGAATATAACTACTATAATACTACCTCCTATGTACAAGAATATAAGTACTATAATACTGCTCCTATGTACAAGAATATAACTACTATAATACTACCTCCTATGTACAGGAATATAACTACTATAATACTACCTCCTATGTACAAGAATAGAACTACTATAATACTGCTCCTATGTACAAGAATATAACTACTATAATACTGCCTCCTATGTACAAGGATATAATTGTTACAATACTACTCCCTATATCCAAGAATATAACTACTATAATACTGCTCCTATGTACAAGAATATAACTACTATAATACTACCTCCTATGTACAAGAATATAACTACTATAATGCTGCTCCTATGTACAAGAATATAACTACTATAATACTACTCCTATGTACAAGAATATAACTACTATAATACTACCTCCTATGTACAAGAATATAACTACTATAATACTGCTCCTATGTACAAGAATATAACTACTATAATACTACCTCCTATGTACAAGAATATAACTACTATAATGCTGCTCCTATGTACAAGAATATAACTACTATAATACTACTCCTATGTACAAGAATATAACTACTATAATACTGCCCCCTATGTACAAGAATATAACTACTATAATACTGCTCCTATGTACAAGAATATAACTACTATAATACTGCTCCTATGTACAAGAATATAACTACTATAATACTGCTCCTATGTACAAGAATATAACTACTATAATACTGCTCCTATGTACAAGAATATAACTACTATAATACTACTCCTATGTACAAGAATATAACTACTATAATACTACCCCCATGTACAAGAATATAACTACTATAATACTGCTCCTATGTACAAGAATATAACTACTATAATACTACTCCTATGTACAAGAATATAACTACTATAATACTACCTCCTATGTACAAGAATATAACTACTATAATACTACCTCCTATGTACAAGAATATAACTACTATAATACTACTCCTATGTACAAGAATATAACTACTATAATACTGCTCCTATGTACAAGAATATAACTACTATAATACTGCCTCCTATGTACAAGAATATAACTACTATAATACTGCTCCTATGTACAAGAATATAACTACTATAATACTGCTCCTATGTACAAGAATATAACTACTATAATACTACCTCCTATGTACAAGAATATAACTACTATAATACTGCTCCTATGTACAAGAATATAACTACTATAATACTGCTCCTATGTACAAGAATATAACTACAGTAATATAATACTACCTCCTATGTACAAGAATATAACTACTATAATACTGCTCCTATGTACAAGAATATAACTACTATAATACTACCTCCTATGTACAAGAATATAACTACTATAATACTGCCTCCTATGTACAAGAATATAACTACTATAATACTACCTCCTATGTACAAGAATATAACTACTATAATGCTGCTCCTATGTACAAGAATATAACTACTATAATACTACTCCTATGTACAAGAATATAACTACTATAATACTGCCCCCTATGTACAAGAATATAACTACTATATTACTGCTCCTATGTACAAGAATATAACTACTATAATACTGCTCCTATGTACAAGAATATAACTACTATAATACTGCTCCTATGTACAAGAATATAACTACTATAATACTGCTCCTATGTACAAGAATATAACTACTATAATACTACTCCTATGTACAAGAATATAACTACTATAATACTACCCCCATGTACAAGAATATAACTACTATAATACTGCTCCTATGTACAAGAATATAACTACTATAATACTGCTCCTATGTACAAGAATATAACTACAGTAATATAATACTACCTCCTATGTACAAGAATATAACTACTATAATACTACCTCCTATGTACAAGAATATAACTACTATAATACTACTCCTATGTACAAGAATATAACTACTATAATACTGCTCCTATGTACAAGAATATAACTACTATAATACTGCCTCCTATGTACAAGAATATAACTACTATAATACTGCTCCTATGTACAAGAATATAACTACTATAATACTGCTCCTATGTACAAGAATATAACTACTATAATACTACCTCCTATGTACAAGAATATAACTACTATAATACTGCTCCTATGTACAAGAATATAACTACAGTAATATAATACTACCTCCTATGTACAAGAATATAACTACTATAATACTGCTCCTATGTACAAGAATATAACTACTATAATACTACCCCCTATGTACAAGAATATAACTACTATAATACTGCTCCTATGTACAAGAATATAACTACTATAATACTGCTCCTATGTACAAAAATATAACTACTATAATACTACCTCCTATGTACAAGAATATAACTACTATAATACTGCTCCTATATACATTTATATTATATTTCTCAAAAGTTTGATTCGGCAGCTTCATCGATTTCCCCAAAAAATTTGCTTCGATCTGAATTACTTTGCGGCAAATCACGTTAAAAACAGCTATTTTCCTGGCTGCAGAGAGCCAAAACTAGCCTTTAGAAAGGCTATTCTATTCCTACCTTTGCCACTGCATGAAGCCCCCTGCTATGTCCTGGTCCACTGAGCATGCATAGAGCCTTTCGAAAGAGAATCAAGATGGCCACTGGACATGTGCAGAAATGGTCTTGTATGGGATATAATCAAGATGGCTGCTGGACATGCGCAGAGCCACTCGGAATAGAATCAAGATGGCTGCCGGACATGCGAAGAACCGCTCATGTAGGAATAGGATAAAGATGGCCGCCACGAGTGGCTCTGTGCATGTCTGGTGGCCATCTTTATTCTTTTCCGTGCAGCTCTGCGCATGTCTCGCGGCCATTTTGATTATTTTACTACACGAGCGAGGAGGACCAGGACATTGCAGGGGGTGTGATGCAACAGCAAAGGTAGGAGTAGAATAGCTATTCTGACGTGTCCTTAGTTTAAAATGCGATTCGATACCACGAAGCGTGAGGAAATCCGGATTCAATGCGAATCGAAGATTGCCTGAAATTCGGATTGAATTCCACTTCGCCAGCTTCGAGTTGCTCATCTCTAATAATAATTAAACTGACAAACTTTCTGAACTCATTTCCTACTAGTAAATGCCATACATTTCCTGTGTTGTGAAGTTTCTTTTCTATGCGTTGCTTCTATATTGCTGCCATGTAATTATACGTTATTATAATAGATTGGGGAGAGGCGTCATATTATCATTTAGCAAAATAACAGATGGATTTTCCGGGGCCGCTGTGATTACGACTCTGAAAAACATCTCGTCTTGGAAGAGGCATGAACATTCCCCACATTAATACAAGCAGTTAATTGCTGAGATGACTCACAGGACGGACTGTATGTGCGTAGGATATTTCCTGAATTAAAATGGGAGTCGGGTTGATGTAGAACGATAAAGTTGTTATTATTTTATCCAAGACCCTGGAAACATCAGTCATTCATAATTACCCAGCAGGCTTTGCTGCCTCTTCACCTCAGGGTTTATTACAGGCTGGCACTATCTTCCAATCCTTACATGACTAGAGTATAAGGATTACATAATGTACATGAATATTACAATTTTTATCCTAAAATTGTGTAATTTCACTGACTGAAATATTCCAGTTATTATATTGTCCTCTAGAGCAGTCACAAAAATAAGGCACTGCTTGTTTTTTGTAGCTTTCTTGTCAACTTTTCTGTATAGACTGGTACACATGAACAGAGTCATCTCATCAATCTTAAAATGGTGTATCATTTCACTGATTGAAATATTGTAGTTTTTATACTGTCCTCTAGAGCAGTCACAAAAGGAAATGCTGCTAGTTTTCTGTATCTCACTTCTCGACTTTCCTGTATAGACTGGTACAGAATGAACAGACTCATCTCATCATAAAATTGTTTATCATTTCACTGAAATATTGCAGTTTTTATACTGTCCACTAGAGTTGTCACAAGAGTAAAACATTGCTTGCTCACTTGTCGACTTTGCTGTATAGACTGGTATAGGATGAACAGAGACATCTCATCATCAGTAATGACAGCTCTTGTGAAATGCTGGAGATCTAGACAGGCCATGTTAGTAAAAATAGAAATACATATTGGATAACCATCTACTGAACCAATTTCGGTAAGATTGGTTGACCATACGACAGACAACTTCATCTTGTCTGATCTCTTGTTATAACGGGATTTAAGTCGACACTTCACTCTTCTCTCCCTATTGAGAATACATTCACATATATGGGGGAGGGAGGAATAGCGGTCATCTGACAGCTATCTAAGGAACATGGCTAGCCTAACACTATATACTCAGATAAAGCTCTATATGTAGCCCCCAATCACTCCTTAATCTCTGTAGCAAAGTCTGTACTCTATCACTGCCTGGAGACTGAAATATTCTAATGTCTTTTCCTTTTAATGACTAAATTTCATTGCAGCCACCATAAAGCACATACAATCTGGTGTACTGTCACTATAGGAAGTGTATGCCTTCAATATGGCTGCCTCCAGGAAAGTAAAAAAAAAATGGAATTGAATTAACTTTTTATTTTAGTTTTATTTATTTATTTATTTTTTTGCAGAAATGTATTTTGAAATCTACAATTTGTAATTGCTCTCTAATTCCAGTCAATGTAATTGTATTTTTTGTCCAAGATTGTACATGAAAAAAACATAGCTACCATTATTTTGCACAAATTATTTTTTTGTGACTGTTGCTCTCTTGTGATTGGGACGATTACTTGTCTCTCAAACCATTAAAAGTGGATTTAGGTGCAAAATCCATGGCCAGTCCCAGGGGGTACAGTTACAGTGTGCTGATCCTCAATTACATCCTGTATTATACTCCAGAGCTGCGCTCACTATTCTGCTGGTGCAGTCACTGTGTACATACATTACATTACTTATCCTGTACTGCTCCTGAGTTACACCCTGTATTATACTCCAGAGCTGCACTCACTATTCTGCTGGTGCAGTCACTGTGTACATACATTACATTACTTATCCTGTACTGATCCTCAATTACATCCTGTATTATACTCCAGAGCTGCGCTCACTATTCTGCTGGTGCAGTCACTGTGTACATACATTACATTACTTATCCTGTACTGATCCTGAGTTACATTCTGTATTATACTCCAGAGCTGCACTCACTATTCTGCTGGTGCAGTCACTGTGTACATACATTACATTACTTATCCTGTACTGATCCTCAATTACATCCTGTATTATACTCCAGAGCTGCGCTCACTATTCTGCTGGTGCAGTCACTGTGTACATACATTACATTACTTATCCTGTACTGATCCTGAGTTACATTCTGTATTATACTCCAGAGCTGCACTCACTATTCTGCTGGTACAGTCAGTGTGTATATACATTACATTACTTATCCTGTACTGATCCTGAGTTACATCCTGTATTATACTCCAGAGCTGCACTCACTATTCTGCTGGTACAGTCACTGTGTACATACATTACATTACTTATCCTGTACTGATCCTGAGCTACATCCTGTATTATACTCCAGAACTGCACTCACTATTCTGCTGGTACAGTCACTGTGTACATACATTACATTACTTATGCTGTTCTGATACTGTTACATCCTGTATTATACTCCAGAGCTGCACTCACTATTCTGCTGGTGCAGTCACTGTGTACATACATTACATTACTTATCCTGTACTGGTCCTGAGTTACATCCTGTATTATACTCCAGAGCTGCGCTCACTATTCTGCTGGTGCAGTCACTGTGTACATACATTACATTACTTATCCTGTTCTGATACTGAGTTACATCCTGTATTATACTCCAGAGATGCACTCACTATTCTGCTGGTGCAGTCACTGTGTACATACAGTACATTACTTATCCTGTACTGATCCTGAGTTACATCCTGTATTATACTCCAGAGCTGCACTCACTATTCTGCTGGTGCAGTCACTGTGTACATACATTACATTACTTATCCTGTACTGATCCTGAGTTACATCCTGTATTATACGCCAGAGCTGCGCTCACTATTCTGCTGGTACAGTCACTGTGTACATACATTACATGACTTATCCTGTACTGATCCTGAGTTACATCCTGTATTATACGCCAGAGCTGCGCTCACTATTCTGCTGGTACAGTTACTGTATACATACATTACATTACTTATCCTGCACTGATCCTGAGTTACATCCTGTATTATACTTCAGAGCTGCACTCACTATTCTGCTGGTGCAGTCACTGTGTACATACATTACATTACTTATCCTGTACTGATCCTGAGTTACATCCTGTATTATACTCCAGAGCTGCGCTCACTATTCTGCTGGTACAGTCACTGTGTACATACATTACATTACTTATCCTGTACTGATCCTGAGTTACATCCTGTATTATACTCCAGAGCTGCGCTCACTATTCTGCTGGTACAGTCACTGTGTACATACATTACATTACTTATCCTGTACTGATCCTGAGGTACATCCTGTATTATACTCCAGAGCTGCGCTCACTATTCTGCTGATGCAGTCACTGTGTACATACATTACATTACCCTGAGTTATAGTCTGTACTATTCTCCAGAGCTACCTTACAAATCTAAATGTTGTCATTGGGGACAGTCAACAAGATATCTGCATTACTATAATATAGGGGGTTCTATTTTAATTACATCAAGTTGCTCTATTGTCTCTGGTAAAAAAAAGCTGTCACTTCCTACAACCCTGTTGTTGACTGTTTCAACCAGCAGAATCTTGAATGCAGCTCTGAAGTCTAATACAAACTGTAGTTAAATTAATATATAAATAACTCTAAATTACTGGAAAGAAATTCTGCATATAAACTATGAAATCACGTTGTTTTCAGTCTTCTTTAAGTTTAGGCATGTGCTTTAAGAAACTCTACCAAGTCATCTATTTACAAGGACATTGGTCCGTTACCATGGAGAATGATCAGCTAAATGCACATGTTCTTAGTCCTCATAGCCATGGAAACACACACAGCACTTGAACTTTATTCCAGTCCGAATATATCTACGTACATGTTCCCGCTGAGCACGAGTGTTTAGCTGAAGGGCCAGGATCATGTTCAACTATAAAAGTCTCTGCGGGCAATAAAGTCTCTTTGAGAGAGCCCCCCATAGCCTCTTATTATCACAATCCTCTATTGTGCTGAAAAGTGATCCTAATGGGGGGCCGGGCTCGGATATCTTTGATGCGGTGGTCATTAGCATATGTTTAGCTGCCACTATGAAAAGCTGACAGCAGGGGATATTACTGAGTACAAATGTCCTGTGTCTCTGAACATAAGGTCAGAAATATCGTGCGCCTGCCATTACTGCCTGCCCGTAATGACTGCCTGAAGGTGGCTGCCAGTCATCGCCCCCATCTATAGCATACACTACTTGGCATCGGTGTTGGCAGACTCATTCAATGTCTATTGCTTATATTTAGTAACTGACTATGGTCTCTGGTGCAGGCTTAGAAGTACATTGTCGAGCTATTAGGAGTCTGACTACAGAAGTACAGTATATGGAATATAGCCAGAAGATGTGGATGTGGATAACTACTATAATACTGCTCCTACAGTGCCTTGCGAAAATATTTGGCCCCCTTGAACTTTTCAACCCTTTGCCACATTTCAGGCTTCAAACATAAGGATATAAAATTTTAATTTTTTGGTGAAGAATCAACAACAAGTGGGACACAATTGTGAAGTAGAACGAAATTTATTGGTTATTTTAAACTTTTGTAAAAAAAAACAAACTGAAAAGTGGGGCGTGCAATATTATTCGGCCCCTTTACTTTCAGTGCAGCAAACTCACTCCAGAAGTTCAGTGAGGATCTCTGAATGATCCAATGTTGTCCTAAATGACTGCTGATGATAAATATAATCCACCTGTGTGTAATCAAGTCTCCGTATAAATGTACTTGCTCTGTGATAGTCTCAGGGTTCTGTTTAGAGTGCAGAGAGCATCATGAAGACCAAGGAACACACCAGGCAGGTCTGTGATACTGTTGTGGAGAAGTTTAAAGCCGGATTTGGATACAAAAAGATTTCCCAAACTTTAAACATCCCAAGGAGCACTGTGCAAGCGATCATATTGAAATGGAAGGAGTATTAGACCAAGACCCGGCTGTCCCTCTAAACTTTCATCTCAAACAAGGAGAAGACTGGTCAGAGATGCAGCCAAGAGGCCCATGATCACTCTGGATGAACTGCAGAGATCTACAGCTGAGGGGGGAGAGTCTGTCCATAGGACAACAATCAGTCGTACACTGCACAAATCTGGCCTTTATGGAAGAGTGGCAAGAAGAAAGCCATTTCTCAAAGATATCCATAAAAAGTCTCGTGTAAAGTTTGCCACAAGCCACCTGGGAGACACACCAAACATGTGGAAGAAGGTGCTCTGGTCAGATGAAACCAAAATTGAACTTTTTGGCCACAATGCAAAACGATATATTTGGCGTAAAAGCAACACAGCTCATCACCCTGAACACACCATCCCCACTGTCAAACATGGTGGTGGCAGCATCATGGTTTGGGCCTGCTTTTCTTCAGCAGGGACAGGGAAGATGGTTAAAATTGATGGGAAGATGGATGGAGCCAAATACAGGACCATTCTGGAAGAAAACCTGTTGGAGTCTGCAAATGACCTGAGACTGGGACGGAGATTTATCTTCCAACAAGACAATGATCCCAAACATAAAGCAAAATCTACAATGGAATGGTTCACAAATAAACGTATCCAGGTGTTAGAATGGCCAAGTCAAAGTCCAGACCTGAATCCAATCGAGAATCTGTGGAAAGAGCTGAAAACTGCTGTTCACAAATGCTCTCCATCCAACCTCACTGAGCTCGAGTTGTTTTCCAAGGAAGAATTCGCAAGAATTTCAGTCTCTCGATGTGCAAAACTGATAGAGACATACCCCAAGCGACTTGCAGCTGTAATCGCAGCAAAAGGTGGCGCTACAAAGTATTAACTTAAGGGGGCCGAATAATTTGGCACGCCCCACTTTTCAGTTTTTTATTTTTTACAAAAGTTTAAAATATCCAATAAATTTCGTTCCACTTCACGATTGTGTCCCACTTGTTGATTCTTCACCAAAAAATTCAAATTTTATATCCTTATGTTTGAAGCCTGAAATGTGGCAAAAGGTTGAAAAGTTCAAGAGGGCCGAATACTTTCGCAAGGCACTGTACAAGAATATAACTACTATAATACTGCCCCCTATGTACAAGAATATAACTACTATAATACTGCTCCTATGTACAAGAATATAACTACTATAATACTACCTCCTATGTACAAGAATATAACTACTATAATACTACCTCCTATGTACAAGAATATAACTACTATAATACTGCCCCTATGTACAAGAATATAACTACTATAATACTGCTCCTATGTACAAGAATATAACTACTATAATACTGCTCCTATGTACAAGAATATAACTACTATAATACTGCCTCCTATGTACAAGAATATAACTACTATAATACTGCTCCTATGTACAATAATATAACTACTATAATACTGCTCCTACTGTATGTACAAGAATATAACTACTATAATACTGCTCCTATGTACAAGAATATAACTACAATAATACTGCTCCTATGTACAAGAATATAACTACTATAATACTGCTCCTATGTACAAGAATATAACTACTATAATACTGCTCCTACTGTATGTACAAGAATATAACTACTATAATAATGCCCCCTATGTACAAGAATATAACTACTATAATACTGCTCCTATGTACAAGAATATAACTACTATAATACTACCTCCTATGTACAAGAATATAACTACTATAATACTACCTCCTATGTACAAGAATATAACTACCATAATACTGCCTCCTATGTACAAGAATATAACTACTATAATACTGCTCCTATGTACAAGAATATAACTACCATAATACTGCCTCCTATGTACAAGAATATAACTACTATAAAACTGCTCCTATGTACAAGAATATAACTACTATAATACTGCTCGTATGTACAAGAATATAACTACTATAATACTGCTCCTATGTACAAGAATATAACTACTATAATACTGCTCCTATGTACAAGAATATAACTACTATAATAATGCCCCCTATATCCAAGAATATAACTACTATAATACTGTTCCTATGTACAAGAATATAACTACTATAATACTGCCTCCTATGTATAAGAATATAACTACTATATTACTGCTCCTATGTACAAGAATATAACTACTATAATACTGCTCCTATGTACAAGAATATAGCTACTATAATACTGCTCCTATGTACAAGAATATAACTACTATAATACTGCCTCCTATGTACAAGAATATAACTACTATAATACTGCTCCTATGTACAAGAATATAACTACTATAATACTTCTCCTATGTACAAGAATATAACTACTATAATACTGCTCCTACTGTATGTACAAGAATATAACTACTATAATAATGCCCCCTATGTACAAGAATATAACTACTATAATACTGCTCCTATGTACAAGAATATAACTACTATAATACTACCTCCTATGTACAAGAATATAACTACTATAATACTACCTCCTATGTACAAGAATATAACTACTATAATACTGCTCCTATGTACAAGAATGTAACTACCATAATACTGCCTCCTATGTACAAGAATATAACTACTATAATACTGCTCCTATGTACAAGAATATAACTACTATAATACTGCTCCTATGTACAAGAATATAACTACTATAATACTGCTCCTATGTACAAGAATATAACTACTATAATACTACTCCCTATGTACAAGAATATAACTACTATAATACTGCTCCTATGTACAAGAATATAACTACTATAATACTGCTCCTATGTACAAGAATATAACTACTATAATACTGCTCCTATGTACAAGAATATAACTACTATAATACTGCTCCTATGTACAAGAATATAACTACTATAATACTGCTCCTATGTACAAGAATATAACTACTATAATACTGCTCCTATGTGCAAGAATATAACTACTATAATACTGCTCCTACTGTATGTACAAGAATATAACTACTATAATAATGCCCCCTATGTACAAGAATATAACTACTATAATACTGCTCCTATGTACAAGAATATAACTACTATAATACTACCTCCTATGTACAAGAATATAACTACTATAATACTACCTCCTATGTACAAGAATATAACTACTATAATACTGCTCCTATGTACAAGAATATAACTACCATAATACTACCTCCTATGTACAAGAATATAATTACTATAATACTACTCCTATGTACAAGAATATAACTACTATAATACTGCTCCTATGTACAAGAATATAACTACTATAATACTGCTCCTATGTACAAGAATATAACTACTATAATACTGCTCCTATGTACAAGAATATAACTACTATAGTACTGCTCCTATGTACAAGAATATAACTACTATAATACTACTCCCTATGTACAAGAATATAACTACTATAATACTGCTCCTATGTACAAGAATATAACTACTATAATACTGCTCCTATGTACAGGAATATTACTACTATAATACTACCTCCTATGTACAAGAATATAACTACTATAATACTATCTCCTATGTACAAGAATATAACTACTATAATACTACCTCCTATGTACAAGAATATAACTACTATAATACTACCTCCTATGTACAAGAATATAACTACTATAATACTGCTCCTATGTACAAGAATATAACTATTATAATAATGCCCCCTATATCCAAGAATATAACTACTATAATACTGTTCCTATGTACAAGAATATAACTACTATAATACTGCTCCTATGTACAAGAATATAACTACTATAATACTGCTCCTATGTACAAGAAAATAACTACTATAATACTGCTCCTATGTACAAGAATATAACTACTATAATACTGCTCCTATGTACAAGAATATAACTACTATAATACTGCTCCTATGTACAAGAATATAACTACTATAATACTACCTCCTATGTACAAGAATATAACTACTATAATACTGCTCCTATGTACAAGAATATAACTACTATAATACTGCTCCTATGTACAAGAATATAACTACTATAATGCTGCTCCTATGTACAAGAATATAACTACTATAATACTGCCCCCTATATCCAAGAATATAACTACTATAATACTGCTTCCTATGTATAAGAATATAACTACTATATTACTGCTATGTACATGACTTTACAGTATGTACTGAACTATAATACTGCTCTCTATAGACTGTAACTTTTGGCTGGGATTTCTATGTACATCCTCTTTCTATTGGTTGTTATGTAACTCGTTGCTTTAATGTGAATAGTTTAGTGAGTAGATGAAGCAGAGCTGTGCGCAGATGGATTGCAGTAAGAGATCAGTGCTGGCTGCTGAGTTTGATGTAAAGTCTCTGGCTCAGCATGGATTCAGTCACTGCTGCTCCTCCTGATGCACAGATACTCAGACGCAGCATCCACACCATTCACGTAGGCTTCATATTTTTAGTGTCAGTCCTTGCTTTAATCTACAGACATACTCTCAGATCTGGGCGTTTCTACCATTACAGGCCTTCAGAGAATTATTTTATTTTAGACCCAAGGCAAGTGTATAAGAGGAGAGGATATAAAATAGATATTTATAGGTATAAAAGAATTACATTATACACTATTCTGGGTTACTCCCAGAATTCTGCGTGTGCAAAAATAGAACTCTATGATCCACCATCTCTAATCGATGATGTTGTATTCCATCCTGTTATATTCCCAGGATTGTCTCAATTTTTCAGTACAATTCTGGCAAATTTGGTGAATGGTTATTGGTGAAATATTGCTTTTACCTGAATTCTAGCTTGAGTTTCAATGACTTATTTATACCAGTGTACCCCCTAGTGGGGCATTCCATACAGTAGAACTTGATACTTTTGGTCACAGATCTTTGTACCATTTCACTTCCCGCAACCCATACCTTACTTGACGTGATATAAAATAAGATCCTCCAATCTTCCAGTGCCAGCAAGTATTGGCGCCCACTAAAAAGATGTGGACCTTTCACCACCTCCACCAACTCCAACTCTTTGCATCTTTCACTAGACCCCGCTCCACTGATTCTGATGCAGTTGGAATTTTTTTTCTCCAACCCTCACCGTTCCTGAGCAATAATTTCTGCTAGTTTCATCACAATTATACTCTCTGCTGTCAGTTGGGCGGTCCCTGTCTTTTTGCTGCAGCTCAAGACCGCCCACCTGACAGTAGAGAGAATGAATGTGCTGAAGCTAACAGAAATGATTGCTCGAGGATTGTGTGGACTAGAGGGAAAAAATGGAACTGTGCCAGAATCAATGGGGTGATGCCAAATGAAAGATACAAAGAGTTGGAGCTGGCGGAGGTGGTGAAAGGTTCCCTTTAAATGATTCAACAAAACTTTGAACCCTTCAAAAATAAAGTCCCTGAGGAGAAATAGAGGATTTTGGTCCTTGAAAATGGGACTTTTTGCATATGTTTCAGGTCCTGTGTCATCAGCAGGATCAAGTTGCTATGGTAAAGGTGATGAGTAAAGATGTCGCTGGCTGCTCATCTAAATAAGTTTTCGGTTTGGTCTTCTGTTGCTTCTTAAACTATTGTTTTGTTTGTTTGTTAACTCTTGGATTACTTTTGAGTTCTGCAAACTTCACTGCAGGGTCAAGACAGACTTCTCGCTGTGTACCTGTCCAATCCGGGCTCAACTAAACCATATTGCAAACTTTTCTCTAATGCATCAGTGCTGGTTCCACACTGCTAATCATTGGATTGTTTTTGTCTCAAGTCAACTCTACGACACAACATCCACAGGTGAGCACTATGGAGAGGAGCCACCACTTATCTGATGAGTAACGGGGACATAAAATGAAGGCTCATGTCTAAAACTAAGGGGCCCCTTAAGAAGTGTCCTTAGAGTTGGCAAATCAAAGTCAATAATCTTCAGGAGATAAATTTCACAGGGATAATTGGGATACGTCGTGAGATCTGTAGTTTAGATTGTCTCACACTTGACAATTTCTTGAAAGACCCAAGAGACTCCTGTAAAAAGGTGAGACCTCCTGGAGTCTCGTAAGGATGGGCAAACCTAACAGGGCCTAACAGAATGCTCTCACCTCTGAAGGGTTCCTGGTCATATACTGTAATACATGACAAGAACACTTTATGGGACGGTCACGTAATGAAAAAGGAGAATGGCTGGAATATTGAATGTCTACATCACAGTACTGGGTGTGACACACCCCAAAAGGGGCTGCACTTTGCTCGAAAGGCATATGGCCAGTTGAAAATTTTTGCTGCCGGTTTCCGTCCCGTATACCTTTCACCAAAAGTTGGCAGGTATGGGCATACTTTTTGGTACCCACTGGTTTTTACTTCCTGTTGTTTAGACACACAGGAAATACCCACTTGGCCAACCACTAGGTTCAGCAGTGACCCGCCTCTTGAGGGACTTGGCAAGGTTGGAACTGGGTCAATGGGGGATTGGTGAGAACTGAGTGTGGCTTTTTCTACTCTCCTGCAGGGTACTTTTTTTCTTTAAGTTGACAGGCCAGTTGTTTGCCAAGTGCCTTCTTAATATGGGTCTATTGTATTGGCACAGCCCAAATATCCTCCCAGCTAACTTTGTAGAAACTTCTTTGATGAGAACAGATCTGTCTTCTAGCTCATGAACGTGAAGTTCTTCTGTAAAGTCTTCTATTTTGGCCCAGATGTTTCTCAATTGTAGACTCATCTGAGACAATCTGAACGTGTCTTGTTTTCCATCTTCTTGTAAAACCCATTAATACTTGTGACGGGGAAGGGGGGCACATTTAGACATTATTAAGACATTTCTTGTTACCGCTTTGTTAAACAAGGAAAACATCATTTTGGATTGAATGGGAACTCGCTTCCTGGTTTTTCCGGCACATTCTGTACAAGTTGACAGCTGCAGAAAATTATCCCTTTGTATTAGAATTTTGTGCCATGCACCTGTCAAGCAAAAATTTGTTAAAATGAGATGTGTTACGTGTTTCGTCAATGTGCATTGAATGTCTCACCAATTGGAACGATTCTGCTTCCTAAATTGTTATTGTGTTCCCTTGTGTGACCAAATATTACTCTCCTCAGGTAACTGGAGCTATCACCAGAGGCGTAACAAAGCTCCTGGGCCCCAATGCAAAATCAGTAATGGGACCCCTATAACACTATTTAGAATAGTGGGTATATGTTATGTGGCAGAGACACACTTTTGGGGTCCCCTCAGGGTTCAGGGCCTGGTAGTGATGATTACCCCTGCACCCCCTATGGCTATACACCCCTGGCTGTCAAATGGAAGAATAATAACAAGTCAAAAACTTTGACACAACTTTGCAACTCTTTACTCTGGAAGACAGTGGGGGAGTCTGCTCCATTTCATCTGCTTCCTTATACACATAGACCAAAAAGCAGAGAAGGCAGCAGAGTAGAAGAAGGAGCAGAGATTTTTCTGTGCTACCAGTATTATCCTGACAAAGCAAACATGGGGCAGGCAAGAAGTCTGTGAGGTGTAACTTCAGCCAATAGCTGCAGAGCAGAAAGTGATGTCAGAGAGGGTGTTTTGGCAATGTCTGCTGTTTAACCTAGATGCAGCGTAGTTGTTATTGCATTACAGTGGGGGTGTAATGGGAGTGGACTCTCTGTGTCAATAAATGATTTGGGCTACTCTTGAGGACATTAACCAAATGTCATATTTAATCTTCAACGCCCAGTATGGGGATCTGGACTTTGCAGCAAGGGACCACTAGGTCGCTACCTCTAGGAATAGTCCCAATATGACAGCTGCCTCAGATGGGTCAGGAGATGTGATGTATAACACTGAATGAGGAGGTAAGACAGTCTGAAGTCAAGGCAGGCAAATTTGTGCATAACAGTTACCCAGCCAGCATAGAATCAGTATGGTAATCCAGCCAAAGGTCAGGGCAGATGGCACAGAGTCAGTATGAAAATCCAGCCAAAGGTCAGGGCAGATGGCACAGAATCAGTATGGAAACCCAGCCAGAGGTCAGGGCAGATGGCACAGAGTCAGTATGAAAACCCAGCCAAAGGTCAGGGCAGATGGCACAGAATCAGTATGGAAATCCAGCCAGAGGTCAGGGCAAACAGCACAGAATCAGTATGGAAATCCAGCTAGAGGTCGGGGCAGACAGCACAAGAGCAGAGTCAAACAACTGGTAGAGGTCAAGCATAGCAAGACATAGAAACAGGTACAGAAGGATGAAGCAGATGGCTGGAATGGCCAGAGTGTGAGTAACCCAGCAGCATTGACTACCAAGAAGAGGTAAAGGGAGGTATTACAAGTGGGCAGTGCATCATTGGACATTTCCAGTTGGAGAAGTACAGTGAAAGAATTATTGCCACTTGTATGTTTAATAACTATAGCAGCTCCATTTGCCTGACATTTAACTTTAATAACATATACTATATATCCAGTAGATTATGCTAGCCTCTTGCATGTATAATAAATGTAAATGGCTGGGATCTGCCCTTTAAGTAATAGACCTCACGGAATTTTATATTGCAATATGTGAAGTCTTTAAACCATGAAGGCCCTCGGCACGGGGTGGCGGTATGGAAGGAGCTCAGCGCGCCATCTATAATGAACTGATATTTAGTAAATTAGGAGTCACATCACCTTTACCCTATAGAAAGACAACAATCTCGGTGATGATGCATCGGCGTGTTAGAGAGCTACATTGCCCTGTTGTGTGTATAATATAGACCTGATGGGGTAAGTTATTTCTGTTTTCCAGGTGAATGATTCATCCCGATACAGTGTAGAAATACACAACATGGCAATATAGTGATAAGTATCACTTCACATCACCATGGTGGCAGAATGGTTAAAGAGCGCTCGTAACATAATCCACCACTTCTCATTCAGTAATATAAAATGCGGCAACCTTCCTTATTCTTATATTCTTTTATTTGGTATACTGTAGGGTTTTTTGCTGTTGTCACACAGTTCATCTCATCTCACGCTCCAGCTTGAGAGGAGACACATTTTTTTAACTATTTGGAGCTCTATTTTTTGCTTTGAATGACAAAATTTTGTCTGCTGTTAACCTTCACGGGGGGGCTTACTGTATATTGTATATACAATGAAATCAATAATAACACAATCAATTATACGAGCAAATAGAAGAAACTTTACAACACATCAGAGAAAATGTATCTACAGTACTTACATATATTAGATTCCTTTCCTCCTCTTTCTCCCTCCTAAACTATTCACTTACTCAGAAATCTCTGCCGAATCCGTCTTGGTCTCCCAAGATGGACTGATAGCTCACTGAAATATCAATTATATGTATTCATAGAAGTCTAAGTGAAGGGAAGGGGGAGCAGGAGCAGAGACACACAGATTTGGTACTTCTGCTAACAGTGACACATCTTTGACACACTCTGTTCCACACTGTTTAAAGGGAGTCAGTCACCAGACCCCAAGCACATTACTCTAGTCCTTCAGATAGGTAGATTAGGGTCACCTGAATTAAATGGTGTTTCCTCCTTGTGAATCAGAACCTCTGTTGCTGAGGTATTGTGAACCGAGAGCAAGGCAGGTGGTTTGGACTCCGCAACCAGAAATGAACGCACACGCGGTAGTTCAAGAAAAAAAATATATATTTACTATAAGTTAATAAAGGCTAGTTAAAGGTAAAATGACAGGGCTAAAGACAAGCAAAATATACAATATAGCATGAACAATTTCAAGGCAAATTCTGCAATGGTTTCTACTTTTACTCTGTCCACTTCTGCAGTATGGACACTGAATGAACAATATACTCAAAACTATCCCTAACTGACCCTGACTTCACATTTGGGTGCACCCCCTTTTCCCCAGTGGTCCAGGTGGACCGCTTACAGTCCGTAGAAGCGCGCGGTGGGGCCCAAAGTCGGTCCTTTCTTTTATAGTGAAGCGTCCTCTCCTCACGGTTATCAGGATCTTGGGAGAAAAGAAGTCCTCTTTAACAGACAGGGAAACCAACTGAATGCAATGTAATCCAACAGCAGATTCCACTCAGCACACTGACAGTCCTGCCGAATCCATACACTGAGCTGGGATGTAAGCCGGGATTTAGCAGGTGCCGTCCAGTACATCAACAGCACTGCGAGTCTCTATCTGTGGTATCCATATACACAGTCACAATGTCAGTCTCACTGATCAGCCACTGAGCACAGTTCCTTTCACGTGGACTCACTAGTCCTGTTGTCTCTTTACACTCTGTTTGTCTCTGGACCAAGATACAGCTTAGCTGTACAGAAAAATCTCCACACCAGTTCAATACAACACTTGCCAAGATGGCTGCTGCTCTCTGTCTCGTCACTTCCTGCTTCTCTGCTCACACTCTGTCTGCAGAACAGGCAGGCTGACATAAAAGGGGGGGGGTCTCACTCCAGCATCATGTCACAATTACAATGGCTGCTGTCTTAAAGGAACAGAATCACAGAAATACATTCAACATTAACAGTTTATACAGACAAATGAAGCTTAAGACAACATTGGCTGTCTCTTACATATTCCCCCCCACTTTAAGATTGGCAGTCCCTGCCTATGACTGTATATCCAGAGGGTTGTACTTTTATGCACAGGGTGGTAGTATACCGATGTATGGCAGGCCAAACAAACTCATCCTGCGCATACCGAACAGGGGGAATACCAGCATTTGGCCTAGTGGTCCGTCTGAGGACCGGTGGTATATTATGGGGTGCTGCAGCTATGGGCTGAGAAGGACCAGCGGATTCCGCACCAGAGGGGGCACAGGCCGGAGATACAGTAGTCACAGGTGGAACATCCCCAGGAGCAGGGATCGGCCAACAATCATCCTCCTCGTCGGAGGCCCATTCCGCACCTCCATTCTCTGACTGTGGGAGCTCATTCACATTGGCAGGCCCATCGTGATTTGTCCCTTCAGAATGACACAGGCGCAACATATTTCGGTGAAGTACTCGAACACAATCAGTTCCTTCTTTCTGGACCTGGTACACTGGCCCATTCGCATACTTGCGGCCAACAACACGATACGGCAAAGCCTCCCATCTGCTTTACAATTTCCCTTGGGGTTTCTTGACACGAACTAGCACCAGGTCGCCTGGTTGCAATGGTGCTTCTTGCACTGGGGTCTTATCAGGATGGGGATGTTCTTGCAGGCGCTGCCGCACCAATCGATGGATCGTCTCAAGTCTCTGCCGATGCGCCCGCACCCAAGAGGTTGGATCCCTCGGAGGGAACCCATCCACATCATTCAACTGTAATTCTCCTATACTTCGCCCAGACCGCCCAAAGAGAAGTGTATAAGGAGAGTACCCCGTTGTAGAATGGACCTGATTGTTATAGGCCCACACCATTTCAGACAAGAACTGAGGCCACTGTAACTTCTTGTCTTCCTCCAGAGTCCGCAGCATCTGTAGCAGAGTTCTGTTGAATCTTTCACAGGCCCCATTTCCCTGAGGGTGGTATGGAGTCGTGTGCGACTTCTTTATCCCGTAGATACGTTGAACTTCTTTCATTACGTGTCCCTCAAAGCAGGCGCCCTGGTCGGAGTGGATGCGTTGGGGGCACCCATATACTCGAATGAAATCTTGGCACAGAGCACGAGCTGCTGACTCAGCTGTCTGGTCCTTGGTGGCGGTTACCACCGCAAATTTGGTGAAGTGATCCACCATTACGAGGCAATACTGGTGTCCGCTATTGGATGGGCCCACCATTAGATAGTCTATCATGACGATTTCTAAAGGTTCCTGGGTCACGATGGTTTGCAGGGGAGCTCTCTGTTCTATTGCCTTATGGATCTCACAAGTTCGACAGCTGCGGCATACTTCTTCGACCATTTGACGAAGACCAGGGCAGTAAATCAGTCGCTGTAACCAACGAAAGGTCTTCTCATGACCAAAATGTCCATTCTTATTATGAGCCTCAACTGCCAAGGAGCGAGCCAGTTCACTAGGCACCACAATTTGGTATCGAATGTCGATCTCAGAAGGTAAATAGACCTTTCGGCATAGCACTCCATTTTTCATCTCCAACTTTTCCCACTGACTCAAAACAGATAATATCTCACGTGTCAGTCGTTCTCTTTCCTCTCTACAGGGCTTCTGGCCTTTCTCAACACACTTGATCATCTGCGCCAGCCCCTCATGGGTCTGTTGTATCTGTGCCCATTCCTGTCGTGAGGGACCAAAGAAAGGAGCCATTTCAGTCCCCTCCATCTCAAACTGATTAGTGGCGGTCAAGGCCTGTGAAAATCTGCTGAAATCGGGCACCTCCACATGCTCCAACTCATGATCCACGTCTTCTGTGGGGGTCTGGGCAGTTACCCTAGAAAGTCCGTCAGCATTCTGGTTCTCTGTCTTGGACCGATACTTAATGCGGTAATTGAATGTAGACATTCGGGCTATCCACCTCTGCTCTAACGCCCCGAGCTTGGCATTTTCCAGGTGAGCTAGTGGGTTGTTGTCAGTCAGTACTAAAACTTCAGCACCGGTCAAATATTCAGAGAATTTCTCGGTCATGGCCCATACCAGTGCCAACAGCTCCAATTTAAATGAACTATAATTCTCGGGGTTTCTTTCAGAATCTCTCAAAGACCGGCTGCCGTACGCTATGACCCTCTCCTGGCCATCCTGAAGCTGGGAAAGCACTGCTCCAAGACCATACAGGCTTGCATCTGTATATAGCTGGAACGGCAAGTGGTAATCAGCATATGCCAAGATTGGGGCTGTTGTCAGTGCATCCTTTAATGCCTGGAAGGCTTGTTCCTGTTCAAGTCCCCACTTCACGGACCGGTTCTTTGGACCACCGGATGTGCCTCGTAGGAGAGCATTAAGTGGTGCTGCTACCTTGGCGAAATCCTTAATAAACCGTCGATAGTAACCGGCTACTCCAAGGAACGCCCTCACTTCTCGCAGGGTAGTCGGTATTGGCCAATCTTGAACAGCCGCTATCTTGTCTCTTGATGGTCTCACCCCTTCTCCTGATACGCGGTGACCCAAGTAATCAATTTCAGATTGGAACAACCGACATTTACTGGGTTTCAATTTGAGCCCATGTTCCCGCAATCTTCGAAATACTTGCCCCAACTGGTGGAGATGGTCTTCAAAGGTCGCAGAATACACTATAATGTCATCCAAGTAGATGAGAGTGAACTCAAAGTTGAAGTCACCGAGACATTTCTCCATCAACCGCTGAAACGTTCCGGGTGCATTTGTCAACCCGAAGGGCATCCGGTTAAATTCGTATAGTCCCATGGGCAAGATGAATGCCGTCTTCTCCTTGTCTTTTGTGGCCATCGGCACCTGCCAATACCCACTAGCCAGATCTAGTGAGGAGAAGTACCGGGCTCTCCCTAGCGCTGAGAGGGACTCCTCAATCCGTGGCAAGGGGTAGGAATCTCGTACGGTGCAAGCGTTTAACTTCCGATAGTCTACGCAAAATCGGATGGACCCATCTTTTTTTTCTTACTAACACCACAGGAGCCGCCCAGGGACTCTGGCTTTCTTGGATGATCCCACCCTGTAGCATCTTAGCTAACAGTTCTTTCACTTCCTGATACAACTGTGGAGGAATTTGTCGGTAGCGCTCTCTAATTGGAGGGGTGTCTCCTGTGGGAATCTCATGGTAGATCCCTGTGGTACATCCAAAATCTTCAGCATACCGTGCAAAGGTGGCTTGGTTCTCCCACAACAGCTCATCTACCTTCTGCACCCATTCCAGAGAACATGAACTTACATCCATCTTCATCTGTTCTCGAATTGCACAGCCATTCCATTCAGAGGTGGGTTCCTCATCTTCTCCCATGGACACAGTTACGGTCCACTCATCCCTTTCAGTCGGCTTCAGCTGCATTGGAGTTACTTTCCTTACTTCCTCCGGAGTCACATAGATGTTAGCCAGCAGCCTCGCTGGGGTCAGGTCCACACTCTGGTCCTGAGTGTTTACACATCGAAGTGGTACTCTTCCATTGCGAACTATTGCCAAGGAACGGGCCACTAGCGGATCAACACCTCCTTCGGCTGCCTGCAGTGGTTCTACCAACACAGCTATGCCCTCTAGTTTCCGACAGGTGCCTACGGGCATGGACACTATTGTCTCCCGACTGGGTGGCAGTGTAACTTTTGTATGCAAAGGAACTGAAATTCGAGCCAGAGGACGCTGTGCATCTGAACTTTTCTGTAAGCCACATGTCCGGATCAGCCGCTGGAAAGCTGTTTGAGTAGGCCGATGGGTGGTGGTTTCTTTCCAATAACCGTGACCTTTCTTTTCAAAGAGGATCTGATCTAATTCTTTTAACACATTCATCCCCAAAATGACAGGGACCTTTACTTCATGTGACTCCTGTACCACCACAATGCCTTTCCTACCTAGATCTTGGCCACATACCCGGACATTCATCCAGGCCACTCCCACGACTGGAACTGGTAACTGGTTAGCTGCGACCACTCGTACGAATGTATGGGGATCATATTTCACATGTTGCTGGAAGTACCGTTCATAACAGTCTCTACTCAAGGTCGTTACTTGGGAACCCGTGTCAATCATCCCGGTAACCGGAATACCCTCCATTTCCACCTGTATAACAGGACTTGCAGCGATCAGGTCATCATTAGGGCATTCTCCCCACATAGTCTCCTTGTCAGTCTCCCCTACTACACGCCCTTCAGCAGCAGGGGACTTCAGTTTAACGGCGGTCTCTCATAAGTTTGTCGCTGCTCTGGACATCTAGCAGCAACGTGGCCCATCCGTCCACACTCCCAGCAGCGTATCCCCCGTCGTTCTGGCCATCTGTTTGGGCCCCTTCGGTAAGCCCCTTCGATTTCTCCTGAGCACTGCACTAAATGATTTGGACCCCTTCGGTAGGTCCTATCCTCACCCCTCCAGCGGGGTGGTGGGTGATTCTGACTTGCTGGGTGTGGATGGCTCACCCTTTCAGCTCCAGTCTTCTGGAAGTCTGCAATTTTCATAGACTGCTCATCACAACGAGTGTGCAAGTGTTCCATTTGTTCTTGCAGTTTCTGCATTACTGTGAGAATTTCTTTAACCGTCCCTTTTTCTACTGTCTCTGAGCCAGAACTAGCCCCCTGTGACAAAGTAACTCCAACTGCGGTCTGCGGCCTCGGGACCATACTATTGGCACGGGAGATGGCCTCTACCTGTACATCATGGAATTTAGCATCAGTCTCTCGTCGTATAAAATCCTGCATAGTCACAGTTAAACTGCCGTCACGTATCCCCAGGACAAACTGGTCACGGAGAGTCCGATCAGGGTTACAGAAGGCTGGCGAGCCCCCTCTTTCCTTCCTTTGAATATCTCGGAGCAGTTCTTGTAGGGCATTTGCATATTGGGGAAGGCTTTCATTCTCCTGTTGTACCCTCTGGAAGAACCGAGCCTGCAGAGACCCCAGCAATGCAGTTTCTCCATAGATGGTTTCTAGAATCTGGACTACTTGCTCAAATGTCTGCCTTTGTTCAAATGGCCTCAGTATCACCGTGGTCTTAGCATCCCCTTGTAATGTCAATATTGCTAGCTCTACTAGTACTTCTGGT
The DNA here is from genome assembly GCA_947044405.1 of Leptodactylus fallax. NCBI lineage: Eukaryota > Metazoa > Chordata > Amphibia > Anura > Leptodactylidae > Leptodactylus > Leptodactylus fallax. The sequence goes on from CAMRHE010000434.1 coordinate 974,168, forward strand.
GCGGTCTGGTACATTCGCTGTATCATTCGTATCTGTTCCACCCACATACTCACTGACATATTATTGCCATCAAATTTAGCTAACTGACTCATTATAGCCCCTGCTGGCATTCTTCCTCCAGCACCATTCTCCCGAACGGGTGCGTCACCGTCCATTCTGGTAAGCGGATCCTGCCGACTACGCCAATTTGCGAACCGAGAGCAAGGCAGGTGGTTTGGACTCCGCAACCAGAAATGAACGCACACGCGGTAGTTCAAGAAAAAAATATATATTTACTATAAGTTAATAAAGGCTAGTTAAAGGTAAAATGACAGGGCTAAAGACAAGCAAAATATACAATATAGCATGAACAATTTCAAGGCAAATTCTGCAATGGTTTCTACTTTTACTCTGTCCACTTCTGCAGTATGGACACTGAATGAACAATATACTCAAAACTATCCCTAACTGACCCTGACTTCACATTTGGGTGCACCCCCTTTTCCCCAGTGGTCCAGGTGGACCGCTTACAGTCCGTAGAAGCGCGCGGTGGGGCCCAAAGTCGGTCCTTTCTTTTATAGTGAAGCGTCCTCTCCTCACGGTTATCAGGATCTTGGGAGAAATGAAGTCCTCTTTAACAGACAGGGAAACCAACTGAATGCAATGTAATCCAACAGCAGATTCCACTCAGCACACTGACAGTCCTGCCGAATCCATACACTGAGCTGGGATGTAAAGCGGGATTTAGCAGGTGCCGTCCAGTACATCAACAGCACTGCGAGTCTCTATCTGTGGTATCCATATACACAGTCACAATGTCAGTCTCACTGATCAGCCACTGAGCACAGTTCCTTTCACGTGGACTCACTAGTCCTGTTGTCTCTTTACACTCTGTTTGTCTCTGGACCAAGATACAGCTTAGCTGTACAGAAAAATCTCCACACCAGTTCAATACAACACTTCCTAAGATGGCTGCTGCTCTCTGTCTCGTCACTTCCTGCTTCTCTGCTCACACTCTGTCTGCAGAACAGGCAGGCTGACATAAAAGGGGGGGGGGTCTCACTCCAGCATCATGTCACAATTACAATGGCTGCTGTCTTAAAGGAACAGAATCACAGAAATACATTCAACATTAACAGTTTATACAGACAAATGAAGCTTAAGACAACATTGGCTGTCTCTTACAGTATTGCAGTCTTTGAGCAATAGGGGTGTTTATTTATTTACTTATTATGCTTACTTGTATAGCGCCATCATATTCCGCAGCGCTTTACAGACATTGACAGTCACTGTCCCATATAGGGCTCACAATGTACATTCCCTATCAGTATGTCTTTGGAGTATGGGAGGTAACCGGAGGAAACCCATGCAAACACAGGGAGAACATACAGACTCCTTGCAGATGTTGTCCTTGCCAGGATTCAAACCCAGGACCCCAGCGCTGCAAGGCAACAGTGCTAACCACTGAGCCCCCGTGTTATTGCTTATACTTTTGGAGCAATGGCCATGCCCTTGTTGCTCCAAAGAGCTTATTCATATTTTGCCAAAAAGGCGATATCTCAGAAACGGAGGCAGCGATTCACAAGGGGAAACACTGTTTGATTCAGGTGACCATAACCTATCTGCAGGGATGATCTAATATACTGGTTCTGGTGACCTTATCCTATCTATCTGCAGGGCTGGGGTGATGTGCTGGTTTTGGTGACCCTAACCTATCTATTTGTGGGGTTGGATTGATATGCCGGGTCTGATAACAGATTCTCTTTAACACACGGAGTGGAGCGGGGCAGGAATCAAGGCAAGGCAGGGAGTGAAAATTGACATGAGTTATAGCTGAAATTTGTGGTCAGCCCCTCAAATCTGGTGCTTAGGATCACCCACGATGATCCAGAATTATTAAAAGGCCAGCACAGGAATAGATTGAGGCTGATGTAGGAAATGTCAGTCTTAATAAATTCATCCCATAGAGCATTTTATTACATATTCAGAATTTTCCAAATTGCTTTTTCTAAATTGTGCAAACCTCATTCTAAAGCTTAAGGCTGCATTAATATTGACAAATACAGGTTGGACGTACAGTATGACCACCATAGTCAATGCGACTTTACCTATCTTGTGTCTATATACACAGTATATAATCGTGCATTGGATAATGTCTCGATAAATTGGCACAAGTCAGTATATTACAGTTAAAAACACAGCTCAAAATCAAAAATTTCATGATGACTAACACTTTTTGGAATTACTCCAACCTGATGATCAACACAAAATCTTGGCCGTCGGCTATAAACACCAACCCGAGACCACCTTCCATGGCTCTTTATTTTGTGGGCTAAGCTGGAAAAGCAGGGTTAATCTTTATCAGCCCCTGAATGGTTTGGTAATAGTAGAGTAATGAGCGACAGAATGTTTTCTATGGGGTCAACAAATAATTGCTCTAATATTGATCCTTATAAAACTGGCTTATAGCATATAAGCCCCAGAGTACCGGAGGAGAGGAAAACAGTAGGAAGCCGCTTGTCAACACAATTCAATTAATTAAGGCGCGGAACTGTGGAAATGTAACACAGGATGACTCAGAGCTTGATGAAGATTGGGGTTTAATTATTTCCCTCCTTGCTGTTGTCCGCCTAAATTAAGAATTGTTATAAGTATCTAGGTGTCATGGCTGGAGAGTTCTCAAAAATTACAGCAAATGTAAGCTTGATTAAAAAATTTGAATAAAAAGACTTACTGCTGGAGGAGATATAATTCTTATATGATACCAGACCAAAATAAATAAAAACCCAGAACAGACCTATAAATAAACACAGACCTCAAAATATCAACTAGGGCCAGACCTATAAATAAATATAGACTTCAGACTTCCTAGAAAAATACAAAACACAGGTCAGAGATCAGACCGCATCGATAAATACAAACCACAAAACCCCTAGATAGACTTACTGCTGGTGGAGATATACTTCTTATATGATACACTCTACAGACCAGACCAAAATTAAATATTGATCCCAGAACAGGTCTGTAAATCTGTTTATACCCCATTCAAGCCTCTGAAAAAAAATACAGACCGCTAAATAAATACCAACCCAGACCAGACCTATAAATAAACATAGACCCCAAAATAAATACCAACCCAGACCAGACCTATAATGGATCAAAGACCCCAAAATTAAATATCGACTAGGGCCAGACCTATAAATGAACACAGACCCCAAAATAAATATCAACTAGGGCCAGTCCTATAAATAAACACAGACCCCAAAATAAATATCAATTAGGGACAGACCGATAAATAAACAAAGACCCCAAAATAAATACCAACCCAGACCACACCTATAAATAAACACAGACCTCAAAATATCAACTAGGGCCGGATCTATAAATTAATATAGACCTCAGGCCTCCTAGATACAGTAAATACAGACCACAGGTCAGAGATCAGATTGCATTGATAAATACAAACCAGAAAACCCCTAGATAAATACACACCTCAAACCAGACCCTAGAATAAATATTGTACCAGACCCCTAAATAAATAAAAACCCCAGCTCTGACCCCGTGGATCAATACAGACACCATACCAGACCCCAAAATAAATACCAACCAAAACCAGACTTATAAACCAATACAGAGCTCAGACCAGATTCTTAAATTTATACAGTTCTCAGACCCCCTAGATAAATGCAGACGTCAAACCATACCACCAAATGCATACCAACTCAGACCAGACCAATAAGTAAACAAAGACCCATAAATAAATACAGATCCCAGACCTCTTAATCAAATACAGACCACAGATCCCAGTTCAGAACCTTAGATAATAAATACACTAAACCAGTCCCCACAATAAATTTCATCCCAAACCAGACCCTTAAATAAATACCAGGTATAAATGAATACAGAACTCAGACCTGGCACTATAGAGAATATAGAGAAATACAGACACGTAAATAAACACAGCCCCAAGATCATACCTCCTATATATAGTCCCAGACCTCCTAGATAAATACAGACCCCCAAACCAGCCCCCAAATAAATACTTTTCCATTACAGACCTCTAAATAAGTGCAAACTCTAGTCCAGAGGCAGTGATTCACAAGTGGAAAATACTCTTTGAATTAAGTGACCTTAACCTATCTATTTGTGGGGATGGGCTCATATGTTGGGTTGTGGTGACAGATTATTTTTAAGAGATTTTGTGGAACAGGGCAAAAATCAAGGCAAACTGGGACGTGAAAATTGGCTTGAGTAATAGCTGAAATCTGTGGTCAGCCCCTCAAATCTGGTGCTTGTGACCATACAAGATGCACCAGAATTATTAAGAGGCCAGAGACTGTTGATTGAGACTGATGTAGGCAATGACAGTCTTAATAATTTCACCCCATAGTGTATTTTATTACATATTCAGAAATTTCCTAATATCTTTTTCTAAACTGCACAAACCTCATTTTAAAGATAAAAGACACATTAATATTGACAAATACAGGTTGGGTGTTTACAGCTTATGAGTGTGTGAGAGAGAGTAATGGAGCAGATTCTCCTCTACTTTCTGTGTCCAGTGTATGGGAGACATCATAGCAGTCAAAATCAGTAGACTCCTTAACGGGAGCCTGTCTGCTGCAAAATGTCTACCGAACCAATAATGGGGTCTTTCCAGAGGAGAGCTAAATCACTTGCAGATGTCTATAGGTAACTCTGGTAAGGCAAGCCAATGCACTTGTAGAATAATTTTCATATTCATAAAAAGATGATTATCTCTTAATTGTCTCATCGGTTTGTGGCTGTAATGGTATATTTCTTCTCCTATGAAAAGCCTATAAACAGCATTATTATTGGTTCAGGTATTTTGGACCCTTTGAGAGGTTATCTGCTTTAGACAATCACCAGAAGTGTCAGCCCTAGTTAGATGGTTAGAACTAGAGATGAGCGAACCGGTTCAGATTGAATTACATTCAACCTGATTTTTCCAAAAATTTTGTGCTTGACCCAAACCTGAAATTTTTGGAGTTTGTCACCATCGAATCGCAAGTGTCATGACATCGACATGCCCCACTGAGCCCCAATCCCAGACATTAGCGTTGAACAAGGGAAGCGTAACGTCAACCATGAGAGGTCAGAAGAGGATGCCAAGGGGCTCACTGCTGATGCTACAAGGGAGCTCAGGACAGGTAAGAGTATAACCATATTTTTAGCGATTTTTTTTTTTTTTAAATTACTTATGTGTTTTGTATTTTTGTGGGGATAGTTTTGTTTTGTAGCACAGAACTTTTGATGATGGATTGATATTTACCCTATTTTTTGTGAGTTTGTTTATCATATTGCCGAACCTCTCCTGGGCCTCCATTTATTATACTCTTGGGTCTGAAGAAACCCCACAGTATAATACTAGCATTTCTGTTAATTTATCAAAATGAATCTTGTGAGGTTTACCCATCTCTAGTTAGAAGGGTCATCCCTAGTGCTTAGCTTTATCTGTGACAAACCCTGAGAATAAGTGTTTAAATTCCCTGCAGCGCCACCACAGGGGAAAATGAAGCATTACACCGTGTCCTTTGAAGTTAAAGAGGTTATACCATGAGAATTGTTTTTCCTCTATCCATAGTGGTCGGACTCCCAACTATTTCGCAGTTTATTCCGTATCCTAAGGATAGGGGACAATTTTTGTAGCATATCCCCTTTAATAGGTTTTCTGTGTAATACGAGATAGAAACGGTCCGCCAGAGATGAAGGTCATGAACAGGAGACCCCCCTCTATTAAGTAATAGTAGGGTATATAACAGGGTTTTCTAAACAACTTTTATACTCTGCGGTTTACTATATCGCTACCCTCGGAGTGTGTACACCTATTTGTTTAATTGCTGTAATAAACTGAACTGATGCACAATGTTCCAAAAGCAAGAACGACAAGACGGTAATTATTTTTATCACCGCTCCCTGGCACGCCGCAGTTTCAGAGAACTGTATTACTGTGAACATCTCTGGAATATGGACGTCCCGCATTGACCTTTATGGCTCATTAAGGTGTTTTCAAGGGCTCGGTGTACTCAGGAGGCAGCAGAATGAATTCATTTATAGCGTAGAGTCATCTGCTCTGAAAGGAATCGGGAACCTATTTACAGATAAACGTTACGGTTCATTACGTTTAGTCCACAGGTTTAGTCCATTTTTATTTTTGATATATTTTCTATATTGCTACATATAGTAACTTGATATTGACTTGGGGATATTGCTGATTAGTTGGTGAAAAAATGCTTATTGGGATTTATTGTTTTACTGTATCTCATGATTCTTCCGTCCATGAGTGAGAGGCTCCACCTTGAAGCAACATTCAAGGGCAACCATGCTCCTGTGTTGTCTTATCTACAGGCTCTTGAATAAAGACCTTTATACACCTTCAGTAGTTCCTCAGCTGAATGCTGATAGCTATTCCTTGCGACTCTCGCATACACATACATGGTCAATTTGACTGAGCTTGCATGTGTTGGGGAACATACCACTGCCAGACCCTCGTAGAGGCCACTTGTATCCCAGGAGAACAAGAAGATTCAACATGTTCAATCATTTGCCCTCAAGATAATCTGTCAAGAAGAGGGGACCATAGACATAAGATAGTCGGCCAGTTCTGACAAAACTGGCAGATTTTGGTGACTTCTCTTAAGCAAATAGGGCCTTTAAAGGGTGATTTCTGACAATAAAAGAAAGAACTAGTGGTAGCTACTTGGTAGAACCCTGAAGTTGGCTTTGTGATTCTTCAACATATGGACTAGAGTATTAAGAATATGAATGGTCATAGACAACTGGTAGCTCCAGTGTAGATCCAATTACTGCTTTATCAATTGGACAGTCAATTATTTTGTTAATAAAATTATGTTTTGGGCAATTTTCCTTTTTGTCATCCCTTGACCAAAAGGAAAAAGTACATCATAGTTTGAGACCCACCTCTTGCCAGTAAATTTTTTAATCCCAGTGTTATTTACTATAATTTGATCCCATATGGAAAAGAATACTATATACTGTAACTATATAACTGTGACAAAGTCGCCTATGTACAAGGATATAACTACTATAATACTGCCCCCATGTACAAAAATATAACTACTATAATGCTGCCCCATGTACAAAAATATAACTGCTATGATACTGCTCCTATGTGCAAGAATATAACTACTATAGTACTGCTCCTATGTATAAGAATATAACTACTATAATACTGCCCCTATGTATAAGAATATAACTACTATAATACTGCCCCTATGTACAAGAATATAACTACCATAATACTATTCCCCTATGTACAAGAATATAACTACTATAATACTGCTCCTATGTACAAGAATATAACTACTATAATACTGCTCCTATTTACAAGAATATAACTACTATAATACTGCTCCTATATACAAGAATATAAGTACTATAATACTGCTCCTATGTACAAGAATATAACTACTATAATACTGCTCCTATGTACAAGAATATAACTACTATAATACTGCTCCTATGTACAAGAATATAACTACTATAATACTGTCCCCTATGTACAAGAATATAACTACTATAATACTGCTCCTATGTACAAGAATATAATTACTATAATACTGCTCCTATGTACAAGAATATAACTACTATAATACTGCCCCTATGTACAAGAATATAACTACTATAATACTGCTCCTATGTACAAGAATATAACTACTATAATACTACCTCCTATGTACAATAATATAACTACTATAATACTGCTCCTATGTACAAGAATATAACTACTATAATACTGCCCCTATGTACAAGAATATAACTACTATAATACTGCTCCTATGTACAAGAATATAACTACTATAATACTGCCCCTATGTACAAGGATATAACTACTATAATACTGCTCCTATGTACAAGAATATAACTACTATAATACTGCTCCTATGTACAAGAATATAACTACTATAATACTGCTCCTATGTACAAGAATATAACTACTATAATACTGCTCCTACTGTATGTACAAGAATATAACTACTATAATAATGCCCCCTATGTACAAGAATATAACTACTATAATACTGCTCCTATGTACAAGAATATAACTACTATAATACTACCTCCTATGTACAAGAATATAACTACTATAATACTGCTCCTATGTACAAGAATATAACTACTATAATACTACTCCTATGTACAAGAATATAACTACTATAATACTACCTACTATGTACAAGAATATAACTACTATAGTACTGCTCCTATGTACAAGAATATAACTACTATAATAATGCCCCCTATGTACAAGAATATAACTACTATAATACTGCTCCTATGTACAAGAATATAACTACTATAATACTGCTCCTATGTACAAGAATATAACTACTATAATACTGCTCTTATGTACAAGAATATAACTACTATAATACTACCTCCTATGTACAAGAATATAACTACTATAATACTGCTCCTATGTACAAGAATATAACTACTATAATACTGATCCTATGTACAAGAATATAACTACTATAATACTGCTCCTATGTACAAGAATATAACTACTATAATACTGCTCCTATGTACAAGAATATAACTACTATAATACTGCTCCTATGTACGAGAATATAACTACTATAATACTGCTCCTATGTACAAGAATATAACTACTATAATACTACCTCCTATGTACAAGAATATAACTACTATAATACTACTCCTATGTACAAGAATATAACTACTATAATACTGCATCCTATGTACAAGAATATAACTACTATAATACTGCTCCTATGTACAAGAATATAACTACTATAATACTGCCCCCTATGTACAGAGAATATAACTACTATAATACTGCCTCCTAGCTGTGAGGTTGTGTTTCTGTAGCTCTCATGAGGCTCCTGATGTCTGGAGAAAGCCCAGGACGGGGCCACCCTGGGTGGGGCAGCTCCCCTAGCAAGGCCCAGGCTCCAAGGCCTACTCTGGGAAACAATTCCCATACAACTGAGAAAGTGGATGAAAATCCCAAAGTTTCTAGGAATGGAAGTAATGTCCAGTGTGTCAGCAGTCCCAGTGCAAGTCAAGATGGGAAGAAAGTTATTGCAAAGAAAGCAGTAGCTGAAGCAAGCAGAGGTACGGTACAACAACCTACCAAAGTAATTGTGCAGCATCCAGACAGAATACCTGATTGTAAGAAGAAGCAAGCCGTGCAGCCTGTGCAGACGCCATTACAGGTTACAGGTGTCCCGTCCACTCCACCCTCCTGCAGACAGAGGAGAACGTCCCTGGAGAAACAGACCATGCTGGAGAACATGCAGCGGCCTGTACTAGTGCGGTCTGAGCGGACAAGATCTGGCAGTGGAAACTGCAAAACTGTAGTGAAGGCTGCGGATGTGACCAAAGAGAGACCAGCAGGAAAGCCTCATGGTACCAGTAGTGCGGTCACTGGGAACAAACCGGGACATAGTCCCCAACCTGGAGATTGTGGCCCCATGGCAGTGACGGCAGCCGCAGCAGGCCAGAAGTCACAGGCTACACCGTCCAGAAGCCATACTGTGAGTAACCAGCCGGCAAAACTACCCAATAATGCACAGAGTGTTACAGCCGCTGAGCGTGAACCTGAACTGCGCCTGGCAGACGAGATCCCAGCACTGGTCAGGAGACTGGAAACATTAAAGGCAGGTAAAATATATCTGCAGCGACAGATTGACTGCGCCTATAAAATAAGGGCTGCTAAACCTTGGTTAGAGGAAGGAGTGGATAAGAAGCTGAGCGCACTGGCGAAAGAGCTCGCCGATAATGTACAGGAGACCGAGACTGTACTGGAGCAAATGGGACCGGTGGGAGAATCCTACAGAAACCAGCAGCGATTCGAGGAATACCGGAAGTCACCATCATCTCGCTCTAGGTCTGAACCCTCTCAAGATGGCGGCCAGCAGTCCCATGCAAAGCCTATTCTGCAGCCGGCAAGTTTCCCTTTTAAGGAAAGGAATTTGTATGGGGAAGGAGCAGCTAATGCCGGGCCACAGCAAAGACCTGCAGCAGTTCCTGGCAAGGCACCACAAGTCCCAGCAAGCAGCACTTTAGAGCAAGATCATGGACCCCTGCCTGAAGTAGCATCTGTGCAGACACCACAAGTCCCAGGAGGCAGGTCATCTCAGCAGGACTGTGCACTGTTACCTGAAGGTACTGGGGTAGTAGCACATTTGGGGTCTCAGGTTGTGAGTGTGTGGGACAGTCTGGACTCTGCTGTGCAAGTCACCAATAGTGACTATAATAACATTGTGGACTCTGCTGTACAGGACTCTGCTGCCACTGACTGTCTGTCTAATGTGTCTGATATTATAGATAATCCTGTATGTGATAATGGTGCAGCAGGGGAAAGTGTTTCTCTTTCTGGGGTGGATCCTTCTCCATCTTTGACATTAGACCCCTCTACAGTCCAGTCTCTGGAGTCTGGTGATATCATAGACATAGAGGTTGATGGTGGGGCGGACACAGCACAGTCCAATGTACAGGACTTTCCCCCTCTAGTTACTAATGTAGTAACAGAACCTCCTAGTGCAGGTGCTCAGCAGCCCACACAGCGCCCACAGACACGCCAAGATGGCGGATCTGGCCATACCTCCTCGGGGAATGCCTGGAGCCGCGGTGCTCCTTCTTTTATGTCAGGCACGAACTATACAGGCCAGGCTTTCAAGAGGAGGAATGTAGTCAGGTTTAGGCACAGAGGTGCCAAGGAAGATCTGCCTGATAGAAGGTTTGTGGTCAGAGGGCTCCTATGTACCCAGATGGGCTTCCTGCCGACTGACATCCTGGCAGTGATAAATCTTCCTGACCGCCAGGGGTATGATGTCAGCTTTAAGTTGATGTCTGATCTGGACCGTTTCTGGGCTAATGTCACCAGGTTCAGAGATACTGAGGGTTGGAATAAGTTCAGCTTCATCCCCATCTCTAGACCAGATACAGCAAATGTCACCATTGTATTCTGGAATGAGGCCGTTCCCCCTCAGGACATTGTCATCTGGCTCAGGAGACATTGCGACCTCATGTCCGATCTAACTAAAAACAGGGACGAAGACGGGATCTGGACTGGTGGGTGGAAGGTCCTGGTTAAGTTGCGTCAGAACAACAACATAACCCAACATCTGCCCAACTCATTTTTTATTGGCCGAGAGAAAGGCGTCTGCTTCTATGCGGGTCAGCCACGCAGATGCTTTAAGTGCGGGAAGGCCGGTCATATAGCGAGCGTGTGCACCATGGTAAAGTGCAACTTGTGTAATGAAATGGGCCACGTGAGCGCTACCTGCAAAAACATTAGATGTAACCTGTGTGGTAAGATGGGTCACCCCCACAGGGACTGTCCTGATGCTTGGCACAACATCCATAGGGATATCCCTGATGAGGACTTGCTGGCAGCGGCTGATGACATACAGGAGGAGGAGGAGGCGCTGTTGTCAGGGTCAGTAGTCACTGAGTCAGAGCCCCAAACAGATACAGGTGATACCACCCAGGGCCAAGCCCAGTCAGGACCCATTGAGGCGACCATGGAGGTTGTTGACCAAGTTGCACAACCCTCAGTGGCCATCTCTTCTCCTGCCCCAACACCCACCACTGCCAAGAGAAGGAAAGAAGACAGATCCAGCCGTAAGCCTGAGGGTGAGTGGACCACTGTAAAAAAAACAACTAGGATGAGAGTAGATAGAACGGGCGATGTCACAGCAACGGCAAATAGATTCTATATCCTATCAGAGTCAGACGGAGAAGAGGGACTAGACAGAAAGATCCAACAAATGATGGCAGAGTACGATGAGGAAGAGGGTGATCCTCCTACTAAAAGGAGACCCCGCCGAGCTGAGGTGCAGTCTGAATCAAACATGGAAACAGTAGGTCACCAGGACAGCTCTGATTCAGATCTATGATGGAAGAAAGTGGATCTGTTTTAAGTTTGACCTATTTAGTTTTACTGTATGTTCTTTAAATTTTCTTCTCCAACAGGTGTGGACTCTTTAAGTTGATTTTGCTTTAATCCTTGTTTGATCCTTCTTTGTACATACAAAATGTCTGAAATTACTGGAAGAATTTTTGTTTAATTGTATTTATGTTTGTTTTTACTTTAATAAAAATTGCCTCCTATGTACAAGAATATAATTACTATAATACTGCTCCTATGTACAAGAATATAACTACTATAATACTGCTCCTATGTACAAGAATATAACTACTATAATACTGCTCCTATGTACAAGAATATAACTACTATAATACTACCTCCTATGTACAAGAATATAACTACTATAATACTGCTCCTATGTACAAGAATATAACTACTATAATACTGCTCCTATGTACAAGAATATACCTACTATAATACTACCTCTTATGTACAAGAATATAACTACTATAATACTACCTCCTATGTACAAGAATATAACTACTATAATACTGCTCCTATGTACAAGAATATAACTACTATAATACTGCTCCTATGTACAAGAATATAACTACTATAATACTACTCCTATGTACAAGAATATAACTACTATAATACTGCTCCTATGTACAAGAATATAACTACTATAATACTGCTCCTATGTACAAGAATATAACTACTATAATACTGCTCCTATGTACAAGAATATAACTACTGTAATACTGCTCCTATGTACAAGAATATAACTACTATAATACTGCTCCTATGTACAAGAATATAACTACTATAATACTGCCCCTATGTACAAGAATATAACTACTATAATACTGCTCCTATGTACAAGAATATAACTACTATAATACTACCTCCTATGTACAAGAATATAACTACTATAATACTGCTCCTATGTACAAGAATATAACTACTATAATACTATTCCCCTATATACAAGAATATAACTACTATAATACTATTCCCCTATGTACAAGAATATAACTATTATAATACTATTCCCTTATGTACAAGAATATGCCTACTAGTATAATACTACTACTAATATGTACAAATAAATGCTGGCCCCACTAAGTGCAAACCAAATGGGATGGCATGTGGTAGCCATCCTCACTGTGTGCCTTGAATTTTAAGTAATGCAACCGCAGTATTACCAGGAACGCATGCCCATCACATCTACTCCTCCATGCCTCAGGGTGGAAACCATACATGTAGAATCTATCCGCTCAACTTTTCTATATTTTACCAAAGCATGACGGTTGGAACCAAAAATCTTAATTTTTACACATCAGGCCAAATTACTTGTGTGCACTAGTCTAATGTACATTCCTTGTGATTTTTGGCCCAAGTCATTCTCTACTTCTTGTTGTTCCTCAGTAGTGGTTTCTTTGTAGCAAATCAACCACAAGCCTGATTGCTGCAGTCTCTTCTAAACAGTTGATGTTAAGATGTGTCTAGCACTTGATCTCTGTGGAACATTTACGTGGGCTCTATTCTGAGATGATGGTAATATGCGGTTTCCGAGTCTGGTAATTGTAATGAATTTATCTCCTGTAGCTCAGGTAACTATTGGTCCCCATTTCCTTGGGTGGCTCCTCATGAGAGTTAACTTCATCATAGCGTTGGATTGTGTTCATGACGGCACTTGAAGACAGCTTCGAAATTCTTGAAACTTTCTAGTTAAACTAATCTTCATGTCTTAATAATAGGTTGTCATTTCTCTTTACTTACTTGAGTGGTTCTTGTTATAATGTGAAATAGTACATTAGTAGTTGAATATACACTGTATAGAACTGTATTAATCCTACCTCTGCACAACACAACGGATGGTCTCCAATACATCATGAAGGCAACAAATTCCACAAATTAAATCTTGGTAAGGAATTCCTGTTACTTGAAAACCATTCCAGCTGACAACTTCTTGAAGCTGACTGATAGAATGGCAGCAGTGTGTAAAGCTGTCATGAAAACAAAAAGGATGAATTCTAAAAAGAATCTAAAATATAAAACATATTTTGGTTTGTTTAACCTTTTTTTACTACTTAATTCCATATGTGGCCCTTCCTAGTGTTCGTGTCTTCAATATAAATCTATAAGGTAAAAAAAAAATAGAAAGAAAAACCATGAAATGAAAAGGTGCATCCAAATTTTTGACTGGAACTTTACATTACACACCATGGGGTGGGTACAGATTGTGTTGTATATATTGCTGGCACCAGGAGACCTAGGATCCAGACATACGGCCCAGGTGAAAAGTTCGAGCAACGCACTATGGCATTACAATCCATTACAAGAATTTTATCTACTTTCGCACATCTCTTCTACTACTGACTGCTGCAGAGAGGGTTAGGTTCAGTCTTTGTACTGACAGCAAAGCAATAAAGAACCATAATGAAACCTTGAAGAAAATAACTACCTTGTTATATTCTTAAGTGTTTTGTCTATTAAAAGTGGTAAGTAAGAACGTAGGGCTCGTCGGTGTACCTGAAGCTAAGAAGCGGCTCCTGCTTTCTTGAAATCTTTTTTAATTACGGTATAATTTCCTTGTACTGTCACCATGAAAACACATTTTGTTCCTGTTTTTCTCTCCTTCCAAAACAAGTGAATGATTCATTTCGATTCTTGGAAATCATTAGAAGCCAAGCCTGACACAAGAAGCATCACAAGCCATTACTGCAGCGCCTTTTACATCATAGGATTATCTGTCGTTTGAAGATATCACGGAGTATCAGATATGTCTTATGACCCTTGTATCTATTCACAGTGACTAAGTACTCTCATATAGGCAACAATTTTCCATCAAACTGTTTTTATCAATTGAAAAGCCAAAAATTACACTCTAAAAATGATAAAAATAAGACCTTTTTCAGGAGCTACTTAGCACCTCCACACCACCCAAAATAGGAAGGCCTTTGCCATTTTTATGATTTCTGCTAATATTTTCTGTGGAGGTTCTTACTTTCCATTAAAAGGACTTTCCAGGATCTGTGGAAGACCCAGGAATGGCTCTCAACAGGGTAAAATAAAAAATAAAGTGGTACTTACCTACCCTTGATCATCCATTTGGGTTTTGTGTGCAATTGACAAATAGGAATGGGCATCATCCATCCAGGGGTCTGTAGCTATCTAAACGTCCTTTATGGCAAAAGTACTCTTGAATCCAGTCTAAGTGGGAAAGTAAGAGAACCAACGGAGGTGGATATACCATATTTGCAACCTAGGGGCCCAGCAGGTCATTACAGGGTAGCTACCTAGACATTTTCCCAGGAAGCATGGCCTGTTACACTAGGTCCACACTAGTGCCGGACTCTCCGTCATTCGAGTTCGCTGGGGACCTGAATTACAGAGAGTCAGATCGCTAAAACAGCGGTAACACACAGACACCAGTGGACCCCATTGCCTATAATGCGGTCCTTCTGGTATCCGCTGTTTCAAAACTGAAAATGGTGTAGAAAAAGTCCTCAGATGAGAACCCAGCCTAAGACTCCCTACACCAGGTGGATTTCCTCAAGGAGAAGCAGTTTCCCCCGAGAACCTTACCATCCTCATAACTGGACAGTCTGGTTCTTACTGATCCTTCCTTGCTAATGTGAAGGTCATTGTGGTGAGTGCCTTGTGTAGGTTCACAGTATTCATGGAGATAGTTGAGCCCTCTTCATTCCCCTTCATCCACCATGGTAACCTTGTGAGACACCTCTCCAAGGTTCAGTAGTATCATACTCCTTATATCGCTGACATGATATCCCCTTTAAACAGCAATTTATAAGAAATAATGAGCTTTTTATGATATTTTTCATAAGAATATATTTATTATAACCTGATCTTTTTACATAAATTCATTACGTCGAGGACCATGAAGGCTAATCCTTTATATGACTTACTACAGGGAACTATTGGATGGATTTCAACTTTATTAAATTCTCTTGTACCAGTTAATGAGTTCCCATTGGCAAACCTTCCTATGTCAGGAAATCCAGCCAGGGGATAATTTTACATCAGATCATTTCCTTAAAGAGGAGATTTTTATTTTAATGACTTATTATTTATAGAGGTATACAGTAGGACTCGTACCGCCAGTGAATATTACCCTGTCCTGGTCATGTGGTGGACACACAGGTGCATGGATCGTACAGTTATCAGAAATATGCCTTGTGACGAGTCGTGCACCCACGTGCCCATATAATAAATCAAGATTGCCGGCAGTCACCATAGCTACAAAGGTTGTAAAAAGACATGCGTCTAAAAGTTCAACCTTTCTGAATTATTTCTAACCCTTATTAGGTTTTCACATATTCCATTTTATATGATGTCACCCTATTTGCACCTCTTGGGGTAGGGCATTCCATAGACTGACTGGACTAACTGTAAAGAACTTTATTATATTTCTGTATACGGGGCTGCATGAGGCATCTTTTCTTGCAGGGCCAGTTGTACATTTTGCTTATACTGTTTTGGGGAAGATCTGATGTTTTGATCGCTTTTTATTAATTTATTTTTTTTGGTGAGATGAAAATGGCAAAAAAATGGCGGTTCAGCCTTTTTGATTTTTTTATCCCCCTACATTGTTCATAGCATGGGAAAAATATTTTTTTAGAAAATTTATGTTTGTAGTTCATGCATTTTTGGACATGGGGATGCCTAATTTGTTTGTTTATTATGTTTATTTTTAAAAAATATTTTATTATTATTATTTACATTTTTTATAGCTCCCCCAGATTCGTTATGAATTTCCCAAGAATTTTTGGAAACTTTTGGGGTCCAAAATGAAACCGCAAGGTTCACCCATCTCTAGTACTGTGTAACGATAGTGTAAAAATGTGGATATTCATGGATATTCACTATAAGGGTATATAAGGTTATATATACACAGTCATTTATTCTATCTGTTGTTCTTATAGTATAATATTATTAAACTATTTTTCCTATTTTTATACATAAATCACTTTTTCATGGGTGGTAGCTCAATAAACCCCTCCCCACCGCATCCATTTCTCGATTTTCGTTTTTTCCTCCCCTCCTTCCAAAAGCGATAACTTTTTTATTTTTCTGTTCACAGAGGTCTGTGAGCACTTAATTTTTGCTGGACAAATTGTGCTTTGTAATGATATCATTTTAGTATTCCATACAATGTAATGGGAAGCTGGAAAAAAATTCAGAATGGGGTGGAATTGGAGAAAAACTGTGTTTATGTGACTTTCTTATGGGCTTTGTTTTTACTGCATTCACTGTGCAGACAAAATGAAATATCATCTGTATTCTATGGGTTGGTATGATTACAGCGATACCAAATTTATATAGTTTTATATAGTTTTGAACTCCTTAAAAAAATCCAAAACTTTGCAAAAAAAATAAAAAATTTCTTAGAATCGCCATATTTTGACACCTGTAACTTTTTTTTTCTGTGTACAGGGATGCATACGGCATATTCTTTTACGGGGCTAGATGTGCTATTTATTTATACTATTTTTAGGAATGTCTATTGTTGAGATCGCTTTTTGTTCAAATTTTTATGGGAGGCAAAACAGCTAAAAAACAGTGGTTCGGCTCTTGTGATTTTTTTTTTTCCTGCTATGTCGTTCACCACATGGGAAAAATATTTTTATAAATTTGTAGACCGGACGTTTGTGGACACAGGGATGCTTAATGTGTATGTGTTTTACTTTGCTTATTTACTTTTATATCTGATCTAGGGAAATGAGGTGATTTAAATTTTTTTTTATCTTTCTTTTATATTTTTTTTACCTTTATTTTTGGACACCCTAGGGGTCTTAAACCCCAAGGGATCTGATCACATCTCTATGCTTCTATTAGAGGCTGCCTTCCATAGGCTCCCAGTTTTCATAGTAATGGATTGCCCATGCATCAATAGAAAAATGACTCCTTGATCAGCTTTGACTTGGGCGTTGGGAGGGTTAGTTAATTCCTGAGCAGCCGCCATATTGAAACATCCAACATCCACCATAATAGTATGACAGATGTCGGGAAAAGGTTAATATGCACATAGAGATATCAAAAAGTGATGTGCGACAGGATGTGACAGCTTTGGACTTGGTTCTGAATGTCCAGCTAAGAACTCAGCATCAATATCCGCAGTATAGAATAGTGATCTATGCTGGAATAATATGTCATATTGGCATTGTGCGCTCCAGATATGTAGGGAAACAGCGGAAAATAAGCACCTGGTATTAAAAAGAGCCAAGACTTGAAAAGCTGTTCAGCATCGAAGGACTGTGAATAGGAAAATTCAGTGAGTGGGTGGGAGATCTGAAATGAATGATTCACGCTGGCAAAATTGTCATTTTCCATTTTATGTCTCAATCCGCCATGCCATTAGCCAAGGTGAAGCATTGTTCGGGGGAATATATTTAAAACACTTGCTAATGGATTTTTAATGAACTCGAGGCTGGATGGAAAGTCAATGTCACAATTTGGGATTTCACTAAATATTTTTCCAAAAACATATGCACTTTTATAATAGTAGGGTACTTACAGGGCTTTTTCATCTGTGATTTTGGACAGACTCTGGGCCACATCTGTGAATGTAGCCTATCTTTAGCATAAATCAGCAGTAAATGCAAGTATGGTATATTAAATTTGTAGGATATCCTATAGTGGATCCCTTTTACTTGTCTGCATGCACTAATCCCCTTAGTATCCACAAAAATAGTCTAGTCCAAAACAGTAAATACAAGTGGAGAAAGAGGGACAGGAGGAAAATGCAGCTGCAGTATTTGTACCTCAGTATTTCAGTGAGGGCAGACTGGAGGAAGAGGGAGCACCTAACTTGCACAGAGTATATATTACAGCTCTACAAATTCTATAATCTATAATTTTAGACTAAGCAAATAAGATTATAAATCATTGCTAAGTTCACAATTTTAATACCAGTAGATAAGGAGGGGGAGGTGGGAGATGAATCTGCAATATCTCTACCTTAGTGTTTCAGTGAGGGCAGGATGGAGACAGGGGGAGCACCTAACTTACTCAGAGTACATTTAGACTAAGTGAACCAGGATTAAAAGTCAGTTCATATTTTTTTAAATCCCAAAAACGTATTTATTTACTACCTTGTCCAATTGATGTAGTCCTGCATAAGGACAGCTAAAGTAGTTATTTAGCGCTATCATTGCTTACCTTTCGTGTTCTTGAATGTTTGATCTCTTAACTCATTTGCTTTCTTCTTTCTTATAGATCTTATATATAGATCTTGTTGTAAGTATATTTCCACCAAAGTCAATGGGAGCTGAGCTGCAGTACCAGTGCCTGGCCACTGTACAGGGACCAGAGCCAACTGCTTCCAGCCCCATGTTGTGTATAGTACAGGTATCGGAAGCTATCCCATGCACCTGTTGGCCCCTACCAAGAAGATATTTATGGCCTATCCTAAGGACAACAATAAAGCAAGTTTTTATCTTTTAGCCTGCAGAGACTAACTGCAGAGAACCCAGAACATGCATACATCACTTAGACTTACCATTAATTTGAAAGAGGCATGTGTAGTACCTTATTTCCTCTTTTGTAGAGATCTTTCATGATTTGTTTTTGGTTGAAAAAGTTTGGCACAAACCATATCTTAAATAGGCTTAAATTATAGTTTGGAATATTCTTAGGACTCCTAGGAACCTATCTCTAAAACATAGTGTAGAACACTGTCAGGGCTCCGAGGAACCTATCTATAAAACATAGTGTAGAATACTCTTAGGGTTCCTAGGAACCTATCTATAAAACATAGTGTAGAATACGCTTAGGGCTCCTAGGAACCTATGTATAAAACATAGTGTAGAATACTCTTAGAGCTCCTAGGAACCTATCTATAAAACATAGTGTAGAACACTGTCAGGGCTCCTAGGAACCTATCTATAAAACATAGTGTAGAATACTGTCAGGGCTCCTAGGAACCTATCTATAAAACATAGTGTAGAATACTCTTAGAGCTCCTAGGAACCTATCTATAAAACATAGTGTAGAATACTGTCAGGGCTCCTAGGAACCTATCTATAAAACATAGTGTAGAATACTCTTAGGGTTCCTAGGAACCTATCTATAAAACATAGTATAGAATACTCTTAGGGCTCCCAGGAACCTATCTATAAAACATAGTGTAAAACACTCTTAGGGCTCCTAGAAACCTATCTATAAAACATAGAATAGAATACTTTTAGGGCTCCTAGGAACCTATCTATAAAACATATTGTTGAACTCTCTCAGGGCTCCTAGAAACCTACCTATCCAATTTCTATCTCTTTAAGGCAAACACAACCAAAGTTATGTCAAAGTGAACGTGACATTATTATACTCTGGGGTCTTTTTAGACCATACAATGTCCATGATGTCCATACAAAGAGTGAAATTGCAGAGTGCCAGGTGTAGAAACAATAACTAGTAGGTCAAACATATAATTGGGCCGCTCCAGCTATCATGTTGAAATTGGCTGCATAGAGTAATTTAGAGAACATAGATATAGCACCCTATGACCTAAAAGAGGAAATCAGCCTTTGACAGGTGTGGTGATGGGCTGCAGAGTGATAAACAAGGTGTCTACATTTTTAACTAGTTAAGGTTTTGTATAAGTTTCTACCAGAATAGTTGAGTTTTGTGTTCCTGGTCAATCTGTAGCATAACATTACATGATTCCTTTAATCATAGCTTGGAGAACATACTTCTACAGTAAAAGACCACCAAAGATCATCCCCTCATCTAGACTAAATTTCTTGTGTCAGATTTTCAGTACCATACAGTGGGGAAAAAAAGTATTTAGTCAGCCACCAATTGTACAAGTTCTCCCACTTAAAAAGATGAGGCCGGCCTGTAATTGTCATCATAAGTAGACCTCAACTATGAGAGACAAAATGAGAAAACAAATCCAGAAAATCACATTGTCTGATTTTTTAAGAATTTATTTGCAAATTATGGTGGAAAATAAGTATTTGGTCACCTACAAACAAGCAAGATTTCTGTCTCTCACAGACCTGTAACTTCTTCTTTAAGAGGCTCCTCTGTCCTCCACTCATTACCTGTAGTAATGTCTACGGTTTGACATTGTTATCAGTATAAAAGACACCTGTCCACAACCTCAAACAGTCACACTCCAAACTCCACTATGGTGAAGACCAAAGAGCTGTGGAAGGACCAGAAACAAAATTGTAGACCTGCACCAGGCTGGGAAGACTGAATCTGCAATAGGCAAGCAGCTTGGTGTGAAGAAATCACCTGTGGGAGCAACAATTAGAAAATGGAAGACATACAAGACCACTGATAATCTCCCTCCATCAGGGGCTCCACGCAAGATCTCACCCCGTGGGGTCAAAATGATCACAAGAACGGTGAGCAAAAATCCAAGAACCACACGGGGGGACCTAGTGACTGACCTGCAGAAAGCTGGGACTAATGTAACAAAGGCTACCGTCAGTAACACACTACGCCGCCAGGGACTCAGATCCTGCAGTGCTAGACGTGTCCCCCTGCTTAAGCCAGTACATATCCGGGCCCGTCTGAAGTTTGCTAGAGAGCATTTGGATGTTCCAGAAGAGTATTGGGAGAATGTCATATGGTCAGATGAAACCAAAGTAGAACTGTTTGGTAGAAACACAACTCGTCGTGTTTGGAGGAGAGTGAATGCTGAGTTGCACCCAAAGAACACCATACCTACTGTGAAGCATGGGGGGGCAACATCATGCTTTGGGGCTGTTTCTCTGCAAAGGCACCAGGACGACTGATCCGTGCACATGAAAGAATGAATGGGGCCATGTATCGTGAGATTTTGAGTGCAAACCTCCTTCCATCAGCAAGGGCATTGAAGATGAAACGTGGCTGGGTCTTTCAGCATGACAATGATCCCAAGCACACCGCCAGGGCAACGAAGGAGCGGCTTCGTAAGAAGCATTTCAAGGTCCTGAAATGGCCTAGTCAGTCTCCAGATCTCAACCCCATAGAAAACCTTTGGAGGGAGTTGAAAGTCCGTGTTGCCCAGCGACAGCCCCAAAACATCACTGCTCTAGAGGAGATCTGCATGGAGGAATGGGCCAACATACCAGCAACAGTGTGCGCCAACCTTGTGAAGACTTACAGAAAACGTTTGACCTCTGTCATTGCCAACAAAGGATGTATAACAAAGTACTGAGATGAACTTTTGTTATTGATCAAATACTTATTTCCCACCATAATTTGCTAATAAATTCTTTAAAAATCAGACAATGTGATTTCCTGGATTTGTTTTCTCATTTTGTCTCTCATAGTTGAGGTCTACCTATGATGACAATTACAGGCCGGCCTCATCTTTTTAAGTGGGAGAACTCGCACAATTGGTGGCTGACTAAATACTTTTTTTTCCCCACTGTATATTATAAATACCTCTTTGAGAAGAACAACCTCCTAGAAGACCACTCTTTAATACAATTGAAATTGGTTGTCTCGGAGAAGTCTCCCCCCTCACTTTGCTTCCTCTTTGTTATTCCATTAAAGACTATAATTACACTTAGAGCGAGAGGAGGTTTGTTAGATCTCATCTCGATAAGGAATGAGCAGGTTCTGAAGAGACAGATCCGGCTCCCAGTAATGGACTCTCCATGCCCACACAAGGCGATTTGTAGATGGAATTTATCTTATTGGCGTTAATGGCAGAAACAATAAACAATGGAGATCATTCTCAACCCCCAGACATAAATAATGGTATTTCACGAGCTGCCGAGAATCTTGTCATTAGAAATATTTACATCATGTGTTTACTTTGCTTGGAATAAATTCATTCTAAAATAGAATATATTGTCACATTCCTTGGAAAAACAAGAGAAGTGTTTGCTTTGAAACCTCGGAATGTGACTCAAACGGAACAGGATCGTCATGGTAATCTATTCATACTGTACGTTCAATATCGTAATATTAAAATAATCCAAAATTGTTCCCTAGAATTCACCTAATAGGAAATTCATTCTGCAGTCCAGACAAGGTTAAAAATAATTTCATATAATTCACCCAAGAACACTGAAATTTACCAAGATCTCTAGCTTTCCAAAAAGAGGTCATTGGACGCCAAGATTGTTTCTTCAAAATTAATGTTATGATGTGGCAAGAGTGTAAATTTTCTCGGAGGTCACTTTCTTGTTCTTGAAAAAGAATGGATTTCTTGCTGGCCACTATCATACTGTGGCGAGCATGTCAAATTTTTTGGAGGTCATTCTTCATTCTTTTGTTGATGCCTGGTGTACACGCAACAGTTTTCTCTGCTTCATAGAGAGCTAGTGCGTGCAGCAGTAATTTGGACACCAGCCAATCCCTGCTGGCTATATCCTATATAGGTGTGCCTTTTGCCCTGTGTCTGAGCAATAAGGTTCTAGTACATTAGACTCTCTTTAGGTGTGTCTGCTGTCTGACCAATGTATTGACCCTCAGCTTGTTCATAACAGCATTCCTGACTGCTGTTCCTGTCCCGTCTGATACTTGTACCTGACCCTTGGCTTGTATCTGACCACTGAAGCCTTGCTGTCTGTCTTGACCACTTGCTTGTTCCTGACTCTTGAATTATAGTCTCCTGACCTGACCATCTACCTAGATCTGGATTTTTTCTTGCCTAACTCCAAGGCAGTGGCTTGTCAGTCTCTCCACAGCAAAATCCACTGTACAGGGGTTAAAGAGTGACCACTGTGGACGCTGCTAACACAATGCCCTTAAAGGTGTTTTCCCATAAAGAGAAGACTGCAGGAACGTTTTCCAGCTCCACATTCTATCTGAATGTGAGTGGGACTGGTGGTGGTTGGTGCCCCCATTCATTTCAATAGAAGCACCTGAGATTGCCAAGTGCGGGACTTCAGCTCAGGTTGAATACGGAGTGGTAGAAAGGTGTTGCAGTCTTCTCCTTTAAAGGTGTCTCAAAGTCAAACCAGTTTGATGACACAGTGAGTCCACAACCTGCTGATATCTCAGATCATACTGGTTTCATACACCACTACCAGGTGAATATCCTGAAAAAAGATACTCTTAGACCTTGACAAAATCTAATGGACCTGCTTGAAGGTTACTTTGGATTCACTGGAGTTTCTTTATTGAGCCACACTGCCAAGAAAGATCCTTCTTACTGTTTTCTCCAACTTGGTACACCATAAAAATGGACCCTAGGGCCTGACTAAAGTGACATATTTGTGTGAACCAATTTCAGAGTCAGAGATACATGACCATTTCGGTAAGTCAGGCATCATACCTTCATGACATTGCAAAAACACAAAGAATATGTATAGTACATTGGCCAACACATATGGCAGATATTGAAATCTGTCACTTTTTTTCTAGCCTGTTTTTGTTTTGTAATGGTAGATTTTTTTATTCTATTTTCTGTACATGATTATGGGGCCGGCCATCTTTCTTGATCTTCTCCTCTGCTCTGTTAACAGCCTTTAGTGATCTGCTTTACACCATAGTCATGGACATAGGCACCAATATACCAGGAGAGTTTTCTAGACATGCTCTGTGCAGGGAGAGGGTGTAGATAAGCTGTGATATCATCTATTGTCATTTGTGGATGTAATGATGGCTCAGTGGTGTTATCTTCTATTGTAATCCTGTCTGTGATGTAAATGAGGTGACTGATGTAAAGAAAACCATACAGAATTGATAATCATCAGTCTATTATTAGGCTTTAGTGGCCACGATAAAATTTGTATTGGTATAGTATTTTTTTAATTAAAAAAACATAAATAGTGGCATGGAAAATTACAAATAAAATCATCAAAAATTCTTAAAAAATATGTTTAATATAAAAATTGGGTTTAAAAAAAAACATAGGCCATATTTGGTGACATCTTCCCTTAAAACTATGTAAGATATTTGTGCACCAAAGAGAAGTGACATCATTAGAGGTGACATCATCAGTCATTTTATGCATGACAGCAGATTGAATATCCCCTGCGCCTACTCTACTTTACTATCAATCCATCCAACTTGCAGAGAGAGTTTTTTTAATTCCCAAAATTTCCATAGACTTCAATGGAGAGTCACGCACATGCACAACTCGATGGAGGTCAGAAGATCTTCATTTTCCCATATCTTGCATATCACAAATTTAAGGCTGCCACTTTAAGGGATTGCAGTTTTCCAGGTGTGGGTTTACCACATTCCTCAGCTATGTAATTCAGATGTAAAAAGGTACAAAAACTTCTGTAATTTGTATATTTGTTTAATCCAATATATAACAAATGTCAAACCTTGAAGCGCATACACAGAAATATTTTGCATTTTTCACCTCGACAAAAGGTGGAGGTGTGAGGATTAGTCAGTCATCGATTCCCCACCGAGAGTTGTGCAGAAAATGGCTTTAAAAGTTCTACCTAAAATACAATGAGCCGCTCAATGAAAGAACAATCTGGAACGCGGCCGATTATACGTGTAGCAGTACAGATGTGTGTCACCGGCCTGATGTTTTATGCTCAGGAATAATTACAATGGCGAGAAGGCTTGTACTGAGTGGGTTGGTAGAGTGGGAGCTCACAACTCTTTTCTTTGGGATAGGTGGGATATCGACCCAGAGGAGTTCAGCATACAAGTTTTTGAAGCTTTTTTTTATTTTCATGAAATTATTTCTGTAGATAACACCATGGTAGCAACTTCGAAACAAAGTCTTAATAATATACTATATTGACTACACTGGTAAGGATTTTGTGAGCCCAACAGAATATATCATACAGGGACCACCTTCCATCTATATAGAAAACGTGACATCCACTTATTAATGCGTTGTTATTGTTGTGATCATCATTGTACACACAGGGACAATCATCTATAAGATCTAAGAGGTCTAGGGCTAAGTGATTGGCCCTGAAGCCACCTCCAAATTGGGTTATCTTTAAGGGTGAGAGAACCGATTTTTGAACCTGAAAGTTTTGGGGCTCTTTATCCATGAAACACTATTATACTCTGGTGATTAAAATGGAGGCAGTTCCTTGGCATTCTCTTAAGACCTCTTACGGCCTCTGGATGACATCAGGTACCTCATGTGACCACAAAGTCCCAATCACAGGCCATAGCAGTGACACAGGGGACATGTGATGTCAGCCAGAGGCCAGAAGAGGATACTGAGGAGGCCCCAGAGTATAATAATAGCACTTCTGATTCGTCATAAACAAGTTTGGCCCAGAAGGAATTGGAGAGCCGAACCTTACGAATATTCGTCGAAACAAATCTCGTGAGCTTCACCCATCTCTAGTTGTCTTGCTTAATTGGGTTGAATCCTGGGCCCATCAGAGGATTGCCGGTATTCTGATGGGACAGTCTATTAGCCATTAGTTCAGTATTAGTCAAGTCTATTAGTCATTACTTCAGTTTCAGGTGCTAGGGGTGGGGGACAAGTTTTTCAAGATTTTTTTTTTTTGACAACAAAACATTGTTTCCCTAGATCTAAATCTTAATATTATACTTTATTGACACTGGTTTGGTAAGGGTTCTGTGATCTCACCAAGGTATAGAGGATACTGGGACCACTCTCCATCTATACAGAAGATGTGATGTCCACTTATTACTGCATTGTAATGGTTGTGGTCATCAGTCCACAAACAAGGCCTATCATCTATACAATCTAGTAGGCATCGGGTCAATGCTGAAGCATGTAATTGGGCTTCAGTCATCACGTGGGGCATGTAAATGTCATGACTCTTTCACCTAATAGGTCATTAGTGAATCATCTCGTAAGAAATAGACCCTAATGCTAAGTGATTAGCTCTGAAACAGCCATCTGCTGGATCCCTTCCCAAGAGACTTTTGAAGATAATCCTGAGTTTGGTTCATGCAATACCCAGGAAATGGATCAACCAGCATCAATGGATCTGTACCAACCCCTTTATTACAACTTTGGCTTGCATCAAATTATGTGGTTGGCTTCAGGACTTAAAGGGATTATCCAGTTTCAGACACATATTGAGAGACCAATGTTACTGTTTCTATAATGAAAAATTTTCCAATTTTACAACTTTGTGTATCAATTCCTCATGGTTTTCTAGGTCTTTGCTTGCTGTCATTCATTCTGCTTACAACCAGTCGTTAAAAATCAGTCCATGGTCATGTGATATACTGTCCATGGTCATGTGACGTACAGTCCATGGTCATGTGACGTTCAGTCCATGGTCATGTGATATACAGTCCATGGCCATGTGATGGACACACAGGTGCACAGCTCGTTATAGTCACAGCTCAGTAAATAGACACCTGTCTGGTAAGGAGCTATGCACCTGTGTGCCCATCACATGACCATGGAGTGTATATCACATGACCATGGACTTTTTTTTTACTATATAAACAATAACATTTGTGTCTCAGTATTTGTCTTAAACTAGACAAACCCTTTACGTGTCCTTTACTTATCCAATGATTGATTCCAGGGATACTGTCTAGAATAGAATCAGAAACAATGGGAATAGATGGAGACACAATAAGCAGAGGCCCAAAGGAAGCGCAGGAAAATAATGAACACTGATAATCACCTCTCCCTCACCTCTCCTTCACCTTTATTGGACCCCTTGCAGCATCTGGTACTCTATCATGTTCCTCATTCAGCCTCTTCACTACCTCCTGGATGATGTAATGGGCCTCAGAAGACCACTGAGGCTTGAGGCTGGGCCTCAGTACACCCCATGTGACCACTTAGACCCAATCACGGCCTCAACAGCCCCCCAAGGTCCTGACGTCAGCCAGGAAGCCGGAAGAGGACTGTAATGGAGTGACAGAGAAGACCACAAGGGAGACCAGAAAAAGTGAAGGTATCAGAGTTAATTATTTTACTGCACATACCCTGGGCCTCCACATATTGTACTCTGGTTTCTGAAGATATTGATTCGTGAGTGACTATTCCCAAAAATCTCAGGTTCACCCGAACCAATAATTTTGGAAAATTCATACTGAACCTAGCCTGTTACAGACCGTTTTGCTCATCTCTAGTTATGGCTCTTGGAATGTAGTGATGGAAAACATGGAAAATGGCTGCCGTGTCTTAAGGCCAAACCAGGAGTCATCCTTAAAGAGACATTCGGGTAATTTAAAGTTATCCCCTATCTACAGGATAGTGGATAACTGGCTGATTGGTGGGGGCCATACCACTGGGATCCTTACCACTCAAAAAACAGTGGTCCTGTCCTCCTGTCTGAATGGAGGTTGAGTATGTATGCTGCTTCTCTATTTACCAGAGGTAGCCAATATAGGATTGACTACCTCTGGCAATCCTATATAAGTGGAGTGACCTCATATTCATGATCAGCCACTCCATTCATATGTAGATCCCTGTTGTCATGATCAGTGGTGGTCCTAGTAGTCGGACCCTCACAGATCAGACAGATATACACTATCCAGTCTATAGGGGATAACTTTAATTTACCCTTTAAGGGTTTAGTTATATATGAGGGTAAGTCAAAAATTATCCGCACTCTGGTTGTAGAATTTATTTTAATCAACTTTCAGAAAAGACAAATACATCATTTTTGACCCAATCTCCTGCTTTTCAATACACTTTGTCCACCTGTCAGCAAGCTTCAAAAAAATGTCTTATGGTACGCTGTGAACCATGAATGCTCCGCTGTCTTCACCTCTTCTTCAGACATGAAGGACCGTTCTCATAGGGCTTCATTCAGATAATCCACTGTCACTCATCTATCCAGCAGAATATGTTCACGTGCATGCTCAAGGTCGTGGACGTGGACGGGCATCCGGCTCTTCCTTCATGAGACCTTTATCTTTTGATATGCACTTCTTTGGTAACAAAACACTTTCTCCATACTGTGCACAAAGTCTTCAATAAATATCGGCACCAGACACACCCTCAGATGACCAAAATCTGCAATCTGCTCTTTCGTACAAAGCACAAGTGGGGCAGCGATTTTTACTTGCACCGCAGTCACAAATAAAGTGACCCAACATGTTCAAACCTGCACAGCAGTGACTGGGGAGGCAGGAACTAGAGATGGGGAAACCCTCAAGATTCATTTTGTTTCGGGTTTAGTCGATGCAGGTCCCTGATTCGTTTCGGGCCAAACAAGTTTGGTATGAATCACACATTAAATTGGTATACAACATAGAGTAGAACACTCTCAGGGCTACTAAAAAAACCTGGCGCTCATGTCGACGAATCACAGGAGAGCCGCTGCCACAATTGAACTCAATAACAGCAGTGGCTAATAGTGGCAGTGAGAATAGTGGCTCGATTCGCCCATCTCTAACAGTGACCTGGTACGGAAAGCACTGATAAGACCATGTCGTTCAACCTTTCACTGATCTACTGAGTATAAAGAGTGGTTACATATTGTGGTACTTGGTGGATCTCATGAACATCTCTATGTTTATCAGGTAGTTGTTATGTATTCTGAATTCTGAGACAGAAGACATCTAACAGTAGGTGGTTTTGTAGGAACTTGTCTTCCATGTTACATTCGCCTTGTCTCTTGGCTTAGGTAATTGGATGGAGCAGGTGGCTCCGCAGATAACAAGAATTCCTATAGAAGAAATCCCTTCAGGAATCAATTCCATTCGAGAAAGACAAGACGTGTGAAATTCATCAATTAAGGCGAGAATTAGGAAGGAGCTGAAACAGCAAGTAGATAGAAGAAAGCCTTCCAGTTGACATCCGTAGAGGAGAAGATCTGTCAGATGAAAGTGCGGTGTCAGATCATGGAGAGTCCTACCACCAGGCTACTTGTCTTAATGACTTCCACCGTGCTGCTTGTTTGCTGGATCTGTCTTATCCTAAATGTGACTTCAAAGCCAGATTCTCAAACTCTAAGTTGTCCTAATCCTTAAGGGCCTCGAGAGGAGCAGCTGGGAGGAGAGAAGAAAGAGCAAGAAGATAGGTAAGAAGACTTCAAAAATATCAAACAGGAGGTACAAGAGGGAGTTGTGTCTCTGAGCCACAGAATGTCACCAGCAGAGGTCATGTACTAAGATGAGAGGAAATTTCATAAAGTAGGTTAACTGTGAAGACAGGGGCTTGTTGTTTTGCATAGGAAATTACTTATTACATCTGTATAGTTATCTGACACGTACATCCATGATAATTCCACCTCCAGTAGAGAATATGCTGGTAATTATTATAGAATATTACCATACTTATTATATTAAGTTACATATAGGTTATTATCATTATTATATTAGTGTACAATGTTATTATATTCTCACTGTTGTATAATTCATTTCAATATTAGATTACATCATTAGCATTATTAGATTATTTTAATTGTTATTAGATTATATTATTGTTTTCATTATTTTATTTTATTATATTATATTATTTAAATGTCACACTAAAAATAATGGCTAAAATTAAACTTAATACATTTTAATGATATGCATTAAAAATAAATGACCCCAGGTATAAAATAATACACTGGACTGCCTTATCTGTCAGCAGTAGTGACCCCAGCCCTGCAGATAGATAGGTTAGTGTCACCAGAACCAGCATATCACCCCAGCCCTGCAGATAGATAGGTTAGGGTCACCAGAACCAGCATATCACCCCAGCCTCAAAGATAGATAGGTTAGGGTCACCAGAACCAGCATATCACGCCAGCCTCAAAGATAGATAGGTTAGGGTCACCAGAACCAGCATATCACTCCAGCCCTGCAGATACATAGGTTAGTGTCACCAGAACCAGCATATCATCCCAGCCCTGTAGATAGATAGGTTAGTGTCACCAGAACCAGCATATCACCCCAGCCCCACAGATAGATAGGTTGGGGCACCAAGAACCAGCATATCACCCCAGCCCTGCAGATAGATAGGTTAGTGTCACCAGAACCAGCATATCATCCCAGCCCTGTAGATAGATAGGTTAGGGTCACCAGAACCAGCATATCACCCCAGTCCTGCAGATAGATAGGTTAGGGTCACCAGAACCAGCATATCACCCCAACCCCACAGATAGATAGGTTAATGTCACCAGAACCAGCATATCAACCCAGCCCTGCAGATAGATAGGTTAGGGTCACCAGAAACAGCATATCACCCCAGCCTCAAAGATAGATAGGTTAGGGTCATCAGAACCAGCATATCACTCCAGCCCTGCAGATACATAGGTTAGTGTCACCAGAACCAGCATATCATCCCAGCCCTGTAGATAGATAGGTTAGGGTCACCAGAACCAGCATATCACCCCAGCCCTGCCGATAGATAGGTTAGGGTCACCAAGAACCAGCATATCACCCCAGCCCAGCAGATAGATAGGTTAGGGTCACCAGAACCAACATATCAACCCAGCCCTGCAGATAGATAGGTTAGTGTCATCAGAACCAGCATATCACCCCAGCCCCACAGATAGATAGGTTAGGGTCACCAGAACCAGCATATCAACCCAGCCCTGCAGATAGATAGGTTAGGGTCACCAGAACCAGCATATCACCCCAGCCCTGCAGAAAAATAGGTTAAGGTCACCAGAACCAGCATATCACCCCAGCCCTGCAGATAGATAGGTTAGTGTCACCAGAACCAGCATATCACCCCAGCCCTGCAGATAGATAGGTTAGGGTCACCAGAACCAGCATATCACCCCAGCCCTGCAGATAGATAGGTTAGTGTCACCAGAACCAGCATATCACCCCAGCCCTGTAGATAGATAGGTTAGTGTTACCAGAACAAGCATATCACCCCAGCCCTGCAGATAGATAGGTTAGGGTCAGCAGAACCAGCATATCAACCCAGCCCTGCAGATAGATAGGTTAGTGTCACCAGCACCAGCATATCACCCCAGCCCCACAGATAGATAGGTTAGGGTCACCAGAACCAGCATATCACCCCAGCCCTGCAGATAGATAGGTTAAGGTCACCAGAGCCAGCATATCACCCCAACCCTGCAGATAGAAAGGTTAAGGTCACCAGAACCAGAATATCACCCCAACCCTGCAGATAGATAGGTTAAGGTCACCAGAACCAGCATATCACCCCAGTCCTGCCGATAGATAGGTTAGGGTCACCAAGAACCAGCATATCACCCCAGCCCAGCAGATAGATAGGTTAGGGTCACCAGAACCAACATATCAACCCAGCCCTGCAGATAGATAGGTTAGTGTCATCAGAACCAGCATATCACCCCAGCCCCGCAGATAGATAGGTTAGGGTCACCAGAACCAGCATATCAACCCAGCCCTGCAGATAGATAGGTTAGGGTCACCAGAACCAGCATATCACCCCAGCCCTGCAGAAAAATAGGTTAAGGTCACCAGAACCAGCATATCACCCCAGCCCTGCAGATAGATAGGTTAGTGTCACCAGAACCAGCATATCACCCCAGCCCTGCAGATAGATAGGTTAGGGTCACCAGAACCAGCATATCACCCCAGCCCTGCAGATAGATAGGTTAGTGTCACCAGAACCAGCATATCACCCCAGCCCTGTAGATAGATAGGTTAGTGTTACCAGAACAAGCATATCACCCCAGCCCTGCAGATAGATAGGTTACGGTCAGCAGAACCAGCATATCAACCCAGCCCTGCAGATAGATAGGTTAGTGTCACCAGAACCAGCATATCACCCCAGCCCCACAGATAGATAGGTTAGGGTCACCAGAACCAGCATATCACCCCAGCCCTGCAGATAGATAGGTTAAGGTCACCAGAACCAGCATATCACCCCAACCCTGCAGATAGAAAGGTTAAGGTCACCAGAACCAGCATATCACCCCAGCCCTGCAGATAGATAGGTTAGTGTCAGCAGAACCAGCATATCACCCCAGCCCTGCAGATAGATAGGTTAAGGTCACCAGAACCAGAATATCACCCCAACCCTGCAGATAGATAGGTTAAGGTCACCAGAACCAGCATATCACCCCAGCCCTGCAGATAGATAGGTTAAGGTCACCAGAACCAGCATATCACCCCAACCCTGCAGATAGGTTAAGGTCACCAGAACCAGAATATCACCCCAACCCTGCAGATAGATAGGTTAAGGTCACCAGAACCAGCATATCACCCCAACCCTGCAGATAGATAGGTTAAGGTCACCAGAACCAGCATATCACCCCAACCCTGCAGACAGATAGGTTAGGGTCACCAGACTCACTCAGTTGCTAAGATATTGCTGTTTTTGTCCATATGCAAATGAGCTCTATGGCGCAATAAGGGGCAGAGCAATGGCAATGCTTTGTTTCTCCAAAGAGCTCATTTACATATTGACAAAAAGAGGGATATCTTGGCAATGGTGGCAGTGATTCACAAACGCCATTTGATTCAGGTAACCTATAAATCTGGGGGGCTGGGTTGATATGCTAGATTCTAGTGACACTCCCTTTAAGAAGGTGGAACCATATTAACCAGCAGAATTACTTCCTCTCAGTAAACGTCTCTATAAAGAGACCAGACAAGGAACCTGTAGGATTAAAGAATGG
Organism: Leptodactylus fallax; assembly: GCA_947044405.1. Taxonomy (NCBI): domain Eukaryota; kingdom Metazoa; phylum Chordata; class Amphibia; order Anura; family Leptodactylidae; genus Leptodactylus; species Leptodactylus fallax. The sequence continues at coordinate 1,007,417 of CAMRHE010000434.1, forward strand.
TCGCACGTGAAGATGTAATTGTAGATAATTAGAAGAACACAAGGGCTGGATGATCTCCGCCGCGTTTCCTGGGGTGACAGATTTCATGCACGCAGTCACACTCTTTGTACGAGCAGTAGGGAATAGGAAATGTAAAAATAAATGCGAAACCACCGCCAAAAAAGGAGATGAATTTTAATATTCTCATGCTCCGCCGAGCAGATGATATCACTAAATTGTCTAATTCAATTAAACGTAGATTGTTCCTAAATGAATCCTGATTATTCTGGGTGAATAACGTTAAGTAATAGGATGCCAGCTAAAGGGAGCACACCACCCAGATACCGCACTTACCGCTCAGTTTCTAACCTTTATGGCTGCTCAGTTCAGAGAATAAGTATTTACACATATCCCTAGCCCTCGGAGCTTGCAATCTATTTCACTTTCATGTGTCTATATAAAATCTCAGTCTATAGCTGTGGTTCTCAGCCTGCGGTACACGTACCCCTGGGAGTACTCCCTGCTATCTCCAGTGGTACACGCCACAGTAAGATCCACCATCTACTATTATACTCTAGGGTCTATGTTTGATCATCTCGTCTGAGCTCTGGTGCAAGGTCTTGGTCCTCTTCAGCCTCTTTTAGCCTCCAGAGTGACACCAAGGACCACTGAGGCATGTGATTGGGCCTCAGCGGTCACCTAGGCCATGTGACATGGGGGCCATTTTATTATGTATGGGGCACTGAAGGGGCCATTCTACTGAGTGTGACGGTCATTATACTATATATGGGGCCACTGACAAGGTCATTATATTTAGTGTGAGGGCCACTGCACTACATGCACTGATGGGGACATTCTACTGAGTGTGGGGGCACTGAGGGAGCTATTAAATTACAGGTGGGGCACTGAGGGGGACGTACTACTGAGAGTGAGGGACATTATACTACATTTGGGAGCTCTGACAGGGACATTCTTCTGAGTGTAGGGGCACTGAAGGGGCCATTATATTACATTTGAGGCACTGAAGGGGTCATTCTACTGAGTGTGAGGGCACTGAGGGGGTCATTACATAATTATTAACAAAGGCTTCAAATAAAGCTTTATTTTATTAACATTTATAAGTGATCACTACTTTGGGGGTACTCAGTTATGACATTTCATTTTCTCACCATGGGGTATTTTGCTTGAAAAGGTTGAGAATCAAGAACCAATGGTCTAAAGGATTGACACAGAAGAGCATTTGTTCTGGAGGACTCAGCCCGTCCAAGTGTCACATGGCTGTCAATCAGGCACTATACCTCCATTGCAAAATATGGCTGTTATTTAATAAAACTGTAATATCCACGAGACATCCCCTCCAAAGACATATAAATGTATTTCCATTAATTCCTCAACCTTATTATATTTACAAAGGGTCTGTGTTTCTTTTTTTTTTTTTTTTTTTAAAGAGCGCCTCTATTGCTCAGTGTCTGTGTGAGGAATTGCAGTTTAGTTGTATTGAAATAAGTACCAGATATAAGCCATGGACCTATTTCTCAGGACCTATTTCTCACTACCCCAAAGTAACCTCTGGAAGCTTTTTTATAGAACAGCAGGGGAAGCACTTTTACGCCCTCTTGTGGCAAGATCTAGTCACTAATCAGACCACACCTGTAATGATTTACATATCTGACTGAGATATAACCGCACGCCCAGTTTTGCAGCAATACGATTTCTACCTGGGGGCGGTATTTTTTTTGTCAATGAGCATATATCCTATTTACGTTGAACACTTGTCCTCCTGACCCAGGACCGTTGCTGTGCACGATTTCCTTACCCGCCGTCATTCTTCATCCCAGATACGAGAAGCGGCCTCCCTGTGACGCTAGGTGGATGCCTCGTCTCCGTTTTTGCTTCAAATGAAATGTTTCTTGCATGGCTTGACTTGAAGTGCTGTTTACTAGCGTGGAAATGATGACTATTTCAGCTGAACTCTGGCTGAATAATTGCAATCAACTTATCTTGCCATTTCTTCCTCACATGACAGACGACATGAATTATTTTCTCTTCAGAGGGATAGAAATATAAAATTCCGGAGAGCGACTGCCAGAATTTGTATCTGTCATCACAGACTTCCTCACTGAAGCTGCTGGGATTGAGCTGAAACAGGAACGGCAATACAGGAGGCGAAAATGATGAAATTTACTATAAAGAAGCACATCTGTGCATATACTGGAAGAATTACCTATAAATGTGTCTATACTGTACCTATAATATAGATAATATAGGTGTGTGGTGTGCTATATTATCTACTGTATGACACCACTGACTCAACAGGTTAAAAAAAAATACTAATTTATTATATAACATTATATGTTACCAAGTTCCTCAATATTCACCGTAATATATTAACAATTATAGGTTTTAATTATATCATTATACCTATTTTAGTCTGTAGTGGGCAGTATTACAGCAGTAGCTATAGTGCATCAGACCTAGATAGGAGAACCTCATGAAATCTGTAACGAATACTGGTGAGGTTCATCCCTCCGACTCGTTTTGGGCCAAGTACTCTTGGATTTCCTCAGACCCCAGAGTATAATAAATGGAAGCCCAGGGGAGGTGAGGAAAAATAATTAACACTTATACACATCTACCCTCACCTCTCCTGGGTATCCTTCGGCATCCTCTTCAGGCCTCTTCTGTCCTCCAGCTGATGTCATGCACCCTGGGGCCACTGCTGAGCCCTGTGATTGGGTCTCAGCTGTCAAGTGGGGCGGGTCAACCCAGAGTTGTGATGTTGATGCACCCCGCTTGACCACTGAGGCCTAATCACAGTGACATTAGCCATAGGTCTGAAAAGGATGCCAAAGGACTGCCAAATGTTCAGGAGAGGGAAGGTTATTATACTTTGGGGTCATGTGACCGCTGAGGCCAATCAGGGACATGGGACATCACAGTGCGGCAGGTATTTCCACCGCAAGAAAACAACAGTGCAGCAGGACGGTGCTGGGAGACACTGGAACAAATAGGAAAGGTTTTATTTTTTGGAGTTTTTTTTTATCACCTTTCCCAGACTAAAGGTGGGTGCACACTTGCGCCGGAGTCCGTCCGCCACGAATACGCCTGAAACTCTCGGGAAACTGTATTGGCACTGGATAGCGAAAAGTTAGCGACGCATTGCTTAAAAACCCATTAATTTGAATGGGTTTTTAAAGCAATGCGCGGGTGTGCGTTTACACCCTCTGGATTCGCGGCATGGAGGGTGTAAGTTCGATTTGGTGTAAGTTCGAGGGTGTAAGTTCGAGGGTGTAAGTTCGATTTGGTAGTTCGATTCGAAGTTCCAAAAAAATTTGCTTCGATCCGATTTACTTTGCAGCGAATAAACAGCTATTTCCGAGCTGCAGAGAGCCGGGTTGGGCGGATGGGCGGCAAAATGGCGGAAGCCCTTGGATGCCATGGTCATGCTCTCTCTCTCTCTCTCTCTCTCCTCTCCCTCTCCCTCTCCCTCTCCCCTCTCTCTCTCTCTCTCTCTCCCTCTCTCTCTCCCTCTCTCTCCAGCACGGACAAGTTTTATTCATGTGGAAGGATCTGCTAACAAGCAAAGACACGTCTACCCAATCACATCACTAGAGAACATCATGTGACCGTCTGATGTCGCAAAGATCCTTACTAAATATTCGTTACCGCAAAGCATCAGGAAATCTGGAATCGTGGCAAATCGAAGATTTTCTGAAATTCGGATCGAATTCCACTTCTGCAGAATCGATTCGCTCATCTCTAAAGGTGAGCATTAAACTGTAAATGTCATTTCTTTCTTTATTTATTTACTTATTTTACTATTGCGTAGGGGTATTTAGTGAACATTTTTGTAATATACTTTATAACCTATTTAACTTATTTTTGTAGAAAACAGGCGCAAAACAGCAACCCATTCTCCAATGATAGCTAGAACCAGAGGTGTAACTGGGCCCGAAAGCAAAATTAAACTGATTAGTTTAGAACCGGATTCAACCCAAAATTTCCAAAAGTTTTGGGTTCGCCCAAACACAAAATTTCAGTTGTTTGTCACACACATAACACTATTATACCCTGGGGTCTCCTTAGACCTCATTTTATAATAAGTGGTCCACGGAAGGTGAAGGAAAATAACAAACACTTATAACTCACCTTTCCTCACCTCTCCTGAGTGTCTGTTCCCTAATATCCTCTTCAGGCCTCTTTTTGCCTCCTACTGACATTACACGCCTCAGAGTCAACAAAGGTCTTAGTGTCGTAATATGGCACACACCCCCACCTGATCGCAGAGGCCCAATCATAGGCCTCACTGGTGACCCTATGGTGTGTGAAGTCATCTGGAGGCCAGAAAAGGCCTGGAGAGGATGCTAGGGAACCACCGGACACCATAAGAATGCCCCGGAGAGATGAAGCATGGTAAGTATAAGTGTTTGTTATTTTTGGTAATAAAAATGGTATGAAATATCACCCTTGTGTGAAAAACCTGCCCACCCATGGGCAACATACCAATGCAATGGCCAGCCAGGGCAGAAGGGATGACTTCACCCATGGCCTATACCATAGAAGATTGAACCACGGAAGGACATTTCAGTAAATTTACAAAGTTAACCGAAATAAAACTTTTTGAACATGAGAAATCCCGACAAGAATTTTTGCCCTGTGAACATTTCACGGCTTTGTGTTATCTTCTCCGAAAGAAGAATTTGTATCATTAAAACAACGGATTCATTAAAATATTAATTACAAATATACATTTGGGACTGGTACAATATATTTGCCGAATAAAAAGATGAAAGCGAAGCTATCAAAGCCGGGAATAGCTATTAGAATGTTATGTCCTTATGTCTATCGGAAATTACTTTTCAGAACTAATTATTCTGGGCGTAGAGGCTCCGGCCTGCTTGATCTATTCCGCCATAACATACAGAGGCTTTCATTTTTCTTGTTGGCGACCAGCCACTATTTGTGTGAAATGTATTATACTGTATAGGGTCATTTTTAACTCCATCATTGTCATACATTCTCTCATTTTCATCTGATGTCTGTACCAAGCTATAACTCGGATTCCTTGTGGCCCTGCCAGAGGAGATAATTTTGAGGATCCGCCCTCCATCTATATAGAATGTGTGACATCAAAGTTACATTAGAATTTGTTATCATTGTACACACAGGACATATCATCTATAAGGTCAAATCATCTATATATATATTATCTATAAGGTCTAGGAGGTGATTTGTAATAGTGGTAGTGTTATGTGACTGGCTCCAAAAACACCTCCAAATGGGGATGCTTTTGTCTGGACCTTTGACCACTTCTGGGAGGTCTGAAGGTTTGTCTGATACTTTGGTGGGACATATCTACCATCCTAATTTCCCTTAGATCAGAATGATTGATAACATTTACCATCATTTTTTGACCATAGGATGTACTGAACATAAGACTGACCTATAAATAGGAAGGAAACAGTTTTCTGTACATTTCCTTTGGGTAATAAATTCAGTTGGTATAATACGACTGTGTTTCACCACATTGCCAGCCACAGTGTCCTACCATAATGCCAGCCACAATGCCTCACCATATTGCCAGCTACATTAACCATCAGAATGCCAGTACAGTGCCCTACCGTATTGCCAGCCAGTGACCATCAGAATGCCAGTCCAGTGCCCTACCACATTGCCACCCATAGTGTCCCAACACAATATCAGTCAGAGTGCCCCACCATGTTGCCAGCCACAGTGTCCTACCATAATGCCACCCACAGTGCCTCACCATGTTGCCAGCTACAGTGTCCTACCATAATGCTAGCCACAGTGCCTCATGTTGCCAGCCACAGTGTCCCATCAGAATGCCAGTCCAGTGCCCTACACATTGCCCGCCATAGTGCCCAAACACAGTATCAGCCAGAGGGCCCCACCACATTCCCACCCAAAATGCCCCAAGGCGGGGGCCAAAAGAAAGGGGGGGGGGGGTTTGGGGTGGGGGGGGGAAAAGCGCCCGGGCCTCGCGCGGTCTCGGGGCGCGGGGGCGGCGGGCGGGGCCCCGCCCCCCCCCCCCCCCCCCGGGGTACCGGTGATGAGGGGGCTGCACAAATGTTGGTGGTGATTGTTCCCCCGGGGCGCTTCCCCTATACTGTGCCGACTGGTGGTGTCTGGACGCCCTGATGTTGTCGGTGCAGAGTCAGACACAGAAACGGTTGTAAAGTTGAACTTTTACTTCCATGGGTGTGGAGGCACAAATGCTTAAACAGTTTCTTCCATACAAAACAACGGGGTACGCCTGGTGACACAGCAAAGTCCTGGGGTGCAGGGTAGACTTGATGAAAGGTGTTCCTAGCCCCTTATACTTCAGTGTTACAGCCCTAAGGTGCATCTGGGCTCCTATTTGGCACATAGGAGGATGCCCACCACGATACTAGTACATAATATTCCCCACTCACGTTATGTGGTCCTGATAGCTCAGAGTTTCGGGGGTGCAATAGTCAGGGGGGCAGGATATTCCACAGGTCTGGCCTTGGCCCCTGGATCCTGTGATACTTGCTATGGAGCACGTGTTCCAGAATGTTCTCTCCACAGTCTCATGCTGACAAGATAATGAAGCTTGACTTCCTTCAGGGCGATGGCTAGGCAGACAGGAGACAGGATCTTCTGAATAGCTGGAGTATGTCAGCTCTCCAACCTTCCTGGGCCTGTCTAGGACTTGAGATTCCTGCACTAAACTCACTGCTTTCTTCACAGGACATCACACTTATCTCCTCACCTCCTCCTCCTAACACTCCACACTTCTAACTCCTCACACGCAGGACCTTCCTGCAGGGGTGTTACCATGGGGACCCAGTGATCAGCTGACTCCTCCCCTTTTCCCAGGCGATGTCCTCCCATTGGACATTTGGTTACTATTCAATCCTATGGGAGGTGTAATGCATGTGTGAGGCTCACTAGGTGGCGCTGTGTTGTGTGAGACTCAGGACCCCCTGCTATGTCACACAGGCTATGAAGCAACAGGAAATAATACAATGCACAGAGATCACCCTCAGCCCAGCCATAGCCAGCTCTGGGATGCCACATACTCCCCCTCTTTCACTGAGCCGACCTCGGCGACGGGCTGGGGTGAAGGTGAGAAATGTAACATAACGTTAATAAATACGAATAAAGTGCAAATGTCACTAACAGTTTAGAAAAATATAATACTTAGAAACTTGAGGTAAGACCTCCCGGCATAGTCCTGGAATGTCCATGAGAAGTCTGAAGGGTAACGGAGAAATAATTAAACTCAGACTTATGGAACCTTTTGGCGGTACCATCAGACAGTCCATATAGAAACAATAGTAGTGCAAATGGGTCCAGAGGCTCTCTGGCACAAATTTCGTGAGTGTCCATTATCATGAGAGTCTCTCTGAGAAATAATAAACAGTCCTTTCTGTAAGGAAGAGTAGGCACTCTAGCACGAATGTCCATACCGCAATGGGGTAACAGAACTTCCTTGGCTCGGTGAGCCAGGCACTATGGCTTGGATTGTTGCATATAAATGTAAATACTATATTACATGGCAAGATATTATATATATACTGTATATACACACAGGAAAAACATTAATGTAATCAGAGCAGGAATAATATATATACAGAAGCAGAGACAGTTAACCTCTTTTACCCAAGGACAGCCATGGCATCACTATAGCGTGTTGGAGGTATGCCTTTTGTGGTACGCTCAGAACGCCTAAGTGGAACGAGATTTGAATCAGGAACAGAGTCACTGAAATCAATTAAATCATCTGTCGAAGGGTTCTCTTGCACTAGAGCAATTGGTGGATAACAGCTAAATGGTAGTAGTTTAGGCGCCCACATAAGCTCAGTTAACGTTGGGGGTCTCTTTTTCGCTTCAGAAGGTGACAAGATCTCTGTACTCGTTGTCTCAGCTGGGGTCACCTCTGTGGGTAGTCCTTCTTTAAGGCACAGCTTCAGACGGTTTCGGTGTACTACTTGGGGCTGTCTCCCAGGTTTAGAGATCTCATACACGTCGGATTCAGGATATGGTATGGAGATGACACTGTATGGTTCTTTCTCCCAGAATGGATCCAATTTCCCATTCCGATGGTTATTCCTTAACCATACACAGTCACCAACTTTCAGGGGCGCTGCATGGGCGTGACGGTTGTAATCCTCCTGTTGTCTCCTACGAACCTCATCCATGCGCGTTTCAACTATCTCTTTAGCTTCCTCCATACGTCGGCGGTGTTCAACAACCCAGTCTGTTATGGGTAGTGGATTGATGATGTCAGGGACCTTCACACCAAGGGTTAAGTCTGAAGGAAGTTGACCTTGTCTTCCAAACATTAGATAAAATAGTGCGTATCCCGTAGATGTTTGGGGTGTGTTGTTGTAAATATAGGCCAAGTCCTTGATACGCTCAGGCCACTCAACACCAGGTGTAACTGCGGCTGTTCTTAGCATGCCGATGATCACTTGATTTGTCTTCTCGCACATACCATTCCCTTGAGGGTGATACGCTGTGGTTCGCAACTTCTTGCAGTCTTGGAACTGACACAGCTCACGGAATAATTGGGATTCAAACGCCGATCCACGGTCGGTGAGGATATGCTCAGGACAACCGTAATGGCGGACAAACTCTGCGTAGAAGGTCTCAGCCGTAGTTCTTGCTGTAAGATCTCTGACAGGCACGATGACAAGGAACTTGGAGTAATGATCCACCATTGTCAGAGCGTAGCTGTAGCCGGAACGTGTGGGACCCAACTTCACATGGTCCAGAGCAACAATTTCACACGGCTTTTGAGTCTTAATTGGATGTAGAGGGGCCTTCTGATCTCTTCGACCTTCCTTGGTGATACTACAGGTGGGACACTCTCGGCACCAACTCTCAATGTCACTCCTCATCCCAACCCAATAGAAGCGACGACGGATGGTAGCTTCGGTCTTTTGTACCCCGAAGTGACCAGATCTGTCATGATACGCCTCAAGTATCATCTGTGCGTCTCTTCTTGGTACGAGGATCTGATGAAGCCTTTCACCTGTGACAGGATCAAGAGTGTTTCTAAGTAGAAGGCCTCGTTGGACAAACAGGCGCTTCCTCTGTCGCCAAAGGCGTTTTAATTCCACGTCATGAAGACCTCTCTTTACACGGGTTGGTATTCTTCCTGTAAGCAGGAAATCTGACAATTCTCCTAAAACTCTGCTCTCTTCTTGGAACGTTTTCCACAGAGATGGCTCCTGGAGGGATTCGGCAGCTGTTTTCGCCAGAGATTCTCCTTCTACAGGGACACCAATAGCAACCTGTTGGGCAAACTTGTTGTAGAATGGTGGCATCTCCACCTCTTCCCAGATGTCTTCTCGGGGTGGTTCTTCTCCCACAGGCAACCTTGAGAGTGCATCAGCGTTAGCGTTGGACTTGCCACTGCGATACTTGACAGAGAACTTGTAATTCGCGAGTCTTGAGGCCCACCGTTGTTCAAGGGCTCCCAGTCGAGCAGTGTCCAGATGCGCCAACGGATTGTTATCTGTGTACATGGTAAAGGGTGTGGCAGCCAGGTAGTCTTTAAACTTCTCTGTCACGGCCCAGACAAGCGCCAGAAGTTCGAGTTTGAAAGAACTATAGTTCTGGTCGTTCTTCTCCGCGCCTCTCAGACTCCTGCTGGCGTAGGCGATGACTCGCTCTTTGTTGTCCTGAACCTGGGACAACACTGCACCCAAACCTTGGTGACTTGCATCTGTGTACAAGCGGAATGGCTGACTGTAGTCGGGATAGGCTAGAATTGGTGGTTGCGTCAGAAGTGCTTTAAGCGCTTGAAAGGCTTCCTCTTGACGCGCTGTCCAGTCTACCGGAAGCTTTCGGTTGTAGTTTTCTCTGGGACAACCGCGCAACAACTCGTTCAGAGGCTCGGCTACTTGGGAGAAGTGTGGTATGAAACGCCGGTAGTAACCTGCGAATCCAAGGAAGCTTCGGACTTCTTTGACGGTAGTTGGTCTTCGCCAGTTCTGGACTGCAGTGATCTTTTCAGGATCAGGTTGGACGCCTTGTGCGCTCACGACATGCCCAAGGTAGTGAACTTGGGGTTTCAACAGGTAGCACTTGGAGGGCTTCACCTTTAGGCCGTGCTGTATAAGTACCTTGAATACCTCGGATAGGTGACGAAGGTGTTCTTGGTATGTCCGGGAGAATACAATAACATCGTCCAGGTACAGTAGCACACTCTGGAAATTCTCATGGCCGAGGCACCTCTCCATAAGCCGTTGTAATGTGGCTGGGGCATTACATAGCCCAAATGGCATACTATTGAATTCAAAGAGTCCCATCGGGGTCGTAAACGCAGTCTTTTCACGATCTTCAGGCGCCATAGGGACTTGCCAGTATCCACTGGTTAAGTCCAGGGTCGAGAAACAGGTAGCTGATCCCAAAGCCGTTAGAGATTCCTCAATCCGCGGCAATGGGTATGCGTCTTTGTGCGTGACGTTGTTGAGTTTACGATAGTCCACACAAAATCGTAGGGTTCCGTCTTTCTTCTTGACAAGGACTAGCGGGGCTGCCCAGGGGCTGTTACTCTCCCGGATGACATCAGCATCTCGCATCTCTTGGATCAACTTTTTCACCGGTTGGTACATCGCTGGTGGTATTGGACGGTGACGCTCCTTGATTGGATGGTGGTCGCCAGTCAGAATGCGATGTTGTATGGTCGTGGTCTTACCAAAGTCCAATGGGTGTTTGCTGAATGCCTGTTGGTAACGCTTGGCCACATTGCGAACCCCATTGATATGCTCTATAGGGGTATTGGCGTCTCCCACGTTCAATTCATCCCACCAGGACTTCGTGGCTCCATTCTGAATGTTCTCAGCAGCTTGGGTGGAACGCTGTGTGGCGGTAGAATCACCAGAGAGAATGTCTTCTGGTGCTATCCGGTGTAGCAGGGCCACAGAGTGGAACTTGTGGAGGTTCACGGGAGCATCGCCCAAGTTGACTAAGCGGACAGGAACACGTCCATTGGAAACTGTAACAAGGCTGCGGGCAGCCATGACAAGTGGTTGGCCATCTACCTGTATGGGTTGTAGCAAGGCCTCGTAGTCCTGATTTTCTATGCCCAGACGGGCACGGCACCACACCATAGTTTCTGTTCCAGGCTGTAGGGTTACTGGACGGGTATCTTGGATCCGGACTCGACCAATTTCACCTTGTTTGTTGGCGAACTTGTGCTGGGCATTGAGTACACGAATGGCCCGCTGAATGGTCTGCTGGTCACTGGGAGACGCTGTAAGGAGAGAGGCATGCAAGGCATCCAACACTTCTGCAAAGCAATGGCGTAAAACATTCATGCCTAATATTACAACTGCAAACCTATCATCCTCTACATCAGTGACAATTACACCCTGTCTAGGCAGTTTCAAGTCCCCAATCTGGATAGTGGGTTCCCAATAACCCTGCTGTGGTATGGACTGTCCATTGCTGGCACACAGATTTATCCATGTGTCAGGTGTTCTATTCAACACACCTAAGTCCCAATGTTCAAGGAACACCTGCTTGCGCAGGGTTGTTACCTGAGATCCAGTGTCCACCAACGCTGTCAGAGGGACGCCGTTCACCCGGATTGTGATGTGTGGGCAGGCTGAGACGAAGCGTGACAATGGCACTGAAGATTCACCTGGGCCCTTCTTCTTTCCTCCCGAGGGGCGGCCCGCTGCCTCGGGGGTGGCCCGTTTAACTGAAAACACTGAGGCCTGGTGTGTCCATATCTATGGCAATAGGTACAGTATGGCCTCTCACTCTGCGGAGGTTTCACTGAAGACGGACGTCTGGGTGGCGACTCAGGTGAGATGTTGTGACTTCGCAAAGGATCACTGGACGATGAAGACGGCTGGGTCAGACGATCTAGACGGACGGTGATCTGTTCCATGGCACGGGTCAGATGATCCACTCGGGCCAGAAGGTCATCTCTGGAGTCTGCTGGTGTAGTCTGCGCAGTTTGGGCAGCAGGTGAGGTACCCAGAGGTAGTGGCAGGACAACTGGAGCAATGCTTGTTGAGGGTCCAGGTGAGGGAGCACAGATGACTGGGCTCGGCTGGGGCTGCTCCTGTCCCAAGACCTGGATGGCAAGGGCCTTGAAGTCAGCAAAGGTGATGCTGGGATATTGTGCAGCAAGCATTCGCAACTGACTCTGGAGCAATGTGGTACCCGCCCCTTCTATGAAGCGGTCAAGCAAGATCTTATCAGAGTCCACATTTTCACGTGGATCCACTTGCACCACAGCTCTGAATGCCTCTTGGAGGGATAAAGCATAGTCCCGCAGGGTCTCACCAGGTAGTTGTCGTCTGGAAAAGAAGCGCATCTTTACCTCGGAGACAGATCGCACGTCAAAGTTCACCTGGAGTTTGTCCAGAATTTGCCCAGGGGTTCTTTTGTCAGAGGCAGGCCAGGATTTGACCTCCCTAGCTGCAGCACCCTCAAGCTGGCCCAGCAGGATCTGTATCTGCTGTTCTGTATTCAGAGGATAGAACTGGAAGAGAGACAGCATCTTCTCACGAAAGTCCCTGAGGGTATGCGCCTCCCCTTTGTAGCGCGGCAGCCATGGTGCGCCAGGGTAAAATGGCATGGAGAATGGTAGGCTGCTCGCCATGGGCACTGCTGGATCACTAGAAACAGATGGCACAATGTCACTTTGCTCAGTCATGTTGTTTGCAGGTATGACTGAAATTAGGTCGCCGTCTCTTTAAGAAACTCAACTGCTTGCTGGCAGGGAATGGAGACTACAACTTGGAATGCTGTCCCTTTAAGAATGCTGTAGCTATTAACAGAGTCACTGTGATGCAGGCTGACGGTGTGCTCCCCCTCTTTAATGGTGGCACTCCCCACGGACACGGTACACGGAAAACACTCGCTGGGGCCGAGGGAGGACTGAAGACAAGGACAGGGAGGCACAGTACTCACTGACAGCAACTGCAGCGTGGACCAGAGATCAGCGGTGCACAGCAGGGACGGTGATGCGGCACCGGAGAGTCAGAAATGGCGCCGGCACGTTCGCCTTTCACTTTCTTGTATGGGTGCGCTGGAGCATTGCGCTCAGCATTCTGGGCTCTCCTAAGATGGCGGCAGATGGGTCTCCTGGCCTCATGGGCAGTGCTAAAAATCTCCCGCACTTTTGCAAGGTACAGTTAACCCTTTGTGGGCGTTCTTACACAGCGATGTGGCGCAGCAAACAAGTCCTGGGCGTTTTAACTCTTCCAGGGCTGTAACACACTGAGAGGACAGTCTTTAGGGCTTACTTCAGGGGTTTAGGGCTCCCCCTCTTTGTGGCAAGCACTCTCAGGGAATAAACTTGATCTTAGCAAAGTCCACAATAAAGACCGATGCTCTGGAGACAATTTGGCGCACTTTTCGTGGCGACTTTCTCAAAATGGCACACACCCGTATCCTGTTCGTGACGCCAGTTTTTCTTGCGGTGACCAGATGGAAGGTAACGCTGCAGTTGGGATTGCGGGGTGCAAACAGCGCAGACTTGTCACGGTCTCTGGGCACGAGGGCGCAGCGCTGGTGCTGTCCCACGTTACCACCACTGGTACCGGTGATGAGGGGGCTGCACAAATGTTGGTGGTGATTGTTCCCCCGGGGCGCTTCCCCTATACTGTGCCGACTGGTGGTGTTTGGGGGCGCCCTGATGTTGTCGGTGCAGAGTCAGACACAGAAACGGTTGTAAAGTTGAACTTTTACTTACATGGGTGTGGAGGCACAAATGCTTAAACAGTTTCTTCCATACAAAACAACGGGGTACGCCTGGTGACACAGCAAAGTCCTGGGGTGCAGGGTAGACTTGATGAAAGGTGTTCCTAGCCCCTTATACTTCAGTGTTACAGCCCTAAGGTGCGTCTGGGCTCCTATTTGGCACATAGGAGGATGCCCACCACGATACTAGTACATAATATTCCCCACTCACGTTATGTGGTCCTGATAGCTCAGAGTTTCGGGGTGCAATAGTCAGGGTGGCAGGATATTCCACAGGTCTGGCCTTGGCCCCTGGATCCTGTGATACTTGCTATGGAGCACGTGTTCCAGAATGTTCTCTCCACAGTCTCAGGCTGACAGGATAATGATGCTTGACTTCCTTCAGGGCGATGGCTAGGCAGACAGGGGACAGGATCTTCTGAATAGCTGGAGTATGTCAGCTCTCCAACCTTCCTGGGCCTGTCTAGGACTTGAGATTCCTGCACTAAACTCACTGCTTTCTTCACAGGACATCACACTTATCTCCTCACCTCCTCCTCCTAACACTCCACACTTCTAACTCCTCACACGCAGGACCTTCCTGCAGGGGTGTTACCATGGGGACCCAGTGATCAGCTGACTCCTCCCCTTTTCCCAGGCGATGTCCTCCCATTGGACATTTGGTTACTATTCAATCCTATGGGAGGTGTAATGCATGTGTGAGGCTCACTAGGTGGCGCTGTGTTGTGTGAGACTCAGGACCCCCTGCTATGTCACACAGGCTATGAAGCAACAGGAAATAATACAATGCACAGAGATCACCCTCAGCCCAGCCATAGCCAGCTCTGGGATGCCACACCAACACAATATCAGTCGCAGTGCCCCACCATGTTGCCAGTCACAGTGTCCTACAATAATGCCAGCCACAGTGCCCCACCATGCTGCCAGACACAGTGTCCTACCATAAGGCCACCCACAGTGTCCTGCCATATTGCCAGCCAGAGTGCCCCACCATGTTGCTAGCCATAGTGTCCTCCCATAATGCCAGCCACAGTGTCCCATCAGAATGCCAGTCCAGTGCCCTACACATTGCCATCCATAATGTCCCAACACAATATCGGCCGCAGTCCAGTGATATAGCATACTGATATCTATCGTGTTTCTTATAATACAAAAAAAAATTGTTTTCTGTACATTTGCTTTGGGTGATATTCAGGTTACATAGTACCTTAGTGTTCCACCAAATTGCCAGCCACAGTGCCCCACTATAATGCCAGACCAACTCTCAATTACCCCCTCCCCCCACCCCCCAAAAAATAAAATCAATGCATTCGTTTTTTTTATAACTGAGACTGGTAGTCGCTCCGGTCCCATTCACTTACATTACTAGCGTTGATGTAAGGTGACATGGCGACTTATGTCGCTGCTAAAATTATCACATAGCTCTGCCTCTGGCCTTATATGCTCCAGCTTATTACCCGAGTGCCCATATAATGCTGGAGCCGGCCCTGAGGCCTTCCATAGGTATATGAGGCCTGAACAACACTTCTGTAAGCTTTAGATTTCATACCAAGTCTTTTTTTCTGTGGATTTGTACAAATATCATAAGAAACAAAGAAGCATGACATCTATAGAGAATACCTCGGTGTATATAGTAGCACACATAATAGAGCCTATAGCACATCCTATGAAGGTCGCACGTCTCCGTACTAAGGAGTCACACAGTCGTGTCTATGATATCTATGACTTTAGATTTTAATTGATTGAATTAATATTATATTTATGCGACACTTTTAGAAAATTCCATGGAACAAGCGTGTTGTTCCCCCGCCTACTGTTAAGAAGGCCGCCATGCATTCTAAGCCAGCTCTGACCGTGGTAATGCGGATTATTGCTGAGATATTTCTCCCGCATATAAAAACTTAAATCTTAAGATAAGTCTGCAGAAAATCTTTAAGATGATCTAATGAGTCTGCTGGGTTTTCATAAGCCGTTTCTTTTGACAAGCATATCCTATGATAAAGTCGATACAAGTGTCCACAGCCATGTCCCTGGGTGTTGGAGGTCTTAAAAAGTCTTCAGAAAGACAAGAAGAAATTAGCCTGTAGGAAAGGAAAAGAAGGAATATGATCTGCCGCCAATAGACCAAGGGGTGGAGGCCGCCATCTTATTCTCATTTACATCATATTGGACAATTTGTAGACACCAAAATGTCAACTTTCATAGGAAAAGAATGGTAGCCCATTAATAACAAAATGACTGCCTCCATGGCACTATTTTTCTATAGTATTCAAGCAACAAAATGGCTACCCGTATAAGAAGTCACTTCATAACCAATTTAGGAAACAAAATGGCTAATTTCAAGGAAAAGGTTATATGGTTTTATTCTACAACAAAAAAATGGTGAAGGGAACAGATTCACCTCAATAAGTAATCCTAGAGCAAAATGGTTTCTTACATGAAAATAAAAAAAAAAATCCACCGATCTACCTTTTTGAGAAGAAAACAGTTCAACTTTAATAAACAATATGGCTGCCTTCATGGTAAAGGAGCAGTCAGCTGACAAAATGGCTTCCATGTTTAATATTGTATATTAATAGCTTCTAACAGCAACAAAATGACTGCCTCCATAAGAATAGAACAGATCTATTTTATAAACTCATAATACAAAATGGCTGCCTCCATAGAAAGAGAATGATGCAATTTTACAAACCCGTGATACAAAATGGCTGCCTCCACAGAAAGAGAATGATGCAATTTTACAAACCCGTGATACAAAATGGCTGCCTCCACAGAAAGAGAATGATGCAATTTTACAAACCTGTGATACAAAATGGCTGCCTCCAAAGTAAGTGAAAACATCCACTTTAATACCCATGACAGCCACCATGGGAAAAATGGCTCCATTTTATCAATAGACCTCAAAGTGACATAGATAAAAACAGTCTCACTTGGACAAAATCAATTAGTAGATTCTTAAGTGAAGATGTGTTCTTAAAGGGGTTGTCTACACAAAAAAAAAATACATTTATTTATTTATTTATTCAGAAACAGCTCCACTCTTGTATATGTCTGGTATTGCAGCATTCACTTTAATAGGGTTGAAATGTAATACCAGAGACAGCCTATGAACAAAGTGGCACTGTTTCTGTGGGGAATTTTCTGGTTGTTTTACACCTCTTTAGTAATTTTTTGCATCATATATAGAACCTAGAATAGAATAGAATAAAATAGAATAGATTAGAATACAATCTGATCAATCAGGAAGATCTTTGGACATATAACACAAGGTGAATTGGTAAGAACGTATCCCTTTAATTCGGCCATTTGGCCTCTGTTTGTAATGAGGACATTTGCTGCGTGTCTCATGGTGAGTGACTCACGAGCAGTTATAGTCACGTTGTGTTGTATATTTACTCCAGGAAAACAATGACCTAATTATCCTCCGGAGGACGCCGTACAACAATTTCACATCAGATTTGGCCATTTTCACTTTCTGTGCTGAGCAGAACTTACATTTTACCTTCCTGTCAGTTCATTTAATAACAGATTGAGCCCAAAGGTCAGCTGTGAGTCTGGATGACCCCAAGAGACTTCACTATGGATTTCACAAAATGTCACAACCACAAAAAAAGTCAGAAGGAAATTGTGTCAGACTTGTGTCAGCGTCCATGACAGGACATATAAACTGAGGAATGAAGAGATATGGGATGTAGTTATCTAACAGAGAGCTCAGGAAACAACTGCGGTACACTAGATAGATAGATAGATAGATAGATAGATAGATAGATAGATATGTGAGAGATAGACAGATATGTGAGAGATAGACAGACAGATAGATATGAAATAGATAAATAATTATGAGATAGATACAGATTGATAGATAGATAAATAAATAGATATGAGATAGATAGATAGATAAATAAATAGATAGATAGATAGATATGAGATAGATAGATAGATAGATAGATAGATACAGTACATGAGATAGATGGAGTAGATAGATAGATAGATAGATAGATAGATAGATAGATAGATAGATAGATATGAGATAGATAAATAATTATGAGATAGATACAGATTGATAGATAAATAGATATGAGATAGATAGATAGATAGATAGATAGATACAGTATATGAGATAGATAGGAGATAAATAGATAGATAGATAGATAGATAGATAGATAGATAGATAGGAGATAGATATATGATATAGATATGTAGATAGATAGATATATGAGATAGATAGATAGATAGATAGATAGATAGATAGATAGATAGATAGATAGATAGATATGTAAGAGATAGATAGATATGTGAGAGATAGACGGATATGAAATAGATAAATAATTATGAGATAGATACAGATTGATAGATAGATAAATAGATATGAGATAGATAGATAGATAGATAGATAGATAGATAGATAGGAGATAGATATATATGATATAGATATGTAGATAGATATGTGAGAGATAGATAGATAGATAGATAGATAGATAAATAGATAGATATGAGATAGATAGATAGATAGATAGATAGATAGATATGAGATAGATAAATAATTATGAGATAGATAGATAGATAGAGTATATGAGATAGATAGGAGATAGATATATGATATAGATATGTAGATAGATAGCTATATGAGATAGATAGATAGATA
This sequence comes from Leptodactylus fallax, assembly GCA_947044405.1. Taxonomy (NCBI): domain Eukaryota; kingdom Metazoa; phylum Chordata; class Amphibia; order Anura; family Leptodactylidae; genus Leptodactylus; species Leptodactylus fallax. The sequence continues at coordinate 1,025,757 of CAMRHE010000434.1, forward strand.
GATAGATATGTGAGAGATAGATAGATAGATAGATATGAAATAGATAAATAATTATGAGATAGATAAAAATTGATAGATAGATAAATAGATATGAGATAGATAGATAGATAGATAAATAGATAGATATGAGATAGATAGATATGAGATAGATAAATAATTAATGAGATAGATACAGATTGATAGATAAATAAATAGATATGCGATAGATAGATAGATAGATAGATAGATAGATAGATCGATAGATAGAGTATATGAGATAGATAGGAGATAGATAGATAGATAGATAGATAGATAGATAGATAGATAGGAGCTAGATATATGATATAGATATGTAGATAGATAGATAGATAGATAGATAGATAGATATATGAGATAGATAGATATATGAGATAGATAGATATGAGATAGATAAATAATTATGAGATAGATACAGATTGATAGATAGATAGATAGATAGATAGATAGATAGATAAATAGATATGAGATAGATAGATACATAGATATGAGATAGATAGATAGATACAGTATATGAGATAGATAGGAGATAGATAGATAGATATGAGATAGATAGATAGATAGATATGCGATAGATAGATAGACAGACAGATAGATAGATAGATAGATAGATAGATATGAGATAGATAGATAGATATGAGATAGATAGATAGATAGATAGATAGATATGAGATAGATAGACAGATAGATAGATATGAGATAGATAGATAGATAGATATGAGATAGATAGATATGATATAGATAGATAGATAGATAGATAGATAAATAGATAAATAATTATGAGATAGATACAAATTGATAGATAGATAAATAGATATGAGATAGATAGATAGATAAATAGATAGATAGATATGAGATAGATAAATAATTAATGAGATAGATACAGATTGATAGATAAATAAATAGATATGAGATAGATAGATAGATAGATAGATAGATAGATAGAGTATATGAGATAGATAGGAGATAGATAGATAGGAGCTAGATATATGATATAGATATGTAGATAGATAGATAGATAGATAGATAGATAGATAGATAGATATATGAGATAGATAGATATGAGATAGATAAATAATTATGAGATAGATACAGATTGATAGATAGATAGATAGATAAATAGATATGAGATAGATAGATAGATAGATAGATAGATACATAGATATGAGATAGATAGATAGATAGATAGATACAGTATATGAGATAGATAGGAGATAGATAGATAGATAGATAGATAGATAGATAGATAGATAGATAGGAGATAGATATATATGATATAGATATGTAGATAGATAGATATGAGATAGATAGATAGGTAGATATGAGATAGATAGATATGTAGATATGAGATATATAGATAGATAGATAGATATATGAGATAGATAGATAGATAGATATGAGATAGATAGATAGATAGATAGATAGGAGATAGATAGATAGATAGGAGATAGATACATATATGATATAGATATGAGATAGATAGATATGAGATAGATAGATAGATAGATATGAGATAGATAGATAGATAGATAGATAGATAGATATGTAGATAGATAGATAGATAGATAGATAGATATGAGATAGATAGATATGAGATAGATAAATAATTAATGAGATAGATACAGATTGATAGATAAATAAATAGATATGCGATAGATAGATAGATAGATAGATAGATAGATAGATAGAGTATATGAGATAGATAGATAGATAGATAGATATGACATAGATAGATAGATATGAGATAGATAGGCAGATAGATAGATATGAGATAGATAGATAGATAGATAGATAGATAGATATGAGATAGATAGATAGACAGATAGATATATGAGATAGATAGATAGATAGATATGAGATAGATAGATAGATAGATATGAGATAGATAGATATGAGATAGATAGATAGATAGATATTAGATAGATAGATAGATAGATAGATAGATAGATATGAGATAGACAGAAAGATAGATATGAGATAGGTAGATAGATAGATAGATAGATAGATAGATAGATAGATATGAGATAGATAGATATGAGATAGATAGATATGAGATAGATAAATAGATAGATATGAGATAGATAGATAGATATTAGATAGATAGATAGATATGCGATAGATAGACAGACAGATAGATAGATATGAGATAGATAGATATGAGATAGATAGATAGATATGAGATAGATAGATAGATAGATATGAGATAGATAGACAGATAGATAGATATGAGATAGATAGATAGATAGATAGATAGATAGATAGATAGATATGAGATAGATAGATATGATATAGATAGATATGATATAGATAGATAGATAGATAGATAGATAGATAGATAGATAGATAGATAGATAGATAGATAATTTGACATGTTATACAGGGCTTTCTTCAAATAATATGATAGACATAACTATAGATAGATATGTAAGAGATAGATAGATATGTGAGAGATAGACAGATATGAAATAGATAAATAATTATGAGATAGATACAGATTGATAGATAGATAAATAGATATGAGATAGATAGATAGATAGATAGATAGATAGGAGATAGATATATATGATATAGATATGTAGATAGATATGTGAGGAGATAGATAGATAGATAGATAGATAGATAGATAGATAGATAGATAGATAGATAAATAGATATGAGATAGATAGATTTACACCCTACCTAACCTGGTGCACTCACCATATAATGCCTGTATATTTATTACATGTATTCACTGTGACAACCATGGACTGTGCTTAGTGCAGGTTTTTTGTCCCTCCACCTGCATAGACTGCAGTTATAGTAATGGCGGTATTTCCTATAGGGCGCCATCAGTTCTAGAGTTATTTTTGCCCTCCATTTGCCAGCGTCTCCCGTGTCTTACCTACAACATGTCAAGTCAGGAGCCCTAAATAATGCTGAAAGCTTGAAATCTATATCTATCCAGTCAGATAATACAGTGTGTCACTTTGTCCTATTTCTGTCATCGCTAACAAAGTACAACCAAGTGCACTGCAAATGAAAAATCCTTAAAGGGTCTTTTTCATTTAAAGAGAATCTGACATCAGACAGACCCTTTAATAAAGACATTGCATGCACTGAATGTCACCCTAAATTTCAGTACAGGGTGTCATGCTGAATGTACCATTCATGGTGCCTTCTACTACACTACTGCCATGGTCATGTGATGCCTCTTAGCCTATCAAACCAAGGGGGGCTGTAATTAGCATACAGAACTGCTTTACGTTCCCTATTGCACCCACTAAACTATATATTTAATAAATAGCGTCGTATTTAAAGGGGTTAATGCCGTAATTTTACCCTAAAAGTCTGACTGGCAAGGTCTGGTCATTAATTTCTGGAAATAGAGCAATACAAGAAAACTATCCTGCTACATTGTCGCCTGGTGGCTCCAATTACCTTTGTTTTGAAGACCAATTTAATGGTTGACCATTAAAACAGGAAGTTTCAGCATATTATCTGGCTTAGTGGTCGGAGTCAGATCTGCAAGATTTTTAGGAATTTTTAAAAGCATACAGTAAATAATAACATGATTTTTTTTTTAAATCACCATGTTGATTCTTTAAAAATATAACATAAAACTTGATAAAAAAAAAAATTGGTAATTTTCATGCGACAAATTCACTTTCAGCCCATACATTACATGGATAGCAAATGATGGCTCGCATACAAGAGTATCGTAGATTACCAGGGTGAGGGAAAATTTTGTCAGTCATGGCTACTTCCTGCAATATCAGATGATTGTTAATACTTACAGACTCTTGACCGTCTTCTTGACTGATTTAAAAAGCGTGGTCTTCATTTCACAAGGGACATCAGAACCCAGCATATTAACCCAGCCCTGCGGTTAGGGTCACTTGAATCAAAAAGTGTTTTCCCCTTGTGAATCGCTGCCTCCGTTATTGAAGTTTTTGTTGTGTTGCCAGTTACTTCTTTGGTACAATGCCCATGTCATCCTTGCTCCACATTCATTTGAATGTTGACAAAAACATCTATGTGCAGGGCTGGGGTGATATGCTGGTTCTGGTGACACTAACCTATCTATCTGCAGGGCTGGGGTGATATGCTGGTTCTGGTAACACTAACCTATCTATCTGTAGGGCTGAGGTGATATGCTGGTTCTGGTGACACTAACCTATCTATCTGCAGGGCTGGGGTGATATGCTGGTTCTGGTGATACTAATCTATCTATCTGCAGGGCTGGGGTGACATGCTTGTTCTGGTGACACTAACCTATCTATCTGCAGGGCTGAGGTGATACGCTGGTTCTGGTGACACTAACCTATCTATCTGCAGGACTGGGGTGATATGCTGGTTCTGGTGACACTAACCTATCTATCTGCAGGGCTGGGGTGATATGCTAGTTCTGGTGACACTAACCTATCTATCTGCAGGGCTGGGGTGATATGCTGGTTCTGGTGACCCTAACCTATCTATCTGCACGGCTGGGGTGATATGCTGGTTCTGGTGACACTAACCTATCTATCTGCAGGGCTGGGGTAATATGCTGGTTCTGGTGATACTAACCTATCTATCTGCAGGGCTGGGGTGATATGCTGGTTCTGGTGACACTAACCTATCTATCTGCAGGGCTGGGGTGATATGCTGGTTCTGGTGACACTAACCTATCTATCTGCAGGGCTGGGGTGATATGCTGGTTCTGGTGACACTAACCTATCTATCTGCAGGCCTGGGGTGATATGCTGGTTCTGGTGACACTAACCTATCTATCTGCAGGGCTGAGGTGATATGCTGGTTCTGGTGACACTAACCTATCTATGTGCAGGGCTGGAGTGATATGCTGGTTCTGGTGACACTAACCTATCTATCTGCAGGCCTGGGGTGATATGCTGGTTCTGGTGACACTAACCTATCTATCTGCAGGGCTGGGGTGATATGCTGGTTGTGGTGACACTAACCTATCTATCTGCAGGGCTGGGGTGATATGCTGGTTCTGGTGACACTAACATATCTATCTGCAGGACTGGGGTGATATGCTGGTTCTGCTGACACTAACCTATCTATCTGCAGGGCTGGGGTAATATGCTGGTTCTGCTGACACTAACCTATCTATCTGCAGGGCTGGAGTGATATGCTGGTTCTGCTGACACTAACCTATCTATCTGCAGGGCTGGGGTGATATGCTGGTTCTGCTGACACTAACCTATCTATCTGCAGGGCTGGAGTAATATGCTGGTTGTGGTGACACTAACCTATATATCCGCAGGGCTGGGGTGATATGCTGGTTGTGGTGACACTAACCTATCTATCTGTAGGACTGGGGTGATATGCTGGTTCTGGTGACACTAACCTATCTGCAGGGCTGTGGTGATATGCTGGTTCTGGTGACACTAACCTATCTATCTGCAGGGCTGGGGTGATATGCTGGTTTTGGTGACCCTAACCTATCCATCTACAGGACTGGGGTGATATGCTGGTTCTGGTGACCCTAACCTATCTATCTGCAGGGCTGGGGTGATATGCTGGTTCTGGTAACACTAACCTATCTATCTGCAGGGCTGGGGTGATATGCTGGTTCTGGTGACAGTAACCTATCTATCTGTAGGGCTGAGGTGATATGCTGGGGTCTGGTGACACTAGCCTATCTATCTGCAGGGCTGGGGTGATATGCTGGTTCTGGTGACACTAACCTATCTATCCGCAGGGCTGGGGTGATATGCTGGTTCTGGTGACACTAACCTATCTATCTGCAGGGCTGGGGTGATATGCTGGTTCTGGTGACACTAACCTATCTATCTGCACGGCTGGGGTGATATGCTGTGTCTGGTGACACTAACCTATCTATCTGCAGGGCTGGGGTGATATGCTGGTTGTGGTGACACTAACCTATCTATCTGCAGGGCTGGGGTGATATGCTGGTTCTGCTGACACTAACCTATCTATCTGCAGGGCTGGGGTGATATGCTGGTTCTGCTGACACTAACCTATCTATCTGCAGGGCTGGAGTGATATGCTGGTTGTGGTGACACTAACCTATCTATCTGCAGGGCTGGGGTGATATGCTGGGGTCTGGTGACACTAACCTATCTATCCGCAGGGCTGGGGTGATATGCTGGTTCTGGTGACACTAACATATCTATCTGTAGGACTGGGGTGATATGCTGGTTCTGGTGACACTAACCTATCTGCAGGGCTGGGGTGATATGCTGTTTCTGGTGACACTAACCTATCTATCTGCAGGGTTGGGGTGATATGCTGGTTCTGGTAACACTAACCTATCTATCTGCAGGGCTGGGGTGATATGCTGGGTCTGGTGACACTAAATATCTATCTGCAGGGCTGGGGTGATATGCTGGTTCTGGTGACAGTAACCTATCTATCTGTAGGGCTGAGGTGATATGCTGAGGTCTGGTGACACTAACCTATCTATCTGCACGGCTGGGGTGATATGCTGGTTCTGGTGACACTAACCTATCTATCTGCAGGGCTGGGGTGATATGCTGGTTCTGGTGACACTAACCTATCTATCTGCAGGGCTGGGGTGATATGCTGGTTCTGGTGACACTAACCTATCTATCTGCAGGGCCGGGGTAATATGCTGGTTCTGGTGACACTAACCTATCTATCTGCAGGGCTGGGGTGATATGCTGGTTCTGGTGACACTAACCTATCTATCTGCAGGGCTGGGGTGATATGCTGGGTCTGGTGACACTAAATATCTATCTGCAGGGCTGGGGTGATATGCTGGTTCTGGTGAAAGTAACCTATCTATCTGTAGGGCTGAGGTGATATGCTGAGGTCTGGTGACACTAGCCTATCTATCTGCAGGTCTGGGGTGATATGCTGGGTCTGGTGACCCTAACCTATCTATCTGCACGGCTGGGGTGATATGCTGGTTCTGGTGACACTAACCTATCTATCTGCAGGGCTGGGGTAATATGCTGGTTCTGGTGACACTAACCTATCTATCTGCAGGGCTGGGGTGATATGCTGGTTCTGGTGACACTAACCTATCTATCTGCAGGGCCGGGGTAATATGCTGGTTCTGGTGACACTAACCTATCTATCTGCAGGGCTGGGGTGATATGCTGGTTCTGGTGACACTAACCTATCTATCTGCAGGCCTGGGGTGATATGCTGGTTCTGGTGACACTAACCTATCTATCTGCAGGGCTGAGGTGATATGCTGGTTCTGGTGACACTAACCTATCTATCTGCAGGCCTGGGGTGATATGCTGGTACTGGTGACACTAACCTGTCTATCTGCAGGGCTGAGGTGATATGCTGGTTCTGGTGACACTAACCTATCTATCTGCAGGCCTGGGGTGATATGCTGGTACTGGTGACACTAACCTGTCTATCTGCAGGGCTGTGGTGATATGCTGGTTCTAGTGACACTAACCTATCTATCTGCAGGGCTGGGGTGATATGCTGGATCTGGTGACACTAACCTATCTATCTGCAGGGCTGGGGTGATATGCTGGTTCTGGTGATACTAACCTATCTATGTGCAGGGCTGGAGTGATATGCTGGTTCTGGTGACACTAACCTATCTATCTGCTGGCCTGGGGTGATATGCTGGTTCTGGTGACACTAACCTATCTATCTGCAGGGCTGAGGTGATATGCTGGTTCTGGTGACACTAACCTATCTATCTGCAGGCCTGGGGTGATATGCTGGTACTGGTGACACTAACCTGTCTATCTGCAGGGCTGTGGTGATATGCTGGTTCTGGTGACACTAACCTATCTATCTGCAGGGCTGGGGTGATATGCTGGATCTGGTGACACTAACCTATCTATCTGCAGGGCTGGGATGATATGCTGGTTCTGGTGACACTAACCTATCTATCTGCAGGCCTGGGGTGATATGCTGGTTCTGGTGACACTAACCTATCTATCTGCAGGGCTGAGGTGATATGCTGGTTCTGGTGACACTAACCTATCTATCTGCAGGCATGGGGTGATATGCTGGTACTGGTGACACTAACCTGTCTATCTGCAGGGCTGTGGTGATATGCTGGTTCTAGTGACACTAACCTATCTATCTGCAGGGCTGGGGTGATATGCTGGATCTGGTGACACTAACCTATCTATCTGCAGGGCTGGGGTGATATGCTGGTTCTGGTGACACTAACCTATCTATGTGCAGGGCTGGAGTGATATGCTGGTTCTGGTGACACTAACCTATCTATCTGCTGGCCTGGGGTGATATGCTGGTTCTGGTGACACTAACCTATCTATCTGCAGGGCTGGGGTGATATGCTGGTTCTGGTGACACTAACCTATCTATCTGCAGGCCTGGGGTGATATGCTGGTACTGGTGACACTAACCTGTCTATCTGCAGGGCTGTGGTGATATGCTGGTTCTGGTGACACTAACCTATCTATCTGCAGGGCTGGGGTGATATGCTGGATCTGGTGACACTAACCTATCTATCTGCAGGGCTGGGGTGATATGCTGGTTCTGGTGACACTAACCTATCTATGTGCAGGGCTGGAGTGATATGCTGGTTCTGGTGACACTAACCTATCTATCTGCAGGCCTGGGGTGATATGCTGGTACTGGTGACACTAACCTATCTATCTGCAGGGCTGGGGTGATATACTGGACTATGGTGACACAAATCTATCTATCTGCAGGCCTGGGGTGATATGCTGGTTCTGGTGACACTAACCTATCTATCTGCAGGCCTGGGGTGATATGCTGGTACTGGTGACACTAACCTATCTATCTGCAGGGCTGGGTTGATAAGTTGGTTCTGGAGACATTAGCCTATCTATCTGCAGGGCTGGGATGATATGCTGGTTCTGGTGACACTAGCCTATCTATCTGCAGGGCTGGGGTGATATGCTGGTTCTGGTGACAGTACCCTATCTATCTGTAGGGCTGAGGTGATATGCTGGGGTCTGGTGACACTAGCCTATCTATCTGCAGGGCTGGGGTGATATGCTGGTTCTGGTGACACTAACCTATCTATCCGCAGGGCTGGGGTGATATGCTGGTTCTGGTGACACTAACCTATCTATCTGCAGGGCTGGGGTGATATGCTGGTTCTGGTGACACTAACCTATCTATCTGCACGGCTGGGGTGATATGCTGGTTCTGGTAACACTAACCTATCTATCTGCAGGGCTGGGGTGATATGCTGGTTCTGGTGACACTAACCTATCTATCTGCAGGGCTGGGGTGATATGCTGTGTCTGGTGACACTAACCTATCTATCTGCAGGGCTGGGGTGATATGCTGGTTGTGGTGACACTAACCTATCTATCTGCAGGGCTGGGGTGATATGCTGGTTCTGGTGACCCTAACCTATCTATCTGCAGGGCTGGGGTGATATGCTGGTTCTGTTAACACTAACCTATCTATCTGCAGGGTTGGGGTGATATGCTGGTTCTGGTGACAGTAACCTATCTATCTGTAGGGCTGAGGTGATATGCTGGGGACTGGTGACACTAGCCTATCTATCTGCAGGGCTGGGGTGATATGCTGGTTGTGGTGACACTAACCTATCTATCTGCAGGGCTGGGGTGATATGCTGGTTCTGGTGACCCTAACCTATCTATCTGCAGGGCTGGGGTGATATGCTGGTTCTGTTAACACTAACCTATCTATCTGCAGGGCTGGGGTGATATGCTGGTTGTGGTGACACTAACTTATCTATCTGCATGGCTGGGGTGATATGCTGGTTCTGCTGACACTAACCTATCTATCTGCAGGGCTGGGGTGATATGCTGGTTCTGCTGACACTAACCTATCTATCTGCAGGGCTGGAGTGATATGCTGGTTGTGGTGACACTAACCTATCTATCTGCAGGGCTGGGGTGATATGCTGGGGTCTGGTGACACTAACCTATCTTTCCGCAGGGCTGGGGTGATATGCTGGTTCTGGTGACACTAACCTATCTATCTGTAGGACTGGGGTGATATGCTGGTTCTGGTGACACTAACCTATCTGCAGGGCTGGGGTGATATGCTGGTTCTGGTGACACTAACCTATCTATCTGCAGGGCTGGGGTGATATGCTGGTTCTGGTAACACTAACCTATCTATCTGCAGGGCTGTGGTGATATGCTGGGTCTGGTGACACTAAATATCTTTCTGCAGGGCTGGGGTGATATGCTGGTTCTGGTGACAGTAACCTATCTATCTGTAGGGCTGAGGTGATATGCTGAGGTCTGGTGACACTAGCCTATCTATCTGTAGGGCTGAGGTGATATGCTGGGGTCTAGTGACACTAGCCTATCTATCTGCAGGTCTGGGGTGATATGCTGGGTCTGGTGACCCTAACCTATCTATCTGCAGGGCTGGGGTGATATGCTGGTTCTGGTAACACTAACCTATCTGTCTGCAGGGCTGGGGTGATATGCTGGTTCTGGTGACACTAACCTATCTATCTGCAGTGCTGAGTTGATATGCTGGTTCTGGTGACACACTCCCTTTAAGAGAGAAAACCTCAGGCATCTTAAGAAAATACTTTCTTTAAAAACATTGGGCTTCTCTTCTGATCTCGTCTCATCTGATCAGTCGGCCTACCAGCTCTTGACCTCTCCGTCTGGTGGGATTTCAGCTCTATAAAACTCATTCCTTGTCTTCGTCTTGGATATTTGTGTCAAACAAACAATGGAAAAAAAAATGTTCCAAGTTCCTAGTGTGGGATCGTGTTCTTACATCTTCTTTTATGTTCCGCCATTATAGATGAAGGGTAAGGAGCTGTACTGTAAGTGTTTTTTGGGGATGACCTCGGAGTGGCTACAAATCACCGCCGCCGTTAATGTAGCTTTCATGTTGTAGATGGCAGTGATGTCAGTTTTCTCAAGTATTCATGTAAAAACAAGATGTCGCAGGAAGAAGGAGCTTGTTGTGTTTTTCTAAAGAACACACATCTCAGCAACATTAAAGATTCACCGAGACACCTCGCCTTTGGGTCTCTTTCATCCTTCATTCTTTACAGCGAGCCGAGAGAGTCACCGGAGTTTTTATGCTATTTTCACCTTGAAATAACTTTGATTTCGCATATAAGATTTTTTTCTTCTTGAAAATAGAAACTTCGATGGTTGTCTGTACTTTTTGTCTTTTTTCTAGGTTTATGGGCACTTCAAATATTATTAAAATATTTAAGTAGGGCTTAGAAAGGGATCTATCAGCAGACACAGGACCACTGTTTATGTGAAAAATCATTTGCCCCTTAAGAAGTCCATCAAGAAGTATCTAGTATGCAACTGATTAAGGGTGTAAGAAGCTCCTGGACCCCAATGCAAAATCTGTACCGGGCCCTTCAAATATAATGTATTATTTATAGTACTGGTCTCTTCAAGTTGGGAACAGACACCTTATGAGTCCCCTATGGCTTCTGGAACTGGGTGCGACTGCACCCTCTGCATCCCTTCAAGTTATCCCTGAAAATGACCCAATTTGCCATTGGAGTAAGGTCTGAACTTCCTGGTTAGAGGATTCCCAACATGCTCAGGAGTTATGCACAGCCTCCCATAGGAGCCTCCCTCCCATGAACTTTACCACCTACCAAGGCAGTTCCTTTATAGAAAGGGGTCCTTAATCGCTTTTTGCCTCCCAGTAGGATACAAGTTATGAACAATTTAGACTAATAATAATAATAATAATAATAATAGTCCTTTAATAGTCCCACAGTGGGGAAATTCAGTGTGTTACAGCAGCAAAGATAAGATAAGCAGATACAAATACAAATGCAACATGTACAGGAATGTTCCAAGGTGAGAGGCATTACATTAATAGCAGACAGACAGATAGGACGTAGCAGAGGGGGGGGGGGGGGGATTTAACAGGCAGAAAGATATTTCAGTTCTCTGTATGTAATGATCTCCGCTTAGGTCGGTGTTGGTTGTACAGCCTAACCGCGGTGGGGAGGAAAGACTTCCGATAGCGCTCCTTCTCACACTTAGGGTGGAGCAGTCGGTCACTGACAGTACTGCCCAGCGCAATCACAGTCTCATGCATGGGATGGGAGTTATTCTCCCGCATGGAGCTCACCACGGACAGTATCCTTCTGTCACCCACCACCTGCACTGGGTCCAGTGGGCTCCCCAGGACAGAGCTGGCCCTTCTAATCAGCTTGTCAAGTTTATTTCTGTCCCTGGTTGATATACTGCTCCCCCAGCAGGCCACTCCAAAGAAGATGGCTGATGCCACTACCGAGTTGAAGAAAGTAGACTAGATACCTTGTTTATACTTATGGTGTTCTCTCTGTGTCTTCAAAGCATTAACTGCTGGGGTTCTGTTTATGGAATGTCCCCAATATGTAAACTGTTGATGTTCGTTCCATTGGATTAGTGTTCCTGTCATGACCTTTTGGTGTTCTGTCTGTGGTATGCTCTCTAGTCATGGCTTATTTGTATTCTGACTATGGTAAGTTTTCCGATCAATATCTGTTGTGCTCTGTCTATTTTATGTTCTCCAATCCTGTCCTGTTGATGTTCGGTCTATGGTATGTTCTCCATTCATGACCTGTTCGTGTTCTGTCTATGGGATGTTTCCCAGTCATTACCTATTGGTATTTTGTGTATGGGATGACTCCCAGTCCTGTCCTAATGGTGTTCTGTCAATGGGATGTTTCCCAGTCATGATCTGTTGGTATTCTGTCTTTGGTATGTTCTCTAGTCATGACCTGTTGGTGTTCTGTCTATGGGATGTTCTCTAGTCATGACTTGTTCGTGTTCTGTCTATGAGACGTTCTCTAGTCATGATCTATTGTGTTCTGTCTATGGGATGTTCGCCAGTCATAATCTGTTGTGCTCTGTCTATGAGATGTTCTCTAGTAATGACCTGTTGGTGTTCTGTCTATGGGATGTTTCCCAGTCATTACCTATTGGTATTTTGTGTATGGGATGTCTCCCAGTCCTGTCCTAATGGTGTTCTGTCCATGGGATGTTTCCCAGTCATGATCTGTTGGTATTCTGTCTTTGGTATGTTCTCTAGTCATGACCTGTTGGTGTTCTGTCTATGGGATGTTCTCCAGTCATGACTTGTCAGTGTTCTGTCTATGGTATGTTCTCCTGTCATGGTGTTCGGTCCATAGGGTGTCCACTATCCATAACTTTTTGGCGATTTGCAGATGAGAAGTCCATTAGCAATGACTGGTATTATGTCTAAAATATGACCTATTGTTGTTCTGTCTTTGGATTTTTCTTCCAGCCACAACCTCCTGGTTTCTGTAATGAGATCCAGTCATCTCCAGTCATGACCTGTTGGTATTCTGTCTATGGCATGGTCTCTACTCACGACCTGTACGTCTGCTGTCCATGGGATCTCCTATAGTCATGACCTGTTGATGCTCAGTCCATGGGATGTTCTCCAATCATTACTTGTTGGTGTTCTGTCTATGTGGTATCCACCAGACGTGACCTGGTTGTGTCTATGGGATGTACTCAATTCATGGCCTTCTATGAAATGTCCTTAAAGAAGTTTAGAAGTTTTCTGGGTGTCAAATGTTGATGACCTATCTTTTGGATAGGTCATCAATATGTGATCAGTGATAGACCAGCTGTTTAAAGTGACCCCAACATCTGGATGAGCACTGTGGACTCTTCTCCATGCCCAGTGCTGTGCATTGTGTAGGGGCTGTGCTTGGTATTTCAGTTCAGTCTCATTCACTTGAATGAAAGTGAACTACACACAGGATGAATGAATGAAGGTGACATTACTGACCTGCAAAGCCAAAGTGGTACTCAATTCGGGTGCTCCTGCAGCCTTGAGAGGTGGGGGTCTATGGGGACTCACGGTATCACACAGACCCATCAGATATTGTAGCTCCCATAAAACCTCTCTAAATTGTGACCTACTGTATGTGGGGTTCATAAGTTAAAAATTCTAATCTAGGAGACCACAGGAAATACAACATACAAATTTAGACAATGACCTACTAAATCTCTTGATCTTCGTCTGTGGCCATGGCTATCCTTGAGTAAATCACATTCAGGACATTCCACCACAGCTTCTTGGCTTGTATTCATGCCTAAATAACTAAAAATAACTTCCATAAACTCCACATATGCTGCTTAGAGCTTCATATTTTACGTTCTATATCAACCTGTCCAGAAAACATATGAAACATGGCAAAAATGGCTGAGCTGTGATTTTCAGATGACGGTTTCAGACATAATGTCACATCTCAGGAGGGAACATTTTTTGCGTTCAGCCTTCGCTGTGACAGAAGGAATCCCCCCACTCCTCATCCAGCATGCCTTTGTCTTAATAAGACGTGGCACTAATATGAGAACAGATGGACCTGACTGTATAATGCCGTATGATTTACCCTGATTATGATGCAGATATGACAAATTTATCAAGTGTCTGGATATTCCTCTCACTGCTTCCCCTGGGGGATTTGTTGCCCCAGCATTGTCACCTTTGCATCAGATGTCTAGCACACTGCATTGTGGTATATGGAGAATTATTCACAGCCCTATCCTTATGGTAGTATTTATGCAGCCTCCTGTACAATTCTGTTAGTCTGGCATGCTTACGGTAACCAATATAATGTCCGCCTCAAAATGGCCCCCACAGTATAATGTCTCCATCTATATCGCCCCCACAGTATAATGTCCCAATCAATATGACCTCCACAGTATAATGTCCCACTCAATACGGCTCCCACAGTATAATGTCCCCCTCAATATGGTTCCTACAGTATAATGTCCCACTCAATATGGCTCCCACAGTATAATGTCCCACTCAATATGGCCCCCACAGTATAATGTCCCACTCAGTATGGCCCCCACAGTATAATGTCTCCCTCTATATCACCCCCACAGTATAATGTCCCACTCAATATGGCCCCCACAGTATAATGTCCCCCCTCAATATGACTCCCACAGTATAATATCCCACTCAATATGGCTCCCACAGTATAATATCCCACTCAATATGGCTCCCACAGTATAATGTCCCACTCACTTTGGCCCACACAGTATAATGTCTCCCTCTATATCGCCCCCACAGTATAATGTCCCACTCAATATGGCCCCCACAGTATAATGTCCCCCACAGTATGGCTCCTACAGTATAATGTCCCCCTCAATATAGCCTCTAAAGTATAACCAGTATTACCAGGAGCAGAGACAGGGGCTGAATGGTGAATCGGGGGGTCAGACAGCTCCCAGCTTTACCAGTGTACTCAACTCATCTGCATTCAGAGAAGACAAGGCGAACATTTGATATGGGGCCCCCCCGAACCGGTTACGGGTCCCCAAACAGTAAAATATGCTCAACAGTGGCCCCAGATAGTATTATATGCTCAACAGTGGCCCCTACACAGCATTATATGCTCCACAGTGGCGCCCATAAGGCATTATATGCTCTACATTGCTCCCCCCACACACAGTATAATATGCTCCACACAGTGGCCCCACCCTGTATTATATGCTCCCCGCAGTGGTCCCCACCCAGTATGATATGCCCCCTACAGTGGGCCCCACTCTGTATTATATGCTCCCTACAGTGGCCCACACACAGTATTATATGCCCCCCACAGTGGCCCACACCCAGTATTATATGCCCCCCACAGTGGCCCTCACCCAGTATTATATGCTCTACAGTGGCCCCCACCCAGTAGTATATGCTATACAGTTGCTCCACCCAGTATTATATGCTCTACAGTGGCCCCCACCCACTAATATATGCTTTACAGTGGCCCCACCCAGTATTATATGCTTTACAGTGGCCCCACCCAGTATTATATGCTTTACAGTGGCCCCACCCAGTATTATATGCTTTACAGTGGCCCCACCCAGTATTATATGCTCTACAGTGGCCCCCACCCAGTATTATATGCTCTACAGTGGCCCTCACCCAGCATTATATGCTTTACAGTGGCCCCACCCACTAGTATATGCTTTACAGTGGCCCCACCCAGTATTATATGCTTTACAGTGGCCCCACCCAGTATTATATGCTCTACAGTGGCCCTCACACAGTATTATAAGCTCCCAACAGCCCCCTCCCTGCTTCTTTGCTATTATTATACTTTGGGATCTCCTCAGACCCCAGAGTATAATAATTGGAGGCCCAGGGAAGGTGATTAAAAATAACAAACATTCATATTCACCTTGCCTTACCTTTCCTTGGCACCCTTGCTCCATCCTGCCGTCTTCAGTGTCTTCAGGCCCTCTTCCGACGTCGCTGCTGAGGCCTGTGATTGGGCCTCAGCAGTCACGTGGGGGCGCACTGACGTCATTACGCGGTCGCGCCCAATGTGACCGCTGGGGCCAAATCACAGGCCTCAGTCACATAACGGAAGAGCGCCGGAGAGAACACTGTGCCCAGGACAGGTGAGCATATGTATTTATTATTTTCAGTCACCTCACCTGGGTGCCCTGCCCTGCCATCTATTGGAAAGGGGCCTGCAATATGCCAGCAACAGTATGTATAGCGGTCGGGGAACCAGGCTTTCCCCGACCGCTATCATAGTGGTCCGGGGCCCGGCCATCTCCATCTGGCTGCAGGCCCCGTACCCTGCCGGATCCGATTGCAGTCGCACCCCTTGCAACCACAATCGTTACGCCACTGGTTTGTGAGGTTCGCGGTAGCGGCTGCCACAGGGCTCTGGGCCCCCTAAAGTCCCAGGCCATGTGGCAGCCGCTACCGCTGCTACCCCGGTATTTACGCCCCTGATTGAGACCACAGTGCGAGCTACTGGACAGATGTTACATAGTTACATAGTTACTACGGTTATGGACTTACAGTGGCTTGCAAAAGTATTCATACCCCTTGAACTTTTTCACATTTTGTCACCTTACAACCGCAAACTTAAATGTATTTTATTGGGATTTGAAGTGATAGACCAACACAAAGTAGCAGATAATTGCAAAGTGGAAGGAAAATGATACATGGTTTTCAAAATTTGAATTAAATAAAAATCTGAAAAGTGTGATGTGCAAAAGTCTTCAGCCCCCGCACTCTGATACCCCTAAATAAAATACAGTGCACACAGTTGCCTTCAAAAGTCACTTAATTAGTTAATAGAGTCCAGTTGTGTGTAATTTATTCCCAGTATAAATACACCTGTTCTGTGAAGGCCTCAGTGGTTTGTTAGAGAACACTAGTGAACAAACAGAATCATGAAGACCAAGGAACTCACCAGATCAGAGATAAAGTTATGGAGAAGTTTAAAGCAGGTTAGGTTATAAAAACATATCCCAAGCTTTGAGCATCCCAAGGAGCACTTTTCAATCCAAATACACAAGACCGCTAAGAAGTTGCCCCGCCAAACAAGCCCAAGAAAAATTGTATGATATGGGCGCTATGCTCTAGGTGAGAAAAGGGGGGGCAACATAGACATATCCATTAACTAATGGGGGTAACACACACAGTCATCGTCACCCCTCTACTCAATGCTGCCCATGGTCATAGACACTAATCAGTCCGCAATAAGACACTATGGCCTATACCCTACATTGTCTTGTATTCTCCACTGTACTGGTGTGCCACCTGCCCCCCCCCCCCCCACCTCTTGTTGTGTTGTGCTTTGTGTTGTTCCACTGTACCGTCTTCTATTGTGCTTAGCTGCCTAAGATAATCCTATTTTTCCCTCTGGATCTATAAAGTTACCTTACTCTACCCTACCCTACTTGACCTGACCCTACCCAACTCGAACCAACACTACCATACCCTATTCCTGAACTAGCACTTGGTGTCCTTTGATAAGACCCAGAACAGCACAAGTGCAGGGTGATGAATTACTGACCTCTCTGTCTCTGCAAACCAGAGGCAACATGGGAAATGTAGTCTGCATTTTGGAAAACATTTAAGAGGGGAAGAAGGAATCAAAATGGCAGACAAGTTCAGCCTCACATCAACTAGTACAGGTATACACAAGAGCCTTGACACGGTATAGGTAAAACTATATTGCAGGAGTGTCTATGTCGAGTTGTGCAAGCAGCTATTCATTTAAGGGGCAAATACTGGAAGGGGACAAAAACCTTTTAGCAGTTCTGTGGAAAGTGTATTAACAATAAATGTCATAACATAACATAAAGAGACAATGTATATAGAAGAACTCATTCATATGTGCACGTTTTTGTGCCATAAACACCTTTCCACCTGGCTACATATAGTAAATGTACATTGACATTTAACCCTGAACACTGTACATTTACGGTACATGGTATGGGCCCACGTCATCACTCATGGGGCTTGCCTGTGAAAGACTCTAGCCATTAAAGCTTTGTGATGCTGCAAATGGAGCTCCCATTGCTCCATGATCATCAGCCCTGACAAAGGTCCTAGACCATGCAGAAATAAAAAAAAAACTACAATTTCAATATAAAAATGAAAACACTACAACGTGGATAGAAAAATACACTATATCACGAAGACCAAGCCTTAATGAGTTAAAGTTATTGTCATATATGAATGAAAACAGAAGGAAACAGAATACATGTACATTGTCTTATTATCTAAGTTTTTAATATGGGGCCCTATACTTAATTTAGGGGCCCCACAGCAATAACTAGACTTTCTTGGTTATGTCTAGTCCTAGTTTTGTTTACTATAATTCTCAGCATTGAAATTGTACCAAGACGGGGAAGTTTTGGAATGATGGAAATCCCAGGATGAATAGACTTGTCACTAATATGCAAATGATAAAAAATGGACACAAAATATTCCAAACATTATTTATTCAGTGTCAAGTATGAGCAGAATCCAGAAATCTCCGCACTTACACACCTTGGTATGCTATCAAAGAGGTTATCAATGGTTACCTGGGGAATGATATGCCACTCCGAATGTACTTGGGCACACAAATCATCAAGATTGACCACTGGCAGCTCCCTATGTAATTGCCGACCAATGATGTCCCAGATGTACTCAATGGGAGACAATCCCAGAGACTCTGCTGACCATGGTAGCACATTTAGACCATGCAGGCTGCTCACAGTAGGACAAGCAACATGTGGCCTGGTGTTGTCCTGTTGAAAAATGGCTCCTGCGACTCGGTGGAGAAATGGCCGCACTACTGGTTCCACAACCATATTAATGTAACACCGAGATGATAGTGTGCCTGAAATAAAGACTAAAGTAATTCAGCTACCGTATATAATGCCACCCCTCACCATAATCCTGGGAGTAGGACTGCTGTGGTGTTCCCTTTTGAAGGCTTCTTCATGACATTGCCCACGGGATCTCCAGACCAATCTCCGGCTATCATTGCATTCAAGACTAAAGCAGAACTCATCGCTAAAGAGGATAGACCTCCATTCCAGCCTCCATTGCTGTCTTGTTGTGCACTATGATAGCCTTTGAGAGCAGTGGTATGAGGTCAGTGGAACACCTGTAGCTGGACATCTGGCTCATAGCCCAATGTCAAGAAAATGCCTTCTGATGGTTTATGTCAATACAGTTTTCCAACCTAGGCTTGGGATGTGATGCCCAATTTCACTTGCAGTACAGAATGGATCACTATGTGCCATTCTTCTATGCAGACGATCTGTCCATGCAGAGGTTCTCCTCCAGTCGCCTGTTGGATTTTATGCCCTTCCCATGTGCCACAGATCGGAGCTAGATGCTTGGAAATGTCATCATTCCCAGATCTCAGAGACACCGTCTACTTCCTCGATTGAGGAAGTTTTATTATAAGGTTTATTATGGTCCCAAACAACTTCCGAGTTATAGACAACTAAAATACAGCACCATCTCCATCTATGTTGTCCTCCCATTGTCATTTCCGTCTTATGTTGTCCTCCCATTGTCTTCTCCGTCTACGTTGTCCTCCCATTGTCATCTCCATCTATGTTGTTCTCCCATTGTCATCTCCATCTATGTTGTCCTCCCATTGTCATCTCCATCTATGTTGTCCTCCCATTGTCATCTCCATCTATGTTGTCCTCCCATTGTCATCTCCATCTATGTTGTCCTCCCATTGTCATCTCCATCCTCCTTATCCTCCCATTGTTATCTCCATCTATGTTGTCCTCCCATTGTCATCTCCGTCTGCGTTGTCCTTCCATTGCCTCTGATTTCATACAGAGTTCTATACTCAGGTTTATTCTCTTAGATAGGAATTTTCCATATAACTGGGACGCGGCTGTTATCTTGGTCCGTAGGATGACGTCTTCAGGACTCATTGACAGACTCTGCTGAGAGTTGATAAGGCTCAAAAAGACATGAAATCTCCTCACAAATCCCCAAATGCGGTTTAATGCACACGTCCATTCTTAAAATGCTTAGAAAAAGCTGTGCAGAGAGAAATCCTGGCAAATCACACTTTTCTCGCTGACATATAAAAGACCATAAGAAGTTCTATCATTTATCCAGTGATAGATTATGGTCATGATGGTTATAAATACTTTGTATACAAGAGAACATCTACTGCATACACATCATGGTTTTCTCTGGTGTAGACTGGAGGCAGAAAAAATGGTAGGCATCTGACAGGATAGGTCATTAGTATTAGATCCATCGGGATCCGACACCCAGACCCTGAACCGAACACCTGTTTTGGCTACCGGAAGCCATATACTAGGTATACTGGCAGAAACTGCCCTTCTCTTATTTAAGTGAAGTTCCAGGCAGCGCCACTACATTCACTTGAATAGGAGCAGAGCAACTTCCGCCCATGTACCTAGTATACAACGTCTGGGAGCCGAAACAGCTGATCAGCATGCGGTCTGATCCATTTTTCCTATCTCTTGTAGATAAGACATAGGAAAAATGTAACAGTAACATGTAACATTTTTTTGTTTTTGTTTTAACTCCTTGCCTTCCAGAAGCAATAACTTTTTTATTTTTCAGTTCACTGTTCTGAGCTGTATGAGGGCTTATTTTTTTTCTGGGACAAATTGTTCCACATAATGGTACCATTTAATCTTGTGCACGATGTACTGAGAAGCTGGAAACAATTCAGAATAGGGTGGAATTAGGAAAAAACTGCGTTGTGCCATTTGCAGATGGGTCATATTATGCGGGTCAGTGTGATCACGGAAATACCAAATTGCTATAGCTTTTGTTACGTTTTAACACCTTTGGCAAAATAAAATTTCTTTGAGTCACCAAATCCTGACACCAATAACATTTTTATATTTCTGTGTACGGAGTTGTGTAAGGCATCTTTTATTGGTGGGGCAAGTTGCTAGACAACCACATCAGTTTCAGTCTTAGGGTGCGTATAATGTATTTAATAAGGAGGGGAGAGGGGGGCCTCCGGAGTCGACGAGAATGGAAAAATCTGTAATTCTCATCACTGTTTTTATGGAAATATTTATCGTTTTTGTGCTAATCGCTTTCATTCTAGGAGTTGTTAGGTTTGCAGTAAAACCAATTATGACATTTTTTTTATTTATTTTTTTCTTTTATTGAACTTTTTAAAATTGTTTATTGTTATTATAACAACACATTGTAATCTTTTTGTATTTCACCCGGCTATGCCTGTCAATATAACGCTGACAGGCACCCTATCATGCCATTAGGCACTGGTGGGCTTACAAAGATAATTTTTAAAAAATGTAACAAAAAAATAAAAAAAACATACAAAAGTTTTTGTTGTAATTTCATTTTAAAAATTAAGAATAAAAATACAAAAAATATACAAACTATTTTGTTGTCATTTATTTGATTTCGTTCTTTTTGGTGTTTGTTTTAGTGTAGTTTTCTACTTCATGATCTATCACTACATACTGTACAGCTGAGAGGAGAAATAGTCGACAACCGCAGAGATAGCAATTACCCAGGCCCAGGCAAAGTCCTATCCTAATTGAGTCTGGTAATTTAACAGTGGGCCTTCTAAAATGTCAGAAATGAGCCTGAACCTTTTCAGTTTCTATAATGGGGACTGAATGGTGCGACAAGCGAGGCATACAGAAAATGACTGTACCCCCATAGTTCAGGGTGAAGGTGCACGGCTGGATAAAGTGGCATCTGCTGTAAAATTATTAGCAGGAGGACAGACTAATTTCATGACTACTGAGAAATTCTGTGTTTCAGGGTAATAACATTTTAAAAGCAATGTTCCAGATGAAATATCGGCTGAGGACTCGGTTATTGTGATTTATAATTATAGTGTACGGTCTGGCGGTGGCCATGTGGCTATTAATGTTTCATTGTGACTCACGTCTATGTAATGATCGGTGAGTATAGCAGTAAGTCTATAATGGTGGCGGAGCAATGGCTGGATGGCTGTCCATACCCTATGGTTTGCATTAGAGATGACTAATAAGTAGAGGTGAGCAAAACAACTTGGCACAAATCAAATTCATGCGGATTTCCTAAAAGTTTTGGATTTCAGCAAAACTTTTGGGATTCATTTCTGATGAATGAATCAAAATGGCAGCTTAAATAAGAGCCAAAGGACTTTTAGGCTCAGGTACTGATCTGAGGCACGGTAAGTATACTAAATGTTTTGTTTATTTGTGTTTGCTAATATTTTGTGTTATTTTGTGTATTTCTGTGTGTTTTTTACAGGCTGACAGTGGAGTAGATCAGATTCATTGGATTACAACAGACCTGGATTTTATTTATTTTTTATGGACAGTATCTGATCGGTGGGGGTCCGACACCCAGACCCCGCACAGTTCAGCTGTCCTTGCAGGGTTTGAGTGTCAGACCTCCACAGATCACATACAGATGATCTATCCTGTGGATGGGTCATCAGCATGAAAAATTCGTTAGAGGCCAAAAAAAACCCTTTAAATACATAGTCAAAGAAGGCTGTGTTGGTAATCTTTATCTCAAAAAAGTGTGTTTTTCGGCAATGGAGATCTTTAATAGATAGTTTTCTAATACTAAGGCTGCAGATTAGTATTTGCTAGAATAATGACTATCACCAACAAACTTTTTACCATCAGTATTCAGTGTCACCAGGGGTGCCAGGAAGAGCTAGATACTACCAGAACCTGACCATCTAAAGTCATACTCAGAACCTAGTGTGGCCATAGGATGGTATTTTTAAGGTTGAAGGGCCAGTAACCATGGACCTTCCCACCCTAATAATACTATCCTGCCACAGTTGATTGCTTCTTTTTCTCATCCACGTCATCTCATGTATGGTACAGTATTCACCTCACAATCCAGAGCCTTTGATTGAAACAGATTTGACACAAATTCTCCAAAAGTTTTGGAGTTTATCACCCATGAATCACTATTATTCTCTGGTTCTCTTCAGACCTCACAACATAATTGTTGTGGAAAAGCAGAGGACCAGGGGAAGTGCATAAATATAGTAAACACTTATACTTACCTTCCCTCACCTCTCCTGGGTTTCTGTGCTGCATCTGGTGCTCACTTGGGGTCCTCTTCCAGCCTCATCAGGCCTCCTGGCTTACATCAAGCACTCCAGGGAACTGCTGAGGACTTTGATTGGGCCCCAATGTCATGATGCTTTAATGTGAACGTCATGGTGTCATCATGCCCCATATGACCACTGAGGCCCAATGACTGGTCTCTGCAGTCCCCTGGAGTACATGATATCAACCAGGAGGTTGGAAGAGGCTGGAAGACTACTGAAGAGGGAGGAAGCCCAGGAGAGGTGAGTGAAGGTGAGTATAAGTTTTTATTATGTTTCTGCCCCTCCCTGGGGTCTCTACTTCCGAAGAAACCCCAAAGTACAATAACAAAACTTCCGGTTTGTGCCAAACTAATATTCTAGGAAAACTTATTTGCATAGATAAAAGCACCAAACTGGCCACAGAACTAGATATAGGTGATGTCTCCCTAGTATGACCTGCTGTGCCTTGAATTTTTTTATATTGATCTGCTCCCTATAAGGCACCGATTCACAAGATTCACAGGGACTGGGTTGATATTCTTGGTTCTGGTGACACACACCCTTTAAGATGAAGCATTGTATTGGCTGCAGTCAGTGCTGTCGGGTCACAGTCTGTACTTTCTATACTTGTAGAAGAAGTCGATTGATCAGAGATATTGCAATAGCATCTTAATAGATCTTCTACAGGAGGACAACTGAGCGGCTGATGTTTCTTTCCACTTTACTAGACGGCTAACACTTTGCTTCTACATTATTCTTCATTTTTGCTGCTGTCACTATAGTTGGTGCTCTCCGAGGTCCTGAAAGGATTTTCGCTCCACTACACAGATAACTTGTTACTGTTTGCTGACATGTTACAAGCTGTGTTCATGCGGTTCATGTTCAGACAGATCTCAGCAACGTACCGCTATATACACACTAATCTGCTCCATAAAGTAACATTCAGCACAGTGACACTCGAAACACAAAGTATCACTATACAGTCACTATAAAGTATTGCTATACAGTCACAGACACAGTCACTATACAGTACTGTGCAAAAGTTTTAGGCAGATGTGTGGAAAATGCTGCACAGTAAGAATGCTTCTACAAATAGAAGGGTTAAGGGTTTATCTTTGTCAATTAACAGAATGAAGAGAAAGAAGAAAAGAGAAATGTAACTCCCCCAAATTTTTGGTGTGACCTTTGCCCTTTGCCTTCCATCAATTCTTCTCGCAGACAGTTTTTGGCAGAACTCACTGGGCAGGGAGGTTGTTCCCGCCACCATCTTGGAGAACTAAGCACAGATCTTCTGTGGATGTTGCTTGCTCCAATCCTTCTGTCTCTTCATGCATCCCAGACAGACTGGATGATGATGAGATCAGGGCTATATCTGTGGGGGCCGTATCATCACTTCCAGGCTCCTCCTCCAAAGGGTAAAGGTCACACCAAATATTGAAATATTGATGGGATTACATTTCTCTTTTCTTCATTCACTTCATTTTCGTCATTGATAAAAAAATAAACTATTAACCCTTCTATTTCTGAAAGCATTCTTAGTTTGCAACGTTTTTTCGACACATGCCCAAAATTTTTGCACAGTACTGTAGGACAATATAGTTGTAAATAATGAAGTCACCACACAATGGTTTAGACACGAGTAGTACCCAGTGAGAAATGAATCCAGATTACATCCAGATGCCATCTTTGACTGTAGTCATACACTTATCCTTTCCATCTCTTTCTGGCCCAGACCCCATGAAGACTTCTTCTAGCCATAATTCTGCATATAAACTCGCCACCCTATTGCTACCCCTGATGCCCCTTTAAGTGCCTACTACTTAGTTATAGCACCCCATTTTATACCCCATATAGTAATAGTGTCACCACAGACTACTGATTTTCCCATTGGGCATTCCATAATATAATCCCTCCTTTGTTCCCCACAGTGACAGTGTCCTTCTTGGTGCCCCCACATAGTAATAATACCCCTTTCTTTCAAAGCAAGTTTTGCCCTCCATGTGTCCCCAAAGTATTAAACCCCCTTTGTGCTTCCACAACTCCAATCCAATGTGAGGAGTGACTTGCCTGAGCATTGAGCAGAGCGGCTCATTTCCTTTGTAGTTGGCTTGACGCAAGGTAACATGATAGCTTCACCTCACCATGTTGTCTTCTTCAGTCTCCATGCAGCCCTGGTGTGTGGTAGGCTACAGACATAAAGTGGCTTGTGGTCTACTAGACTGCATGGTGGGGGAGGGAGCTGATGGCACTTTGCCCTACCATTATATAGTAGTCAACTATAGCCCATACTTGCCAACATTTTATTATTGAGTCCTGGGAGAACGGCGCACATAGCATGCTATGAAAATTATAGGATGAAGCTATGCTCCCTATAGGGCTGGCCATATCCTCTGGGATATTGCCAAGCAGGTTTTATATATTACTTACCCTGTGGGCACTAAATGTACTAGCCTGGCCCCCGTTTTGGACATGACCAGCCCATGAAGTGTGTAAGTCACATATAAAGTGACCCCGGTGGCCTAGGAGATTTGCCTGCTCTTCCAAGAATCCAGGAGAGATTTTTTTTTCGGGAGCCTCCCAGAGAGTTGGTAAGTATAATATAGCCACATCCTGAGGATGCAGATACAGGTGAATGTTGTGGCTACCGAAGGATTCAGGGCATGAGCGAAAATCCCAGATATAGGGCCCAGTTGCCTGGTGATAATAAAGCCATTGATAGTCACCCAGAAAGGAAGTCAGGAGGTTGCTAAATTAAAACATTCTACAGAATATACTCCTGGGCAGAGGGAGATCCTAAAAAGAGTAAATATTTTTTTAATAAAACCAAAAATATATATTTTCTGAGTTTAGATTTTTGTTATTCTATTTTCTGTACTTGCTTGTGGGGGCGGCCATCTTGCCTGAGCTTCTCCTCTGCTCTGTTAACAGCATTTAGTGCCATAGTCATGGCCATAGACATCAATAACCTGGAACCGACTCATTGAGGTCTATAAGAGAGATTTCTAGACATACTCTGTACAAGGCAGGGGAGGGGATAAGATGTTATCTATAGAGGTGTTATTTTGTATTGCAATCCTGTCTGTGATGTAAATGAGGTGACTGCTGCAAACAAAGCCCCTAAAGAATTGGCAAGTGTCAATCTATTATTAGGCTTAGTAGGCAGAGTGAAAATTGTGTGATATGGTACTTTTAAAAAAATGTAGATATTGACATTTAGAAATTCTTAAAAATATGTTTAACTTGGTTTAAAAGGTAGGTGACACATTCCCTTTAAGTGAAAACTTTTTTTTTGTATTCACAAGTCAGGAAAGTTCCAGCCCTAGGAGGGTAATCAGGGGGATTGTAAACCCAAAAAAACGCTAAATAATAATACATTGTATGTAACCATAGGTGTCGTACCACCCGGGCCAGGTGACTACCAGTGTAGTGTATTATTTCAGTGCCGACATAGCACAGAAAGCCTTGAAATTCTCCCCCCGTCAATCCCATTACAATGCACACGTGACCGCGGTTTACGGTGTTTTGTGACTGGAGCTGTACGGCGCTCCTGTCTGCTAATGTGTTCCAGAAAGGAATTGAATAGGAACAGGAATGTCAGCGAGAGGAACAATTAACTTCTCCTTGGCAACACAAAATTCATCTTCCTATAAATAAATTAAAACACTTCAAAGCCGTGAATGGGAAAGCGACATTTCAGGGGACAGGTCGTAATTGCTAAGGCTGAAAGCAATAATACAATAAATATAAAACCAGCAACAGATATGAGGAACAATAGTGATATATCTGCCGGGTAATGGCACAGGGGGACTAGAAGTGCCAGTCGCCCGCTCCCCCCATACAGCTAGCAGCAAGTACAGCAGACAAGGTGTTAGAGCGGTTTATTTACCTTTCAGTTTCTTATAAAGCACCAACATATACCACAGCCCTGTACAGAGATTATCACCAGTGGGTCTCATGATCTAATATCCCCATCTCACACTGCTCCAGGGAGGATTATCACCTGTCTTGAATGTTTTCTGCTTGTGAATAATCTTTCTCACTGTAGAATACTGGACTTCAGATTGTTTGGAAATGTCTTTATAAACCTTCCCAGATTGATGGGCAACAATAATTGCTTCTCTAAGATCATTGCTGATATCATTCCTTTTTGGCAGTTTATTAACACATACGTGAATGCTCCAGTTCAGCAAACCACCAAAACTTCTGCTTCTATAGTGATAGTCACGGATGATACACTAATCAAAGACATTTGATTATCAGCACCTACCTGTTACTTCCTATGGAAGCAGTAAGGGTGGACTTCATTTTTTACTACCATTGTGACCTAATTTTTGTTAAATGAATAATGGCACAGTGTAATTTATTGTGTGGTGTCTTTCATTTAAGGTTGGATTTATCTAAGACCTTCTAAGGACTTAGCATGAGTAGCATGTAGCAGAGTTAAACTTCACACTTAACATATCAACAACAGCAGCGTTGAAGAATGTTATGGTGTGTCAACACTGTGGAAAGTTAACTTTACATCTGTATATGTAAAACTATGTAAAATTATGTATTAGTAGTAGAGGTAGTATAGTAGTAGAGTTACAGTAGTAGAAGTATAGTAGTATTGGTAGTAATAGTGGACTTACAGTAGTAGTAGTAGTAGTAGTAGAGTTACAGTTGTGGCATTGATAGTAACAGCATTAGTAGTAGCAGTAGTAGTAGTTGTAGTAGTAGAAATAATAGTAGTAGAGTTACAGTAGTAGTAATAGTAGTAGTAGTGATAAGTAGTAGAAGTACTAGTAGAGTTACAGCAGTAGTAATAGTAGAGGTAGTAATAATGGAGTTACAGTAGTATTAGTAGAGTTACAGTTGTAGTATTGATAGTAATAGTAGTAGTAGTGGTATTAGTAGAAATAATAGTAGTAGAGTTACAGCAGAATTAAAAGTAGTAGTAGTAATAGTAATAGTAGTAGAATTAGTAGTAGTAATAGTAGTAGTGGCATAGTATTAGTTATAGTAGTAGTAGTGGTAGTGGTAGAAATAATAGTAGTAGAGTTACAGTAGTAGTAATAGTGGAGTTACAGTTGTAGTATTGATAGTAATAGTAGCGTAGTAGTAGTAGTAGTAGTAGTAGTAGTAGTGGCATAGTAGTAGGTATAGTAGTAGTAGTAATAATAGTAATAGTAGTAGTAGTGGTAGTAGTAGACGTAGTAGTAGTAGAGTTACAGTAGTAATAATAGTAGAGGTAGTAATAGTGGCGTTACAGTAGTAGTAGTATAGTAGTAGTAGTACAGTCATGGCCAAAAGTTTTGAGAATGACACAAATATTCTATTTTCACATGATCTGCTGCCCTCTGGTTTTTATGTGTGTTTGTCAGATGTTTTTATCACATACAGAAATAGAATTGCATTCATATTATGAGTAACAGAAGCTTATATTGACAGTTAGAATGAGTTAATGCAGCAAGTCAATATTTGCAGTGTTGACCCTTCTTCTTCAGGACCTCTGCAATTCTCCCTGGCATGCACTCAATCAACTTCTGGACCAAATCCTGACTGATAGCAGTCCATTCTTGCAGAATCAATGCTTTCATTTTGTCTGAATTTGTTGGTTTTTGTTTGTCCACCCGTCTCTTGATGATTGACCACAAGTTCTCAATGGGATTAAGATCTGGGGAGTTTCCAGGCCATGGACCCAAAATCTCTATGTTTTGTTCCCTGAGCCATTTAGTTATCACCTTTGCTTTATGGCAAGGTGCTCCATCATGCTGGAAAAGGCATTGTTGAGCGCCAAACTGCTCTTGGACGGTTGGGAGAAGTTGCTCTTGGAGGACATTCTGGTACCATTCTTTATTCATGGCTGTGTTTTTAGGCAAGACTGTGAGAGAGCCGATTCCCTTGGCTGAGAAGCAACCCCACACATGAATGGTTTCAGGATGCTTTACAGTTGGCATGAGACAAGACTGGTGGTAGCGCTCACCTCTTCTTCTCCGAATAAGCTGTTTTCCAGATGTTCCAAACAATCGAAAAGGGGATTCATCAGAGAAAATGACTTTCCCCCAGTCCTCAGCAGTCCACTCCCTGTACCTTTTGCAGAATATCAGTCTGTCCCTGATGTTTTTTCTGGAGAGAAGTGGCTTCTTTGCTGCCCTCCTTGAGACCAGGCCTTGCTCCAAGAGTCTCCGCCTCACAGTGCGTGCAGATGCACTCACACCTGCCTGCTGCCATTCCTCAGCAAACTCTGCACTGCTGGTAGCCCAATCCCGCTGCTGAAACACTTTTAAGAGACGGTCCTGCCGCTTGCTGGTCTTTCTTGGGCGCCCTGGAGCCTTTTTGGCACCAATGGAACCTCTCTCCTTGAAGTTCTTGATGATGCGATAGATTGTTGACTGAGGTGCAATCTTTCTAGCTGCAATACTCTTCCCAGTTAGGCCATTTTTGTGCAGTGCAATGATGACTGCACGTGTTTCTTTAGAGATAACCATGGTTAACAGAAGAGAAACAATGATGGCAAGCACCAGCCTCCTTTTAAAGTGTCCAGTGGTGTCATTCTTACTTAATCATGACAGATTGATCTCCAGCCCTGTCCTCATCAACACCCACACCTGTGTTAATGGAGCAATCACTGAAACGATGTTAGGTGGTCCTTTTAAGGCAGGGCTGCAATGATGTTGAAATGTGTTTTGGGGGATAAAGTTCATTTTCTAGGCAAATATTGACTTTGCAAGTAATTGCTGTTAAGCTGATCACTCTTTATAACATTCTGGAGTATATGCAAATTGCCATTAGAAAAACTGAAGCAGTAGACTTTGTAAAAATTAATATTTGTATCATTCTCAAAACTTTTGGCCATGACTGTAGTAGTATTAGTAGTAGTAGTGGTAGTAGTATTAGTAGTAGTAGAGTTACAGTAGTAGTAATAGTAGAGGTAGTAATAGTAGCATTACAGTAGTAGTAGTAGTAGTAGAGTTACAGTAGTAGTAATAGTAGAGGTAGTAATAGTAGCATTACAGTAGTAGTAGTAGTAGAGTTACAGTTGTGGTATTGATAGTAGTAGTAGCAGTAGTAATAGTAGTAGTAGTAGTAGTGGCATAATAGTAGTAGTGATATTAACTGAATAAGAATCCACCTTCATCTAGATACATCTGTATAGTATAATGTACAGGCAATAAACTACTGGTCAATATTCTAAAAAATACTGAATGGCCACCTGATATATACAGTATGTATACTGTACTGTATGTAGGAGACTTCCCATCACAGTGAATGGGGCATTGTGCTTGTTTAGTATACATGATATTTTCTTGTCCTTGGATGAAGGCCATCAGCATGGAGGAAATAATATGGTGATATTCTATAAATATGTCTGTTGTTTCTATAGAAATCAGCCATGAATAATGAGGTTAGAGAGGAATCTGAGAGGGACTATGAAAGCCATACAGCACCCCGATCACTGCTCACACATACTGTAGCAGGAGTTGCGTTACATTTACTTCTCTTCTCATAGTTAACCCTTTGTGTGCACTGTTTGAAATTTTAGTCTGTATGTACAAGCGGGTGTAAGCCTGCCCCCTCCCACGTCTAGGGCTGTATTCACACGACTGATTCTTCGGCTGTGTGGTGTCCATGATCAGATTTGTACATTTTTACAATATGCAGTATCTATTGTAATGAATGTTGAATATTTCTGTATCTCACAGCCATTGGCAAAATTCACACCACTCCATTTATTCATTGCTCTAAAACATTTATCATCCTCCGTGAAGACCAATTCATCTTCCATAATGGCTACACCCCCGAGAGGAGAACTAGAACATGTAAAATCAATTACAGAGGAAGACGCACACTTCACAAGAACCTTACGAGGAAAAGACTGCGGCCCATTATAATTCTAACAAGCAAGGCTTAGGGCTTCAGAAAATATCACGAGGAATCAGACAACGTCCTCCTTCCTGACCATATCTGATGTCCCAGGACTGGAAATAAAGTGAGAATACCCAGGGTCATCCTCCTGGAATTCAATCACATCATATAATGACGTCATATAAAATACGGATTTGACCCATTTCAAGGTTCCTGACTGTGCTACATCCTCCTACAATGTGTAGTGTGACATCACGGGCCCCAGGGGACCACTAAGGCCTAGGATTGGGTCTCAGTATCCAAGTGGGGCACACCAACATCTTGGCACTTTCATGCCATGATGTTGACACATCCCACGCCTGTGATTGGGCCTCAGGGGACCTCCATGGCCTGGGACATCACCCAGGAGACTGGCAGAGGGCCACGAGGGAGCCCAGGAGGAGTAAAGGAAGGTGAGTATCAGTGTTTATTATGTTTCCGTACCTCCCCTGGACCTACGCTTATTATATTCTGGGGTCAACCCAGAAACTTTTGAAAAATTTGTGTCCAATCCAATTTGTTCCAAACTAACTCTCTCACATCAATTAGTAGATGGTGGAAATGCAAAAAGTAAAATTTTTGAAAGACTCCATTTTAGATAGAGAGAAGACATGATATTCCTCTGAGCCCCAATCACAGGTCTTATCAGTCCGCTGTGGCCCGTGACATCACTCCAGAAGAGGTCCACATCGGAGCCCAGGAGAGATCAGGAAAGGTGAATATCAGTGTCTGTTATGTTTCCGCACCTCCCCGTATACTGTGGTGTCTACAAATGACTTGTAGGTGGTCAAACCCGAAACTTTTGAAAAATTCGGGTCCAATCTGGTTTGCACTAAACTAGCTCACTCATCTCTATTAGTGAGTAGATGGTGGAAACACAAAAAGTTCCATTTTGGAAAGACTCACTTTAAGATAGAGAGAAGACAGGATGTTCCGCTGAGCTGTAGCTTTCAGTCTCGTCGTTTCGGTCACTTTGCTCTTTTAAGATCCACAATCCAATAATCTCATTAAAAATCCAAACAAAAATAACAGGATGTAGTACAGCGAGCGAGGACTGGAAGACCTTACCCCGATGTAATGAGCTAATATTGTGCTCCCTGCAGTACACGAGATGTCAGCACTACAGACTCTTTTGTCTTTGTTTTTGTGCGACCTCAGATATAATCTCAATGTTATAACTTTATCCTCAGGAGAAGACTCGGATCGTCTACATCAGCTGTTTACAGGGCGTAGCGGAAGTGCTGAGCCAGACATCGTACAGGGCGCGTGTGTGTTATTAACTATCATTGGAAACAATTGTTGTCAGTTACTAAAGAGGCACATCATAGACCACCCAATACACAGTCCTTCTTTGTATTGGTCTGTATGACGGTACCATTTTGACTACCTATGAGATATTTAGCCACAATATGACAGTGTTATTTGGACAGTAGGGCATTTGTATTTAAACATTGAATGGCATTATATAGTAGTATTATTTGAATACTGTGCTAAGGTATCATTTAGACATTGTATGTTGGAATTATTTAGGAATTGTATAACAGTATTATTTAGGCATTGTTTAGCATTATTACTTAGGCACTGTACGGCTTTATTACTTGCATAGCATAGTGGTATTATTTAGGCATTTTATAGTGGAGTTGTTTAGTGGTATCATTTAGGCATTTTATGGTGGTATGATTAAGGCATTATATTTTGGTATTATGTAGGCATTATATAGCGGTATTATTTAGGCAACGTATGGCGGTATTATTTAGGCATTATATAGTGGTATTATTTAGGCATTGTATAGTGGTATTATTTAGGCATTGTATGGTAGTATTATTTAGGCATTGTAAAGTGGTATTATTTAGGCATTTTATTGTAGTATTATTTAGGCTTTGTATAGCAGTATTATTTAGGCTTTGTATGGTGGTATTATTTAGGCTTTATATGGCAGTATTATTTAGACATGGTATGGCAGTATTATTAAGGCATTGCATGGCAGTATTATTTAGGCTTTGTATAATGGCAATATTTAGGCATGGTATTATTTAGGCTTTGTATGGCAGTATTATTTTATACAACATTTAATTGTAGGACATTATTATCTAAAGATGAAGAATGTGATAACTTAAAACGTATAATAATTTGAGATATTATTTTTATTTATAAGGAAACCCCCATGAGTCAGACACATAGAGATTATATTAATCTTGTAGGTGACGACACATAAGATGACATATTTAGCAGACATTTCTCAGGTTATCTCGGTTGGAGCCTGCTCCTAGTAAATGGCACGTGCTCTACGCAGGGAGGAGACCCCGGAGCACGCGGCGAGCATGCCATACTTTCACAGACATGATGTATTAACTTTGTAAAACAATTTGCAGGCTAATATTGCTTGACCTCAGGAGAAAACACATCTCTTGAAAATGTGCCATAAAAACATGACAGTCTATTTGTCAAAGTCAGCAAGATACCAAACTGCAGGAAAACTTAAGTGGATTTTTTTTTTTTTTTTTGCTTGTATTAGCCCAATTGTGTTTTGCTGGCTCAGTAGAAGACACAGGAGCTCCTGACAAGTGTCCCCTGCCTGCTCCGGCCGGCAATGGGCAAGCGGGCGAGATAATGAAGATGCTGGCTGCGAAATGGATTGTTACATGACTACATGAAGAGAGACATCTGTGTGAACAGCGCATTGTTACAGGGCCTTAAAGACACCAAATCTTCTCTCATCCTCACACTGATGACTTAATTGTGGAGGGAAGGTTACACAAACCAGGGCAAGCGGGGTTAATTGAAAACACATCGCGGCATCATGTCTGCCGGCAGACCTCAGGGATATCAATACTGCAATGATCTGTAGTAATGGTTAACTATTACATCTCCTGCTGGAACACTCCCGGCCTTCTATATTGTAGACCTTAATAGCTTCCTATCTATCTCATATCTATCTATCTATCTATATATCTATCTATCTCATATCTATCTATCTATCTATCTATCTATCTATCTATCTCATATCTATCTATCTATCTATCTATCTATCTATCTATCTCATATCTATCTATCTATCTCATATCTATCTATCTATCTATCTATCTATCTATCTCATATCTATCTATCTCATATCTATCTATCTATCTCATATCTATCTATCTATCTATCTATCTATCTATCTCATATCTATCTATCTATCTCATATCTATCTATCTCATATCTATCTATCTATCTATCTATCTATCTCATATCTATCTATCTATCTATCTATCTATCTATCTATCTATCTCCTATCTATCTATGTCATATCTATCTATCTCATATCTATCTATCTATCTCATATCTATCTATCTATCTATCTATCTCATATCTATCTATCTATCTCATATCTATCTATCTATCTATCTATCTCATATCTAGCTATCTATCTCATATCTATCTATCTATCTATCTATCTATCTCCTATCTATCTATGTCATATCTATCTATCTCATATCTATCTATCTTCTATCTATATATCTATCTCATATGTATCTATCTATCTATCTCATATCTATCTATCTATCTCATATCTATCTATCTCATATCTATCATTCCATCTATCTACAGTGATGGCCAAAAGTATTGGCACCCCTGCAATTCTGTCAGATAATACTCAATTTCTTCCAGAAAATGATTGCAATCACAAATGCTTTGGTAATAATATCTTCATTTAATTTGTCTTCAATGGAAAACCACAAAAAGAATTGTCAAAAAGCCAAATTGGATATAATTCCACACCAAACATAAAAAAGGGGGTGGACAAAAGTATTGGCACCCTTTGAAAAATCAGGTGATGGTTCTCTAATTTGTGTAATTAACAGCACCTGTTACTTACCTGTGGCACATAACAGGTGGTGGCAATAACTAAATCACACTTGCAGCCAGTTGAAATGGATTAAAGTTGACTGAACCTCTGTCCTGTGTCCTTGTGTGTACCACATTGAGCATGGAGAAAAGAAAGAAGACCAAAGAACTGTCTGAGGACTTGAGAAGCAAAATTGTGAGGAAGCATGAGCAATCTCAAGGCTACAAGTCCATCTCCAAAGACCTGAATGTTCCTGTGTCTACCGTGCGCAGTGTCATCAAGAAGTTTAAAGCCCATGGCACTGTGGCTAACCTCCCTAGATGTGGACGGAAAAGAAAAATTGACGAGAGATTTCAACGAAAGATTGTGCGGATGGTGGCTAAAGAACCTCGACTAACATCCAAACAAGTTCTAGCTGCCCTGCAGTCCGAGGGTACAACAGTGTCAACCCGTACCATCTGTCGGCGTGTGAATGAAAAGGGACTCTATGGTAGGATACCCAGGAAGACCCCACTTCTGACCCAGAGACATAAAAAAGCCAGGCTGGAGTTTGCCAAAACTTACCTGAGAAAGCCAAAAACTTTTTGGAAGAATGTTCTCTGGTCAGATGAGACAAAAGTAGAGCTTTTTGGGAAAAGGCATCAACATAGAGTTTACAGGAAAAAAAAGAGGCCTTCAAAGAAAAGAACACGGTCCCTACAGTCAAACATGGCGGAGGTTCCCTGATGTTTTGGGGTTGCTTTGCTGCCTCTGGCACTGGACTGCTTGACCGTGTGCATGGCATTATGAAGTCTGAAGACTACCAACAAATTTTGCAGCATAATGTAGGGCCCAGTGTGAGAAAGCTGGGTCTCCCTCAGAGGTCATGGGTCTTCCAGCAGGACAATGACCCAAAACACACTTCAAAAAGCACTAGAAAATGGTTTGAGAGAAAGCACTGGAGACTTCTAAAGTGGCCAGCAATGAGTCCAGACCTGAATCCCATAGAACACCTGTGGAGAGATCTCAAAATGGCGGTTTGGAGAAGGCACCCTTCACATCTCAGGGACCTGGAAAAATTTGCCAAAGAAGAATGGTCTAAAATTCCAGCAGAGCATTGTAAGAAACTCATTGATGGTTACCGGAAGCGGTTGTTCGCAGTTATTTTGTCTAAAGGTTGTGCTACCAAGTATTAGGCTGAGGGTGCCAATACTTTTGTCCGGCCCATTTTTGGAGTTTTGTGTAAAATGATCAATGATTTGACTTTTTTTTTCATTCTCTTTTGTGTTTTTTCATTGCAAGCAAAATAAATGAAGATATTATTACCAAAGCATTTGTGATTGCAATCATTTTCTGGAAGAAATTGAGTATTATCTGACAGAATTGCAGGGGTGCCAATACTTTTGGCCAGCACTGTATCTCCTATCTATTATCTATCTATCTATCTGTCTATCTATCTATCTATCTATCTATTATCTATCTCATATCTATCTATCTATCTCTCTATGTACCTATCTCATATCTATCTATCTATTCCATATCTATCTATCTATCTATCTATCTATCTATCTATCTATCTATCTATCTATTATCTATCTATTTATCTATCTCATATCTATCTATCTATCTATCTATTATCTATCTATTTATCTATCTCATATCTATCTATCTATCTATCTATCTATCTATCTATCTATCTATCCCATATCTATTTATCTATCTATCTATCTATCTATGTATCTATCCCATATCTATCTATCTATAACACAGACTTCTCCAGTAGAAATGTGGGTGCCAAGCCTCGGGGTATAGGTACTATTCCATGTAGGTAAATCTAAAAATTAGGCAGCACTCCAAAAGTTCAGGTGAAACAATAAGGTTAGTTTATTGCCTCATATCGCTTATCGCAGGGACTTACAGCGATCACTTCAGCTCACATTTACTTAAAATATTCACAATTTTCCCTTTCTTGTGTCTTTTCCTGTTTCTGACCGTCCTCTTGTGTCCTCCTTCTCATTCACCCCCTCCATGCTACGGTCACTCCATGTGCTTCTTACCATTGTCTGGGCTGCCTATGGTTTGTGTAATTGTTTCATATGGGCAATGGCCCACGCCAGCTTTACCATTCATCTAAGGAATAAATACCACGGTCTTTTCTGCCCTGTGGTACACTCGATACGGTCTGTTATATACCTTGTCACTGTCTTGTATTATTCTATGGGAATCCTCACTTTGGTCTTCCCCTTTTGATCATGTATTTTTGTGTAGATTAATACATTATAGTAATAAATCCCTGAACAAGAAAAATCTTCCACAATATACCCGGTGGTTACACATCTGTACAACAGATACACCGGGGAAGATTTATTATACATAAAAAGTCACAATTTTTGGGTGGAAATCGTTTTATTGTGCTAAAACAATTGCAACTTTTTCTTTTTTTGTGTCACCCTCGCCACTAATCCCCCTCAATATGTCTTCTCTTCAGTTGCTGGTCCATTTGGGCCGGTTTCCTTCTACTTACAGAAATATGGCTGTCTGTCTATGTCTTCCAGCCTTATAGTCGCCATCCTATTTATGTAACTAACTTTGGCCTTCCCGGGCATTGCCCACTCTAGCAGATTGCCCTGGATAAGCCATTAATTGCAGATCTTGGATAATACTTTTAGTGTTAGGTGCTCAAACCACCGCAACTGGCCTAGAACTCGTGGTCAGTGTGACATATGTCCCAATATCAACTCATCTGAATCCTCCGAATTCACCATTGGCGCCCCCTATGTAGTAAGGTATGTTTGTTTTCGTTTGTAGTACTAGGTGTTGCACAATAAAAGGAGTTATTCGGCATGTCCCGTGGTATGAACCTGTATTGACTGCAATGTGATGCTTGAGTTATACCAGGGTGAAGACTCAATATAAGAGGAGTCCTCACACCTTTTCGGGAGTTCAGTGTTCCAACCATGTGGTGCTGGGTCATGAGTCTGTGAGTGCAAGTGGGAGAATTACCTGTGGGGGCAGAAGTGTTGCCCATAGCCTCATACAAGCCCCGGTTATATCTTGAAGTTGCTGTTTAGAAGTGATGTGACGTTTTGCACGTTGTTGGTGGTTTTTTCCGGCATGATTTCACCAATCCTGCTTAGGGCCGACCACTTATCTGGTCAACAGTGCACACATGCACACTCGATATGCATCCTCTTCCACATCTCCCTCCATTTCCTTCTCTTCCTTCCATCCGATGCGATTCATCATCACATATATTCGGCTCTAGCAATTGTTTCTACCAATAATCTTCACATCTACGGCAACAAAGCCTTCGTTTCTCATCCACAAATATCTGCTCAACAGGCTGGAAAATCGGACGTGCCCACAATTTTTCTTGTTAAGTGAACAATATTTTCCTAGGCACGACCATGTCAAGCTTCGGGTTTTCTGCTTTCCGCTATGATTAGAATGTTCTTTCATGGGAAAACCATTTCAATGTAAAAAAAAAAAAATTTCAATTTCAAACAAGAAGAATTTCAACTTTTCAAATAAAAAAATTCTGCAATATCATGTCTATGTCTATCATGAGGGTCATGTAACAGGTCTTGGACTTATGGCTTTATGTCACATTAGTCGGTAGCGGGGGACGCGGTAATTATTATTTTATGTTGTGTTTCTATATATGTTACTCAGTGGAGTGTTAAAAACACACAGATGTACAATGATACTGAAATTAATTTCCAAGCCCACAACATGTCAGACATGAATAGAAACTGATACATTTTCTCTCTGCTGCTCATCCCTCGGATCCGAGATGCACATATTATTCTCCCGTGCCTCTGCATTGATTCCATTTCAGCTCCCAATAGAGAAATATATTCTCTCATCTCTGTATACAGTGCCAATAAAAAGTATTCACCCCCTCACATTATATTCCAGGTGATACTCCGAGGCCCTTTAACCACTTCCCAACCGCAGCAAATTTTTGATTCTCTGCCTTCTAAAAGCCATATCTTGTATAATTTCAATTTCCATTCCAATTTCCATTCAAAGAGCTGTGTGATGGCTTGCTTTTTGTGGGACGGATTGTATTTTCTATAGGCACCATTTAATATCCCATACGATAAATTGGGAAGCCAGAAAATCTTTTTTAAAAAGCATCCAATTCGAAAAAAAAAAAGTTGTACCTTTTGCTGATGAGTTTTGTTTTTACAGCATGTACTGTGCGATAAAAATGACAAGTTACTTTTATGTTTTAATACCTTTAACTTTTTTCAAACCAAAGTTTTCTTTGCTTTGCTGTATTACACTTTTTTTATATTAATGTCTACAGATCTGTAAAAGGGCTCCTTTTTTTTGGGATAAGGTGGCGTTTTTATTGGTACCAAATTTTTGATCCCTTTTTAATTTTTTTGAGGGGAAGAAGTGACCAAAAAATGTAAATCGTCATCAATCTATTTCAAAATTCCACTAAGTAAACTTACCCTAACGGGGCCAGTCATGCGCCCTCATAACAGAACCAGCGTGCAGCAACATAAGATGAAGAACTAGGTTTGTGATAGATAAAATACAATAATCTGTGGCCACCAGACGTCCCCATAGACACGTGGCACATATCGTGTAGGGTTCATATGCCATATTGTGAGACACTATGCCCAAAGTTACTGTAAAACCAGAGCTTCACTTTCTGTAACTATCCAATATTTATCTTCTGTATACATGAATGGAATTGCATGGAATGTCACGTATCAGTCAGTGCTGCAGGATAGATATGGACCAGCAATTGTCCCACAGGAAGAAGCAGATGAATAGCGGTGATTACCGGTGACACGTGGCAATGCCAGTGCCTGCTCTCCATATTCATAGACACCAGCACAAAGGATCCCATCCATTTACATACAAATCTTATACATCCCCGGAAAAGGAACACTAGTACAAAGAGACACAATCAGAATATTTTAGGAGCTATTTGTAAAGACAAAGAGCTTGATATCAATCGTGACATGTAGCAATCCGCCGATTTCCAAGTTAACCCATATCCATAGATGCTAGGCAGAAGTATTATATAGTATATATTACCATATACTATATTGTAACTTATTACCATCATATAGCAAATCTACTCCATTACTGACAACTGAATGTGCAGGCAGGTTACAGTTTCACACAAAATAAACTATCTTTTCCTGAAATACTCTGTGCTGCAAATGGGTCGCCTCACTTATATAAGACATCTGTGGCCTCATATTTGTCCCCTTCTCATATCTCATGACTTTATCACATGCAACCTTGTCCTCACTAATATCATCACATGGCTGAGCAGGTTGTTGCCTGCCACAAGGTAAGTACTTGTCTCCCCTGAAATACTCTGTGCTGCTGCACACTATGACACTGTTCCTGACTTCACAAACATCATCATGTTCACGACCTCCAATGAAATCAGTAGCACACTGCTTTCCTGAAATACTCTGTGCTGCACGGGTAGCTATCTGCTATCAGTCTGGAGCATCACAGGTATCTGCATTGCCTTATTACATCAGGACACTCAGGGGCGTACACGAGGGGCTGGTTTCACAGTTAAAACTATCCCATTGCTGATCTTGACCGGCCACCGCTCTTCTGAATGATGATGATCACCACCAGATCAGTGGCCTACTGGTGACCAGGTCCGTCTCACTAGTAGCTCACGAGCAACCGGATCAGTAATGACAGAAACTTATTGGTTACCAACAGAGCCTGGGGAGTGAGTGGTGAGTATGCTTGTCAGTACTCACTTACTCTTAGAATCCCCCCCCCCTTACTTCTCTGCACCTCCTGCTGGTATTACTGTAACATAGTGTGTACTGACACCTGAGCCATAAAACAGGGACCCCTAAGAGTAGTCAGTTAGGAAACATACTCACTTCTCACTCCTCAGGCCTTGTAATGTATGGCGGCTGAGCTGGATTTATTATAATAAGTGGGGTCTGCAGGCATTATAATGTGTGTGCGTGAGGAAATTCTACAAAGTGAAGGGCATTACTGTTTAGGGGCCATTGAGCGGACATTATAAGGAAAGCATTAAACTGGAGGTACTAAGGAAAGCATTGTACTGTGTGGGGGCAGTAGGGAGTTAATAATACTATGTGTGCATGCAAAGGAGAGCATTATACTGTGTGGGCACTAAGGAGAGCATTATACTGTGTGGGCACTAAGGAGAGCATTATGATGTGCAGGGGCTCTAAGAAGAGCATTGTATTGTGTGGGTCCACTAAGGAGAGTATTATACTGTGTGAGGGCACTAAGGAGAACATTATACTGTGTGAAGGCACTAAGGAGAGCATTATACTGTGTATGGGCACTAAGGAGAGTATTATACTGTGTGGAGGCCCTAAAAAGAGCATTGTACTGTGTGGGGGCACTAAGGAGAGCATTTTGATATGCGGGGGCACTAAGGAGAGCATTATACTATGCGGGGGGTACTGAGGAGAGCATTATGATGTGCAAGGGCACTAAGGAGAGCATTATACTGTTCGTGGGCACTAAGGAGAGCATCAATCTATGCATGGGCACTAAAGAGAGCATTAAGATATGTGAAGGCACTAAGGAGAGTATTATATTTTGTGGGGGCACTAAGGAGAGCATTATACTGTGTGGGGGCACTAAGGAGAGCATTATACTGTGTGGGGACACTAAGGAGAGCATTATACTGTGTGGGGACACTAAGGAGAGCATTATACTGTGTGGGGGCACCAAGGAGAGCATTATACTGTGTGGGCACTAAGGAGAGCATTATGATGTGCAGGGGCTCTAAGAAGAGCATTGTATTGTGTGGGGCCACTAAGGAGAGTATTATACTGTGTGAGGGCACTAAGGAGAACATTATACTGTGTGGAGGCACTAAGGAGAGCATTATACTGTGTATGGGCACTAAGGAGAGTATTATACTGTGTGGAGGCCCTAAAAAGAGCATTGTACTCTATGGGGGCACTAAGGAAAGCATTATACAGTGTGTGGGCACTAAGTAGAGCATTGTACTGTGTGTGGGCACTAAGGAGAGCATTTTGATATGCGGGGGCACTAAGGAGAGCATTATACTATGTGGGGGTACTGAGGAGAGCATTATGATGTGCAAGGGCACTAAGGAGAGCATTATACTGTGTGGGGCACTAAGGAGAGCATTATACTGTTCGTGGGCACTAAGGAGAGCATCACACTATGCATGGGCACTAAAGAGAGCATTAAGATATGTGAAGGCACTAAGGAGAGTATTATATTTTGTGGAGGCGCTAAGGAGAGCATTATACTGTGTGGGGGCACTAAGGAGAGCATTATACTGTGTGGGGACACTAAGGAGAGCATTATACTGTGTGGGGACACTAAGGAGAGCATTATACTGTGTGGGGACACTAAGGAGAGCATTATACTGTATGGGGACACTAAGAGGGTTCTAAATACAGCCATTTACATATCGACCAGTCATAACTTGTGAAACTTCTCGGTAAAACTTAATCAAGTTCACTTTCAATCAAGTCTCTATTTTTTCAGGATTTAGTATAGAAAATGTTATGGCCCAAAGGGGTTAAAAGTAAGAGAGCAGGTGAGCAGATGACACACTAGCCTGACAGGCGGCACCCTTGGGTACGTTGGTGATGCACATATTATGGTCAGGATGTCATCTGTCCATGGATTCAGCGAGCTAGAAGCAAAACATCAGATGGCTTGTGGGGATTCAGAACATGCTGATTCTGCCAACATGAGAATATGGTGCATTATTTTCTCACCGATCTGTCGTTCTGCTTTCATGAGAGGCCTTAAAGGCGTTTTCAGCTCAGATTTCAAATATATTTAGGGGAGGATTGCATCAATAGTTCATCTGGCCACTGTGCAACTAAACAATGCCCTTGGCTTTGATAGTTGCCAGCTGGGTGCAGAAGTTAAAGCTGGCACATGGCCCTATACGCATAGAGATGACTGGCATTAAACCTGCACCAACAGGACTTGGCAGCTTCAATATAACGTGATGGATTATTCTATAAATCTTCTCACATTTCTTATTTTTCTACAGCAAGTTGCAGTACCAGGCACAGCCACCACCACCATTAGGGCGCTGTGCCTGGTAAACAAAGAAGTGATGTAATGCCCAAAGGAGATTTACAACCCCATGCAGTCAGCTGATCATCAGGGGTACCAGGATTTGGATAGTAAGAATGTAAAAAATGTGTTCAGGGTGACGCTGTGTAGATATAGAAGCCAAGAATCCACCAACCAGTGGCATGAGACTTTTGCTGTATTTTGCGCTGGAGTGGCAGGAGATTTTGAAGGTCAAGAGATACCATGAGATCAGCCAAGATCTGTGTCCTCATGTCCCCTGGTGATGCAAGGGAGAGCTCCCACCAGTAGAGGTCAGGCTAGGGATTTTTATGAGTTTTCCAAAAAATTTGGGTTCAGCCGGAAAAATTCTCACTTTCCCTCACCTCTCGGGGGCTCTGCCATTCTGTCTGGTACTCTTTACCTGAATATTCCAAATTGTTTGCTTTCTAACATAACCAAACAATTGGAAATTAGTTTTGGACAAATTAAAATGGCTGCCACGACATGCATTGTGGTAAATTATTCTACTTTTGGTCTCTTCAGACCCTAAGGTATAATAGGTGGAGGCCCAGGGGAGGTGACAAAAATAAATAAAACATTTTTACTCACCTTCCGTCAGCACCTCAAGTCGTCTTTCTCAGCCTCCTCGGTGACTTAATGCGCCTGCAGTCATGGCTAAGGCCTGTGATTGGGCAACAGCAGTCACATGGGCATGGCGAGTTTCATGAAAAGACCCGAGAGTATAATAATTTCACTTGTTTGACCTGAAACGTAATTGGGACTTGAGCCACCCAAACCCAAAATTAAATGAACCTTGAGAGGTTCGCCCATCTCTATTTCCAGCCTCTTCCAGCATCCTGGGTGCCTTCAGGGTCCCAATCACATGGGGTTGTGTTGATGGTGCTTTGGTCCCACATGACTGCTGATGCCCATTCACAGGACTAATAGTTCTCCCATGGCCTATGCTGGCAAAGAAGACCAGATATTGTGGCAAAGCCCTAGAGCACTTCTGGGAACTGAAATTTTGGGGAAATGAATCTTGTGAGCTTTATCCATCACTAGACTAGACCATGCAGATGGAAAGTAGAGATTTGCTGAGCTGCCAACCAACAGAAGGCCCCCTTAGTTACCTAGGAATAGGAAGCCATGTATGTGTCCACCACCCCCTAGGACTTAGTGAGATCCATAGTGGGCAACTCCAAACCTCTTGACAGACTGTGGCTAAGAGTCGACTGGCCACTGGAGAGAGATCTGCACACCTATACGAGAAGAAAGTCATATCACATGGATACCTGATTGTGAAGAGTATACCTGCCATGACAGAAGAACAGACCACCGAAAGAGGGTGAGGCCACTCCTCAAGTGTGACATGACTGATCTGAAGGGTACACTAAATTGTAGAGATGGGCGAACCAATTTGTCACAAATAAATAGCGTTTCTTCTCAGACTAACTAAAATGGCTGCTGCCACATGTATTGCACAATAAAAATACAGAAGAGACATGTGTCTCGTGAGTCACTGAGACACTCTGGTGTCACCTGACATCAGCTGACAGCCTTTTAGCTAATAGTCAGTGGTAGGTGGACTATGTCGTATACAGTCATGGCCAAAAGTTTTGAGAATGATACAAATATTAATTTTTACAAAGTCTACTGCTTCAGTTTTTCTAATGGCAATTTGCATATACTCCAGAATGTTATAAAGAGTGATCAGCTTAACAGCAATTACTTGCAAGGTCAATATTTGCCTAGAAAATGAACTTTATCCCCCAAAACACATTTCAACATCATTGCAGCCCTGCCTTAAAAGGACCACCTAACATCGTTTCAGTGATTGCTCCATTAACACAGGTGTGGGTGTTGATGAGGACAGGGCT
This sequence comes from Leptodactylus fallax, assembly GCA_947044405.1. NCBI lineage: Eukaryota > Metazoa > Chordata > Amphibia > Anura > Leptodactylidae > Leptodactylus > Leptodactylus fallax. The sequence continues at coordinate 1,070,611 of CAMRHE010000434.1, forward strand.
GGAGATCAATCTGTCATGATTAAGTAAGAATGACACCACTGGACACTTTAAAAGGAGGTTGGTGCTTGCCATCATTGTTTCTCTTCTGTTAACCATGGTTATCTCTAAAGAAACACGTGCAGTCATCATTGCACTGCACAAAAATGGCCTAACTGGGAAGAGTATTGCAGCTAGAAAGATTGCACCTCAGTCAACAATCTATCGCATCATCAAGAACTTCAAGGAGAGAGGTTCCATTGGTGCCAAAAAGGCTCCAGGGCGCCCAAGAAAGACCAGCAAGCGGCAGGACCGTCTCTTAAAAGTGTTTCAGCTGCGGGATCGGGCTACCAGCAGTGCAGAGCTTGCTGAGGAATGGCAGCAGGCAGGTGTGAGTGCATCTGCACGCACTGTGAGGCGGAGACTCTTGGAGCAAGGCCTGGTCTCAAGGAGGGCAGCAAAGAAGCCACTTCTCTCCAGAAAAAACATCAGGGACAGACTGATATTCTGCAAAAGGTACAGGGAGTGGACTGCTGAGGACTGGGGGAAAGTCATTTTCTCTGATGAATCCCCTTTTCGATTGTTTGGAACATCTGGAAAACAGCTTATTCGGAGAAGAAGAGGTGAGCGCTACCACCAGTCTTGTCTCATGCCAACTGTAAAGCATCCTGAAACCATTCATGTGTGGGGTTGCTTCTCAGCCAAGGGAATCGGCTCTCTCACAGTCTTGCCTAAAAACACAGCCATGAATAAAGAATGGTACCAGAATGTCCTCCAAGAGCAACTTCTCCCAACCGTCCAAGAGCAGTTTGGCGCTCAACAATGCCTTTTCCAGCATGATGGAGCACCTTGCCATAAAGCAAAGGTGATAACTAAATGGCTCAGGGAACAAAACATAGAGATTTTGGGTCCATGGCCTGGAAACTCCCCAGATCTTAATCCCATTGAGAACTTGTGGTCAATCATCAAGAGACGGGTGGACAAACAAAAACCAACAAATTCAGACAAAATGAAAGCATTGATTCTGCAAGAATGGACTGCTATCAGTCAGGATTTGGTCCAGAAGTTGATTGAGAGCATGCCAGGGAGAATTGCAGAGGTCCTGAAGAAGAAGGGTCAACACTGCAAATATTGACTTGCTGCATTAACTCATTCTAACTGTCAATATAAGCTTCTGTTACTCATAATATGAATGCAATTCTATTTCTGTATGTGATAAAACATCTGACAAACACACATAAAAACCAGAGGGCAGCAGATCATGTGAAAATATAATATTTGTGTCATTCTCAAAACTTTTGGCCATGACTGTACAGTATATAAGGTGCTGTGGGCTGTTTTTTCGTTGGACACTAAGTCCTGAATGTCCGACTTTGTTTCCGACAAAAAAAAGGATTCACAGCACAGAGGGTGTAAGCGCACACCCGCGCATTGCTTTAAAAACCCATTCAAATGAATGGGTTTTTAACCAATGCGTCGATAACCTGTCGGTATCCGATGCCGATCCCGTTCCCCGAGATTTTCACTCGGATTGGCAGCGGACGGACTGAAGCGCAGGTGTGAACCCACCCTGAGTCGCAGTACCATATACAGCCTATGGACAAGAGTGGCGCTCTTAATCCATTGCATGCCTCGTATATCAGGCATTTTAATTTGTTGTCTCTATGGCCTTTGTCAGTACTTTTTCACCATGTTTCCTGCACATGGCTCCAAGTGACACGGAGCAGCGCCAGATCAGCCCCAAAAGCTTCATCTGCTGTATGTGTACATTGAAGTGTCCTCCAGTAATTTGTGGTGATCATGATGCCACTACCTTAGGATTTCCATATGGGAACAAAAAACGCATTAACAAATTTTCCTCGGAGGGCCAAATAATGTACATTAAATACAGTCTACATGTTCTGTTATCTGTATGTGAGCAAGTCACCGACACTACAGTATTACAGTCATATGGCCATACAGTGTACAAATAAACATAGTAAGCATTGCCTCATTTAGATTCTAATGCATGCTATAATATATATATATACTGTATATATATACACACTATACACTGAAAATAATATAATGGACAGTGACAGATGAGTAGTACCACCAAATGCCTAATAATACTATTTAGTAACTCCATCCAGTGCTCATATAATACTGATATACAATGTTCTTATAATACCTCCATACAGTGCTCATATAATACCACCATTCGGTGGTTGTATGGTCATATAATACTGACATACAATGCTCATATAATGCCACCATACAGGATTAGCATAATATTGAAATACCATGCTCATATAATACTGACATACAGTGCTCATATAATCCACAATTTAGTATTCATATATTACTGACATATAGTGCTCATATAATATTGCCATACAGTGCTCATATAATACTGCCATACAATGCTAATATACTACTGACATGCAGTGCTCCTATAACACCCTCATATAGTGCCGATATAAGGCCACCATGCAGTAGTCATAAAATACCGTATCTGTATGCTGTAACTTGTGCTACACCCGTTAAGCTGCCACAGGTCTCCTGCCCTATTACTGCACCAAACATCAAGGTCCCCCCAACATCCATAAGCCGGAGACCGCCATCAGAATCTGTCCGGGGAACCTCCTGTCTTGCTACCACTCCACCATCTTTCGAGAACTGCTCAGTATGAATGGTTTGTCATCTTGGGATGAACCCTGATCCTGAAGGTTTATGAAACATTAATGCCGCGGCTCTCGAGGCTTTCATCTTCGCCGTCTTCCTCTGTTTCATGTCCTATCACACTATGCCTTCGCATTTCCTATTAGAATCATAATACCGAGCATTAAAGGCTTCCACAGGAGGAAAGGCACAAAGTGAACGTTTTGTCATGGTGTTAACTCCATAGGTGCCAGATAAGGACTCTCTCGTAAGCCCCCCATCCACCCCCATACACTCTCCGCCTTGGTTTTAGGAAAACCATAAGACACATTGGACGCCTTAAGCCAAATGCATGTGGTGAAATGTCAAACGCTGTCTGCAGCTCGATATAATTGGAAAAGGCCAGAGGTGGAAATCAAGGCAGTGACTGTGAATAGTGAGGAAGTGTTACAGATGGAGCGAGCTTCGCTTCTGCCCCCTGGGCCATGGCAAGAACAACCCTCAAAGCAGATCATTTATAGACTAGGAGCAGAGGGCTGGGGTAGAACGTCTCGCTTTCTGCCTCTCTGACTTACATAGCGATGGGGTTGTACACATCGGCCATGGACGTCTGTACACACAGCTCGCCGGGTCTTTGCTGGGATTTGCCTGCGGTTCTTGGAGAGGATTTCGTCAGTCGGGTAATGGACTGGCTAATGAATTCCTCGTCTGCTAATAAATGCGGAGGAGAATTAAAAGCCGACTTGACGCTTCGGGAAGAGACGCGCGAGTAATCAGGGCACAACATTTCCTACTCAAGGTCACCAGGTAATAAAACCAAAAAGGCCTTTAACCCCTTCAGATGCTGGCTCTAAGTTTTTTTTATTAAATTAAATTATAGAGGAAATTTTAAGAAAACGTAGTACAAAGGCGGAAACCAATATGGCTGCACTTCCTGTTGTCACTTTTACTGCTCATACAATGGTGATCTATAAGTAGAATTTACGGGCATTTACGGACAATGACCACCGGGGCCGCCTCCTCGCTGTTAATTGTTTTATGATTTATTTAATATGAGACCTGATCCGAGAAACTGAAGATCAATCCCTGCAAATGTAATTGCTTCAATTATGATATTGCTGTTGTCTTCTATTACAAGGTTCTGGGCCAAAAAATCTTTCCATTGGCCGCGAATCTGATGATGTGACTATTAACTCCGTAAATGCTGGCCAGAACTGACATCGAGAGGAATGCGTGAGTCTGTCATCGATGCAGCAGTGTCCTGCCCGACAACCCACGCGTGAGAGCCTCAGTCCTCGTAAAGCCTTCTACTAAAAACTAATAAAATGTCCTCTTATCGTCCTCGATCTGCTTCCCGGGACATGACATGGTCCAGCCGTGTCATAAAAAGAAAGAGGAATTTCTCTGGCATTTACGACCAATTTAGCCGCAGCAAGTGAAATATTCAACGACTAAAGTAAAATCCTGTCTAGAGTGATGGAAGGACACCGATTCATTTCTAAAAATACAGGAACCATCACAAGTGAGGTAATGGGCTAGAATCCAGAATGGAGAATGTCGTCATACTCATCCGGGCCCCATACTGAGATTGTGAAGAAGAAGGTTGCTGCTAGAGAAGGGTGAGCCCTGCAGGATTCATTTTGCAAGGTTCGTCCGCCTGTTTCATTCAGGCCTGAACTGGAAGTGCTGTTATCAGGGTTTATTCTATCTTTTCTGCTGCCTGAGGCGAAAATTGAAATGTCGCCCGCCCAATAACTTGGGATGTTTGTGCTCCCAGACCTTCTACTACAGACATGGTTGAAATTGTCTACTAAATCAAACATCTCCAACCTCCTCCCTGACATTCCTGCTATACAATTGCACTATTTTTATTTATACCATTCAGTGATCACGATAAATATTGTGTTCACTTTATTGTAAGTTGGTATGTCTGAAGTCGACATTGGGACTGGTGGGGGTTTCTTTAGTTATGCTGTTAATGGCAGCTAGGGTGAAAGTGGAGACAGCAGTGCCATCCTCTCAGGGCCTCTGCAATCTGCCGTCTAAGGCAAGATGCTCATCCCGCCTCATGGCAAATGCAGTCCAGACAGTTATTATACTCTGGGATTTCTTCAGATCCCAGAATTTAATAAGTGAAGGCCCAGGGGAGGTACAGAAACATAATAAATACTGATGCTCACTTTCCCTTCCTCTCCTGGGCTCCCTTGTAGCATCCACCACTGCCATAGGGTCCTCTTACAGCCTCTTCTGGCCTCTTGGGTGACATCACGGGCTATAGGGGACCGCATAGGTCTATGAGTGGGCCACAGAGGTCACAGGGGGCAGGCCAACATCATGGGCCCAGAGCATAATAGTGATTTGTGGATGGGGAGTCCTTAAGTTTCCAGTTTGAGTCAAACCCGAAACTTTTTGAAAAATGTAATCAAATTCAGTTTCTTCTGAATTAGTTTGCTCATCTCTAGTTGTGGGGACAGGCATAGAGGGGGTTAAATTTGTGATGGGTAGGACATAACTGCTTTGTGCCAATATAATGGCAAATGTGAGATTGTATCATCTTGTGTAGGCTAACTAAAGTATATAGGTTGGGGTTTTTCCAGATTGAGGGGTTTTGGCAAGCCATAAGGCGTGTACAGGAAGTTCTCCATAAGTTGGCCGTGGACGAGGTCTAGTCGATGTAGACTACCAGAATGATTGTAGTGAAAATTCTGAGATCCAGCTACTATCTGTGCCAACGCCTTATCACCTTTCTCCAACATTATCCATTGCCACCTGAAGGCCACTTTGTTTTCACTGTAAGTCTACTCCCTTGATGGGTAAGTAGCTCTGTAAAGTGACGTATTTACGAGTCAAATCCTCCAAAATATCTTACCCCATGAAAATTTTTGCACCAGAATGCCTGGTGAGTAGGTCCTGGCATTCCGAAATATGGCATCATGCCATCACACCAACATTGGAGTAGTGATGGGCGAACCTTGAGAGATCTGTTTTGCGAGGTTTGCTTGCAATTTTCGGTTCATGATGTTTTATCAAAGCATCGTGACGTCAACACTCCGCACCTGACCATCCAGAGTCTGTTTGCCGTAATTGCATGTCCACATGTAACCACTGTCCCAACATCTCCTCAGAACAGCCTAGTATTACAATAGAAGATAACACCTCCTAACAGTTAGCTCAGAAGAGCCTAGATGGTGGGCAATTCGTAGAAATTACCATCCTGCTTCTCTTAGTCCAATGACGCGCCCTCTCTCAAGGTCTGTCAATTGGCCAAAATGTCTTTGAGTGCGTTGCAGAGTCAGGTCTAGCAGTCAATGATCTATCACCAAGAGGTACACTACCCAAAAGTAACCTCTGAGAGTCTTTTTCCTAGGGCATCAGGGGAAACAATTTTTTGTCCTGTTGTGACAAGATCCAGGACCACACCTGTCATAATTTATATATCTGCTTGAGACATAACTATGAGTTTTACAGTACTCCAAGATTTCCAACTGGGTATGGTTTTTTTTTTTTTTTTCAATATGCGCATTATGGATGTCACCAAGGAGTTAAACTTCTATCTTCTTTTCTCATTTTAATTATATTGAAGCAATAGCAAGACATTTGGCTGTGACGGTGGAGATCCCCTATAAGTACAGTAAGTAGCGGCTGGAATCATTGGATATGACGATGTAAAACTTTCCTGTAAGTTCCAGACTTTGTGATAGTTCTGCCTGCGCCATATGGTATTAACATATCGAAAAGCTTGCAGTGACCTACTTCTCATCGTAAAGCTGGACGCTGCCGCTAAGGAGATTGTGACTCATACAGATCACCCCTTTGTCATTCTCCGTGCGTGAACTTTGATATTTGTCTGTCCCTTATCTTGTAGAGTGGAGATGAGTATTCACCAAGCCGAATACCTGCCCCGTGCTGAAATATAAATCTACAGCATTCTCCATTCACAACCAGATGACTGCGGCGTAGACTTGTCTGCAAAAGTTCTAACCCAGTGCAGAGACAAAGTGTAGAAAGAACTAAATATTCCAATATATATCTGGTGAATTCCAATATATATCTGTTAAGACATAGACTTCCATATATACTGGTGTATATATATATATATATATATATATATATATTTACAAGACATGAACATACATATATACCAATATATATATATATATATATATATATATATATATATATATATAAGACATAGACATCTATACAGTGGCGTAACTAGGAATGGCTATGCCCCAAGGCGAACATTTGACATGGGCACCCCCCCCCTCGGACCGCCCCCTCCATCCCCCTTCCCCGCACAAACCGCATTCCTGCACACACTGTTATGCGCCATTGTGGCCCCTACACACACTATTATGCCCTTTAGTGGCCCCTGCACACAGTACTATGCCCCATAGTGGCCCCTGCACACAGTATTATGCCCCATAGTGACCCCTGCACTATGTCCCGGGCCCTGTGGCAGCCGCTACCGCAGCTACCCCGGTATTTACGCCCCTGCTTCCATACATACTTGTGTGTATATCTATATATACAGTATGTATATATATCTATATATATATATATATATATATATATATATATATATATATATATACACACAAGACATGGACAAACCATATATTTTAAGACATAGACATGCATATATACCTGTATATATACAAGATATGGACATCCATATATACCCTATATATATATCCATACCATATATACCAGTAGATAGATAGATAGATAGATAGATAGATAGATAGATAGATAGATAGATAAAGTGGCTTGCAAAAGTATTCATAAAACTTGAACTTTGCTATTCACAGATGCGCCATCCAATCTGGCTGAGATTGAGCTAAAAAAGTATGGGCAAAACTCTCAGTCTCTAGATGCGTAAAACTGGAAGAGACAGACCCCAAAAGACTTGCAGCTATAACTGCAGTGAAAGGAGGCCCTACAAAGTAATACAAGACATGGACATACATATATACTAGTATACATATACACGATATGGACGTCAGAGACCTCTGAGGCCTGTGATTGGTCTGTGTCTTGGTGCAAAATGACACCGATATAACATCACGTGGCTTACGCCGATGTCATTTTTCATCATGACGACGATGTGAACGCTGAGGCCCAATCACAGGCCTCAGCAGTCTCTGATGTCATTTGAGACGTCCCTAAAACAGGAAGAGGCCGAAAGACGGGCACCTGAGCCCAGGAGAGATGAGTAACACTGTTTATTATATTTAATCCCCTTGGGCCTCCGATCATTATCCTCTGGGGTCTGAAGAGACCTCACAATATAATAATAACAATTTCATTTAAGACCTGTCAGTCCAAACAAATCCACTGGCCGAACCTCACATGATGGATCTTGCAAGGTTCACCCAACAAATACTCTCAGTGTCGTCTGCCGGCCTTCGCTCTAAAGGTATAGTATGGAGGCAGCCGGACAGACTCCTTTGCCTCTTGTAACAGCTGAGTGGGCCCCCTTCCCTCTTTGGGCCCCTGTGTAGCCGAAATGGCTGCACATGTGATATATCCGCCCCTGTCCCAGCAACATAGTTGCCTATACCGATTACAGTACAGTACAGTATGTGGCTGGGAGGCTTGCCAACTCTGTAGGGGTTTTCTTTGCAGCAGACACCTTATTTACATCAGAGACTGGATTACAATAGAAGATAACACCTTTGGACCCTAGTGAATGTGCCATTAGAACGTGATATTTATGGCACCAGTGTCTTCTTATATGTCACACGGGTTTTGGCCCCCCTCTAATACCAGGGTCTTGGTGAGACTATATTAAACCTCCTGATCTTGCTTGCTCTCCGCCATACTTTACTACCTTCGCCTCTCACCTATAAATACCAATCCTACTGTATGTTTATACCCAGCTACAGTAATTGCATGTGACGCACCACAGGAAGCTGCAATATTAACTCTGCGGGCTCCACATAATTACATGCAAATCACTTGTATCTCCTGATGGTTACAAGACAGAAATAAAACATCGCTTGTGGTTTTTTTATGGGATCAACATAAAACTGGTGAGAGGGTCAAGACCAGACAAGACGCTGCCTCAACAATCTGCATAATTCACAGCATGATCACTTGAGGAGACAGAGATGTCCCTGAACCCTCTCACAGGTACAGTATGTGATCTATAATGCCAAAAGTATTCACACTATGACTTTGCTATGACCCAAAGTTGAGGTCACGATTTTCCATGGATCATCCTTCAGATGTTACTACAACTTGCCTGAACTCCGTCTTTGTTAAGATCATTGGATTGGACATAATTGGGAAGACATCCACCTTGCTAGATAAGGTGCCAAGGCCATCAGAGCATAAAATCAAGTCGTGAAGTTCAAAGAGTTGTCTGAAGATCTTCAAGACAGGATTGTCTTGACGCAGAGATCTGGGAAAGGATACAAACAAATTAGTTGAGGAACGTGGTGGCCTCCATTATTCCTAAATGAATAACATTTTCAAGAGCTGACCTTTTGGTCATTCTACGCTCCTCAGTCAAAAAAGTGACCAAGAACCGGTTGGTTCTAGCATGGAGAAACTGCACGTGTCCACCAATCAGGCTTTATGGTAGAGCGACAGAAGAACATGGCTGGCCACATGAGCTCTCAAGACTGAACTTTTTGGGGTACCAGACCCCACTCATCGCCTGACTACATGGATGTGATGTTACAAAAGTGAGAGGCTATGATGATGTGATCACATGTGCTGGCTTTTTGGGGTAGGGAAGGTAGTAGTTTTTGGTTTGGGGATTTTTTTAATTCCATTTCCTTTGCAGTAAATAATAAGTTTATTCCGTCTTTCCCTGTCTCATGTTTGTATTTCTGCTGTGTTATAGTCTTATGCCTATGCTGACCTATCTATCAAATATTAGTCTATTATCTATCTATCTATCTATCTATCTATCTATCTATCTATCTATCTATCCATCCCATATCTACTGTCTATCTATCTATGTACCATCTCATATCTATCTATCTATCTATCTATCTATCTATCTATCTATCCCATATCTACTATCTATCTATCTATCTATCTATCTATCTATCTATCTATCTATCAATCATCTCATATCTATATATCTATCTCATATCTATCTATCTATCTATCTATCTATCTATCTATCTATCTATCTATCTATCTATCCCATATCTACTATCTATCTATCTATCTATCTATCTATCTATCAATCATCTCATATCTATCTATCTATCTCATATCTATCTATCTATCTATCTATCTATCTATCAATCATCTCATATCTATCTATCTATCTATCTATCTATCTATCTATCTATCTATCTATCTCTCTATCTCCCCCTATCTCCGCCATTTGTACATCTGCTGTGATATAAATAGTATTACACCACTGCTGACCTTGATTTTTCCACTTGTTTTTATCTGATTAACCTATTTCTCGGAGTACTCGGCTGCAGTTTTCTGCGTTGTCGCCGGATATGTGTCACGTTTAATATTTCATTGCTGGATCCTCTGCAGAGCCATTTGCTCTCTCCTTTGTGCTCACTCTGATAGATCCTGAGTCTTCTCTTTATGTCACATCTCCAGTAACAATGACTGTATGTATTTGTACCTCAGCAGTCACCGCCTGCGCCTCGCACCCCATTACCTGCCATCTTGAGCCTGTCTGCTGGATATTTCGTGTTCTGGGGACTCCAGCCATGCATCTCTGTATCATCGGCTTCCTCCATGGAGCTCGTGATTATTTTGACTACTTGTCCTCTTTGTGTCGTGTCATATTGTGTCTAAATTTCCAATATGCTTGACTACGAAATTGTTGAGCTTGTCCCCTTCCCACCCCCATTGCCTCTCTTTATGTCATGGTGGCCACAACACAGGATGGGGCACATCCCAAACAGAAGAGTAACCTGGGGCCCAGTGCAAAACAGGACCCCCACCTGCCTTATATCATTTATAAAGGTGGGAACTTCTACTGTATGTGTCCTCTAGGGTCCGAATGCAGCCGTTACCTCTCCACTCTCCATATATTTAGATATGTAGGAGGGAACACTAGGATTAAGAGTTTGGAGAAGAACCGGGGTATGGTACCAGTGCTTCAAAGTCTTGTATTGAGTCTCATGAAAAATTATGCAAGTAGAGGATTTAGCTGCACAAAACCATATAATCTACCATTGAGCTCGTTGGATCTGTTTACCCAGGGCTTCAGTCCAACGAGTCATGTATTTGTAATTCGGGGGAGACCGTCCCTTCGGAGAGGATAGCAATCAATAAATGTCTGAAACCAGACCTTTTGTGGAGGTGCCTGCCCGACACAACTTCTCAAAGACAGCAGGGATGGAAACCCGCAGAGCCCCAAATGTGGTAAACATAAAGTGGCCTACTTGTTGGTGGTGAAACCATTCTGAGCAAGGCAAGTGCAGAGTTGAAGTGAAATAGTCAAAGGGTCTGAGCTCAAGGGAAGCTGAATCCGTTTTGGTTTCCCAAGAAGGACTGTCAGTTCACTGAAGTATAAGATTACATGTTCCAATAGCTGCCTATGAAGAAGGGAGGAAGAAACAAGTGAAAGAAAGAAATAGACAAATGTAGGCTGCTTATAGGCTGTGCCTTCCATTGGAGATATCATAGTAGTTGGTCTTCATGCAGAAGGTCAGGGAGAACTGAAAATTAGCAAGCAGAGGGAAAACTGCTAAAACATACAAAATACACACATATAATGGTCAGAAATAGCGTCACTAGTGTTACACCTAAAATTTAAAATAGTGAGAGTGTTATGTAGAGATGCGTGGACCGCTTCGTCATGAGCCGGGTTCAACCTGAATATTACACACTGTTCAGTTTATAAGGAAACTGAACAAATGGCGATTCATCTGGGATGAACTAAAATGGCCGCTGCGACATGCATTGCGGTCAATTATTATACTCTGGGGTTTCTTCAGACCCACAAGTATAATAGGTGGAGGCCCAGGGGAGATGATAAAAAATTGTAAAAACATTTATGCTCACTTTCCATAACCTATTTTGGGTCTCCTCGCAGCGTCCAGTGCTCTCCTTATGCGACGTCATGTGTCCGGGGTCACCACAGAGGCCTGCGATTTGGCCACAGCAGTCACATGGCCCCAGAGTATAATAATTTCACTTGTTTGACCCGCAAATGAATCAGGGACCCGAGCCACACGAACCAGAAACTAAACAAATCTCGGGAGGATCTCTAGTGTTTTATTAGCGTTTATACAAAAGTAATGTGGTTTTTCTGTGGTCAAAGAAATTGTGGCAAATAAAGTTTACCATAAAAACATCTCATGTCAATACACCCATGGGGCATACCTGACTGGTGCAACCTCTAATAAGGGGCAACCAGAGGCGTAACTTGAAGCTATTAGACCCCAGTGCAAAATCTGTAGGCCCCCCTACTACTTTGTGTCATGTAGAATAGTAGTGTATGTTATGTTGTGGTGGGTCCCAGGGCCCGGTAGTGACTCTTACCGCTGCCCCGAGGGCACCTATAGCTAAAGAAGACTGTTTTGGGGACATCTATGGCTGGTGCATTGAGAAACAGAGATAGTGGATGTTGGCGAATGTATCTAGGGGGCATCAGTGGCTGATAACAGCAGGGGGCATCCTTTATGGCTAGCAGGAGTTTATAGTGTTCACTAGTATGAATATTGTGGTGTTTGCAGCAATTTAAAGCAGTATATACAGTATATATATATATATATATATGTACTACACAGCAGCTGGGATTGCATTTGGCCACAAGCGTTGTCATACACTCCGAGAGCTGTAGAGGAATAATATATGGAAAATCTACAAGCGAACAGTCGTCCTTGTGTGTATAAATAGCTCATTGAAGTCACTGCCCCCTCTTCCTCATTCCTGCAGGCCGCTCTCTTTATAATATTGCTCGCCCCCCTCTGCGCCCCTCATCTCAGTGCCCGACTGAGCTGTCACAAATCCCCCGCAGCCACATGATGTCCCCTGCACGCTCCCATTTATCACATAGCAGAGTAGGGTAAGAAAAAGAAGGTGACTGATCTCCAGGAATTATGAATTTATTTTACATGGTGATGTAGCAGAGCTGGATCTGACGTGGATCTGCGGTGTTGCTACATTTGATTTTGATTTTTTATAAAATTTTTTAGTTTTTTTTAGAAAAAAAGAGGCCCGAAGAGGACAGTATTTAAACATAGAACATATTTAAGAAATGACCGACCCCCCCCCCCATCCCATTAACTTCCATAAAAGAAATAGCTTCACATAACTGATGGGACTCTGAACATAGAGACTCCCATCGATATAATCACAAAGTTAGTATATTCTAAACCCAGGGTTGACCTGAGACAGTCCTGGCCAAAAATGGAGAGGTGGAATTTTTTTCAATTGGCCGCTATCTATTGGATTATTCCAACAGGTAGCGGCCAACACTTTACTCACCAATCCCCGCTCCTGTCCAGTCCAACCTCCGTTTCTTCCTCCAGAGGACACTGCAACGTTCGTCAAAGTCCGTGTCCTGGAGGCAGAAGTGTAGGACAGACAGGACAGAAGCAGAGATCGGTGAGTAAAAGATCTGCCGTTACCTGTTGGAATAATCCAATAGATAGCGGCCGAACCTGTGCGGCACCAGGGGAGGTGAGTGAAAGCAACAAACAGTTATACTCATCTCTCCTCTGCATTCGGCAGTCCCCAGGCATCCTCTTTAGGCCTCTGGCTGATGCCACGCACCCCAGGGTCACCGTCACAGGGTCACCCTGTGATTGGACCTCAGTGGTCACATATGGACATCATGGCACTTTGACTTAATATCATTACAATGGTGCATCCCACGTGACCGCTGATATCCAATCACAGGCCTCAGCGGTGACTCCGGGGTGTGTGACTTCAACCAGAGCTCAGAAGGGGCCCAAAGAGGACACCTGTGGACAGATAGTTGGCCAGACCTACTGAAATCGGCAGGTTTGGGCAACTCTTATGTAATGTGTATGGGAACCTTAAAGTGGACCTATTAGCACATCTGGAAAGCTCAATGATATTCTGTCACCCTAAACATTTTGATGTTTTGTTTATCCAAATCCCTACAGATATAAGCCTTTTCAGTTTCACCATTGATGAAAATCAGGGTATACTAGCCAAGTGGGTGTATCACTGCATGACATACAGCACAGAGAGACCCCGCCCCCAGAGAAACCACAATGTTACCACCCGTTTGGCTAGTTTAAAGATGGCCATACACCTTCAATACCTTTCAGCAGAATACTTGTTTGGACTACTAGTACTACTACAATATCCCTTGGTCTGATGTATGCCTTGTTGGTCAGAGGCTGAAGTCAACCAATAGCAATGTAGATAGAACAATTACAGAATGCATGGACATGTCTTTGAGAAACCAACTAGATGAAACTTTTTGAAAAAAAACTCCTTCAGTATGTTAATGAAACAAAGCTGACCTTACCTGTACATAAAGATAGTAATAGCCATCATTTTACTCATATTTTCCCGTAGCTGGTTTAATATCACATATACAAATCAGCCAAGTACTAGAACAGAAGTGGGCAAAGCCTTTTTATTGAGTTCATATGGACAAACAGATGGTTAGATGTACTGAGTGCTACCGAGCTGAGGCAAAACACATAAGAAATACCATTTCACCTTCACAATGATATGGTATTGTGATTGTGTCATTTCCCGACTAGGAAATATATGTATCAAAAATGATCTTCTACCAATGACGGCGTTGACTCTATTTACATTTTTGTATTACAAGTTGTCACCTACAGAACCATACAAATGTATAAAGCTGTTGAGCTTGTTGTTCCGATTCGATTCTGGTGGTATTTCCTCTAAGGCGAGCACACTACAGGTGTCTATACATGCCGAGCACTGGTCATAATAAGAAATGGTCACAATTTGGTGATGATTGTCTCTGACAGGAAGTGTTGAAGCTTTGTGAACGTTACCCTCATGTAAACCTTTGTAGTTAAGAGCTGGAGAAGAATGCACATTCAGTAATGGTCACGGCATAGTACATCTCTGGTCAATTTACAAGAAAATCTTACGTGTGTTTTTTTTATACAATGTCCATTCAAGTAGAGGAGTAATTTCCAACATCTTTACCACAGAGGAACTCTTGACAAAAATTTTCCTTTCAAAAAGAGCCCCTACAACCATCCCATCCCTACTGTATAGGTAACTTGATGGTGGTGTCTCATGGAGAGCTCGTCCAACGGATTCATCTCTACCATAAAGGTGACCATACATATCAGACAGATGTAGATTCCTGGTTGAAGAACTGTTGAAAGAGCATTTTTCTGGTGAACTCATACACATTTTACTCCATATTGGCTATTACAGTCAGTCAGACACCTGATGCAGGACGAAGGATTGTGACTAACGACAGACTTATTGAAAATTTCACCCAACAAACAATTGTCTTGGTTGAAATCTTTTGATTAATTTTATAATGTGTATGGCCACTTTTATGGTGAATTTTAGTTGCTGTCTCCTCGAAACCTAGAAGCACCCTATCCTTCATGTAAAGGTGGTTTAAAGGTGATGTTTCTTGTGGAACCCTTAAAAATACTGCAACTTTTTGCTGGGGCTTTTTCCTGGTGAACCACCCTATCCTTACTGCAAAAGTGGCTTATGGGTGCTGCCTTGCAAACCCCTAAAACCACCTCATCTATACTGTAAGGATGACTTGTTGGTATTGTCTTCTGGAGACCTCTGAACCAAACTCCATGGAGTCCAGGAACACTGTTTGGAAAGCAGCAGTGTACAGTAGTCATATTTTTGTACTGCATTTCTACCCAACAGGTTGTCATGACTTTATAATAACCATGGTAATAAATATACTGAAAAACTAAATCAAAAGACAGTTCACCATAAAGCATCATCCCTTGGGATAGGCACTGAACAGTGTGTCTCTCAGAGTCCTGGTCAAGTCATGATGTCCAAGGTCCATGGCGAGGAACCATTAAGAACAAGTTACAAGATGCCCTCATGCCTTTCTGTAACTTTTAACGCTTCATGCATACTGGCAGCTGACAGCCTCCTATTGATATTGGTGTACTTACACCTCAACAAGTTCCAAAATGTAGTCCTTAAATCCCTGTTGAAGAAGGCATAGATTAATGGGTTTATGAGTGAGTTGGTGTAGCCCAACCATAGAAGTGTCCTCTCCAGTCTGAGGGGCATGCAGCTACACCTAATGCCACAAATGAAAGGCCTGGCCGTGGACAGCAAGAAGAATGGAAGCCAACAGAAGGTGAAGGCTCCAACAATTATCCCAAGAGTCCTAGCTGCTTTCTGCTCTCGTTTAAAGATGGAGATGTTCTTCCTGTCTTGGCGTATGAGTTTGGACAAGGTGGCAAACTCTTCAACCGCTTTGTTCTTTTTGGAGCTTTTTTTAGGAGCAATTTTATCTTCCAAGCAATAAATGCCTTCTTGTTCAATAAGTCTTGGGATGTTCACGAATTTGTGCTTCTCGGCACTGATTTTTGCTGCTACAAAGATTCGCTGATACATAATGAGCATGACAGTCATAGGGATGTAGAAGGCAACTGCAGTAGAGTAGACGGTATACCCAAAGTCCTGACTTATGAGACACATCCTCTCCACAGTGACATTTTGAGCCCATCCAAACAGTGGCGGGAGAGTGATAGAGGCAGAGAGAAGCCAAACTATAAACACCATCTTAGCCATCAGTTTGCCATTCTGTCGCGCTGGATAGGTAAGTGGTCGCGTTATCCCAAGGTACCTGCAGAAAACAAAATGATAGAGTCTATTACATGAGACATCGGTAGACATTACACAATGAATCAGAAATACAAAACTAGTAGTTGTCCCGTATTGAAAAAGATTTTTTTTATTCCAAAAACAGCACCTCATCTGTCTCTGGGCTATGTCTGGTAATTCAGCTCATGCCTATCCAAGTAGATTGGACTCAACTGCACACCAGTTTGGGCAAAATCAACTTTTTGAATAGATTAACAATTTTTATGGAAATTAAAATGAGTGACAAATGCACCAGAATGTATCCAATGTGGCACTGTCCAAACCAAGACTGTGATCGTGAAGTGGAGCTAAGCTGCAATAACCCTGCTCGGCCACTACACAGAGAATGGAGCCGTGCTTCAAATTTGGTTCTTTCTTCCAGTGGTGAGGGTGCTTTCTATAACCAGGAAAACCCTTTAAAGCGGACATTTCACCATTTCCACCAATTCAAGTTCTTACCAACAGTCAATAGACTCGGCTCTACCGATTTCAGCACAGTTGGAATTTCCTGAGTTCCTGAGCAACAGGTGCAGTTAGTTTTGGTGCCTGATGAGCTATTTGTTTTGTAATGTCAGAAGGGCGGTGTCAGGCAGGGAATGTGATTCAGAGCACCAATCAGAGGCAGCCACTGTCAGAGCTCAGAATTACACCCCTTGCCTGCTCCTGCCTGACTCCGCCCTCCTGACAGTACAGAGACTAAATAGCACATGAGGCACCAAAACTAACAGCACCTACTGCTCAGGAATGGTGGGGGCTAGAGAAAAATTCCAACTGTGCCAGAATCAAGTGGAGCAGTGGCTATTAAGAGATGTAAAGAGATGGACTTGTTGGAAGTGGTGAAAGGTCCTCTTTAAGCCTATGTTCAAAAGGACCAGTCTCCTCTCCTTACATATGTTTTAGTAAATAGATGTCATTCTCATAAAATAATTCTTCAGCATCTTTTCTTAGAGCTCTGTACTGTGCCGTCCCTCTTCTCTGTTCCTCATAGAAATGTATAAATAGACAGCTGAGTGATACTAATTGGGGGTGTGCCCCAAACTCCAAACACAGAAGGACACTGTCCAAGCAGTTCTGCCAGTGCAGGAACTAGAGATGAGCAAACCAGATTGTAATAAACCTGCCCCCATGGTATGGAGGCCGAGGGGAGGTGTGAAAAAACAATAAGCAGTCATACACACCTTGCCTCAATGCTGACGTCACCAAGGAGGTCAGCAAAGGCAAGAAGACACGCAGGGAGATCACTGATCACCTTGAGGATCCCCCCAAGAACATCTTGGACACTCCTTAATAACCAGGGTCTTTCAGGCCCATATGAAAGGCTGGAGTCCTCGGTGGGTGATACTAGATAACAGAAGCTCTCTAAGAAAATTTTAGATAATTCTAAAAACTTGCTCTACAATGATGATGGTCAATGATCCTTCATGTACCGTATAATGGACTCCTGTAGGATTTATCTTTTCTTACACTTAGGAGGACCTTATTATCCTGTCTGAAGCCTGAAAACGTCCTTACCGCATAGACACTGGACTATCTGCTGCTTCTCGGTAGGACAGATATCAAGTTATCACTACAGGGCAATGGGGTGCAACCTGCAAGTCTTCAGCTGTCTTCAAACTACAACACTCAGCACATAATTGTCAGGGTATGTTGGGAGTTGCAGTCTCGCAACAGCTGAGTAGTCGTAAGTTGCACATCGAGACACAGTTGCTCAACAGATGAGACATGTGCTAGGTCCAGTCAACATTGCCCCAGTGGTCTTTAACCTGACACTCTCCAGATGTGTAAAACTAGATCTTACAGGATAGGAATTCAGCTATAATAGAAGGGATAATATTGTTTGATAGCATTCATATGTCAGTCGGTTTGGTAAGTGGTATCTGGATCATTTTGTGTTTCCAATTTTTTTTTCTTGGTTAAAATTGGGACACAATGACAAACGAGGACATCTTCAACTTGTTAAATCGGTGTAAATTACCTTGGATCATAATGGCCGACCAGAGTACCAAAGAAGCATTCAGTGGGTCCAGGCTCTAATATCATAGTAGGCCTTAAAGGGGTTTACTAGGCAAATAGTATTGATTAAAAATGAATAAAACAGTTTATATTGAGCCATGTTCTACAAGAATTTTCTAAAAAGCTATATTTGGAGTTCACCAGCCTCAAATTATTATTATAAGCCAGTCACGAGCCATCGGCAATTGCCCATGAATCAACTTGATGTCAGTGGCCCTAGGAGGACAACTGAGGCCTATTCACATCATGATGCTTTGACGCAAGCGTTATGATGTCAAGGCACCCCACATGACCATTGAAGCCCAAACATAGGCCTCAGCGGTCCCTCAAAGTCACTGATGTCACCCAGGAGGCCAGAAGAGGCTAAGAACACCAGATGCTGTGGGGGAGCCAAGAAGAAGTGACTATGATTGTTTATTACTTTTTTGCACGTCCCCTTGGCCTTCAGACCCCAGAGAATAATAATATCACTTCTATTTTGAAACGACAAAATGTCGAACGAACCTCGCAAACATTCACGAAACGAATCTTCTAGAGATCCAGCAGAAGACAACCCCATCTAGAGGCAGTCAGTTACCACTGGGTTCTTTTTCTCTGACAATATTTCTTAAATTCGCTTACACGACTGATTTACGCATTGTTTATTGAAAAGTTAATATTTTTCCAAGTAAAACAACCCCGCCAACCATAGTGATCGGATATTTGGTACAGATCTAGCTTCTGAACTCAGCAATTAACTACCAATACTGCTGCGGGAAGTTGCAACTGGCCATACATTTGCAATGTGGAAATATAGGATGACATACATACATTGTAATAAATAGAGGACCCTTGAAATATGTCAACCAAGTGTACCCAAATGAAAGACACTCTCTGATAGCAGCTCTAGTATAGGAACCAAACGTAGGCTACACTTTTACATCCGAAAAACTTGCAAAGTAAAGCAAAGTCTACTAGCAAAGTCTATTTATTCTTGAGATCTGTGTAATCTTAAAATCTATGTATTCTTGAAGGGAACCAGCATAATGACCGAGCCCTGCAGATAGATAGGTTAGGATCACCTGAGCCAAACAGTGCTTTCCCCCTTGTTTTTGTTAATATGCAAATGAGCAATGAGAGTGTTGCCGCTTACCTCTTTGGAGCAATGAAAATGCTCTTGTCTTATTTGCATAGTTTCAAAAACAACTTGGGAAAAGAGTCAGCAATTCACAAGGGAATAACCCTAACCTATCTATCTGCAGGGCTGGGGTGATATACTGGTTTTGGTTACACTAACCTATCTATCTGCAGGGCTGGGGTGATATACTGGTTCTGGTGACACTAACCTATCTATCTGCAGGGCTGGGGTGATATACTGGTTTTGGTTACACTAACCTATCTATCTGCAGGGCTGGGGTGATATACTGGTTTTGGTTACACTAACCTATCTATCTGCAGGGCTGGGGTGATATACTGGTTCTGGTGACACTTACCTATCTATCTGCAGGGCTGGGGTGATATGCTGGTTCTGGTGACAGTAACCTATCTATCTGCAGGGCTGAGGTGATATGCTGGTTCTGGTTACACTAACCTATCTATCTGCAGGACTGGGGTGATATGCTGGTTCTGGAGACACTAACCTATCTATCTGCAGGGCTGGGGTGATATGCTGGGTCTGGTGACACTAACCTATCTATCTGCAGGGCTGGGGTGATATGCTGGTTCTGGTGATACTAACCTATCTATCTGCAGGGCTCGGGTGATATGCTGGTTCTGGTGATACTAACCTATCTATCTGTGGGGCTGGGGTGATATGCTGGTTCTGGTGACACTAACCTATCTATCTGCAGGGCTGGGGTGATATGCTGGTTCTGGTGACACTAACCTATCTATCTGCAGGGCTGGGGTGATATGCTGCTTCTGGTGACACTAACCTATCTATCTGCAGGGCTTGGGTGATATACTGGTTCTGGTGACACTAACCTATCTGCAGGGCTGGGGTGATATGCTGGTTCTGGTGACACTAACCTATCTATCTGCAGAGCTGGGGTGATATGCTGGTTCTGGTGACACTAACCTATCTATCTGCAGGGCTGGGGTGATATGCTGGTACTGGTGACAATAACCTATCTATCTGCAGAGATGGGGTGATATGCTGGTTCTGGTGACAATAACCTATCTATCTGCTGGGCTGGGGTGATATGCTGGTACTTGTGACCCACCCTTTAAGACTTCAGCCCTTCTTGCATCATCAGATTAAGAGGCCTTTCACATGATGGAAAATGAAGAGGAATTCCTCTTCATTTTTGGATGCCGGCTACCCGTAACATCGGCATTCCATCACAGCTTTCCGCCACTGATTAGGCCCAGGTAAATGGCAGCGGGGAGGCTCGAGCCACGGACTCCGCAGCTGAATCAGCCGTGGCACCCACAATAAGATCAAGCAGGACACTTATTTTTTCAGCGTCCTTGAAAACAATGGGAGGCAGAATTT
Organism: Leptodactylus fallax; assembly: GCA_947044405.1. Lineage (NCBI taxonomy): Eukaryota > Metazoa > Chordata > Amphibia > Anura > Leptodactylidae > Leptodactylus > Leptodactylus fallax. Next base: position 1,091,474 of record CAMRHE010000434.1, read on the forward strand.
GCCGCTGATTCCACCCCCAAATCAGTGTCAAATTCCTATGTGTGAACGGCCCCTAAAAGTCACAAAGAGGAATGACAGAAGGGCAATGCTTGCGGCAGAAGGTAGTTGATACTTCAGGGGGGAAAATACTTTTTTGCATGGTTGATCAGACTATTTGTAGGTAGTAATAATGATACAACTTGTGATGTCATCTCTTTAATAATATCATCTTCAGTTTTAATATAAGAAACCATTATATGCGGCGACTACTATACAATAAGGGGTATTTGGAGGAGGGTACATACTTGCTCACACACTGTAGGCGGTGTAAATGATTGTTCTTAGAGGAGTACACATTAGTAGAATCTCACACCTCACCCTGTCCTCGCCAATTGCTTCTGGAGGTGAGAAGTGAGATCTTGTAGGTGATACATTGTGAGAATCCATCGCGCCTGCAGTCGTACAGGTCATGGCATACAAGCAGATTACTGCAGCCTGGTACATGTATAGTAATAATCTATAAAATGCAGTATACGTAGTGCAGTATACGGTAATATAAAAGTGGAAATGGAATGTAACGGCTCCAAAATGTCTTCCAAGCCTATACTAGTGCTGTGTAGGGGCCTATAATAGAAGCAAAAAGATACTTCTATGGCTACAAACTGAGGAGGCGCTACAGAGATAATCATCTTTTTATGAATATGCAAATCACGTGCACTGGGGGTGGGGCTTCATATACTGAATTTCCCTACAGACTGCAGGCAGAGGCTGGTATTATCAATCATGGATAAAGGGTTTGCACTGGGAAGCGATTCCAGAGGACAGTTGGAGCACTTGTGGCGGTTTGTAGGCAAATCTGGCAAACCAGGCTCCGCCCCCAATGCACTTGCAGACTGATTTGCATTTCCATACAAAGATGACTATCTATGAATTGATTCTTTGGTTTATGACCATATAGGTATGTCTCTGCCCCTACTAAAGGCCCCTATATGGCACCTTCATTGGCTTGGGAGCCATTTTGGCTTGATAGACCCCCTTTAATATCCAGTATCTGACCAGTTGTGGTTGGTGTTTCCAGTTGAGGCACCCTTATGGGTTCTGACTAGGTCCCAGTTTTTTATCACATTGACAAAAAATTAGACATTTATGAATAAATGTTACATAGTCGGCCAATCCCACTGAAATCTCTGAATGTCCATCTTTATGTATTCTGGATCAGCAGACGTCACTCATGCTAGGCCCATATACAACAGCTCAGCAGACAGTATCACACATTACATGCTTAGATACACTGGCTCAGCAGACAGTATCACACATTACATGCTTAGATACACTGGCTCAGCAGACCATATCACACATTACATGCTTAGATACACTGGCTCAGCAGACCATATCACACATTACATGCTTAGATACACTGGCTCAGCAGACAGTATCACACATTACATGCTTAGACACACTGGCTCAGCAGACCATATCTCACATTACATGCTTAGATACACTGGCTCAGCAGACCATATCACACATTACATGCTTAGATACACTGGCTCAGCAGACCATATCACACATTACATGCTTAGATACACTGGCTCAGCAGACCATATCACACATTACATGCTTAGATACACTGGCTCAGCAGACCATATCACACATTACATGCTTAGATACACTGGCTCAGCAGACAGTATCACACATTACATGCTTAGATACACTGGCTCAGCAGACAGTATCACACACTACATGCTTAGATACACTGGCTCAGCAGACCATATCACACATTACATGCTTAGATACACTGGCTCAGCAGACCATATCACACATTACATGCTTAGATACACTGGCTCAGCAGACAGTATCACACATTACATGCTTAGATACACTGGCTCAGCAGACCATATCACACATTACATGCTTAGATAAACTGGCTCAGCAGACAGTATCACACATTACATGCTTAGATACACTGGCTCAGCAGACCATATCACACATTACATGCTTAGATACACTGGTTCAGCAGACAGTATCACACATTACATGCTTAGATACACTGGCTCAGCAGACAGTATCACACACTACATGCTTAGATACACTGGCTCAGCAGACCATATCACACATTACATGCTTAGATACACTGGCTCAGCAGACAGTATCACACATTACATGCTTAGATACACTGGCTCAGCAGACCATATCACACATTACATGCTTAGATACACTGGCTCAGCATATAGTATCACACGCTATAGGTTTAGATACCTATGGACCTAGCAGACAGTACATGGCTGTAGTGAGATGACTTTGAGCTCTGTGTATCTTAATCTTTATGAGACGTCTCGCTGTCCTGGTCGGAGTGGGGGAGGGGGGAGTCTTCTGACTTCATATTTGCAGATACTTATCCATGCACATAATGTGACTGTCGTCTTTGCCCGACTCCCTTATTGATTCCCTAATAGATGAGACGTCTTCTTATCACAAGGACTGTCACAAAATCTCATCGATTTCTTCCCATCACAAAATCTCAGCCATTTATTTTCTGTCCAAACCTCATTTATCACTTGGACTTCACAGCCGGCACCGCCATTGACCCCGCTCACATAGACAGAGCAAATATAGTGAGAGATGAAGCCACCGGGGCAGAATTATTATTACCACCTTTAACCCTTGAACAACCAGGCCTCAAAAGAATTTTCCCCCAAAGTCTTGTTAAAGGCAGGGTAGGGGTTAAAACAAAAAAATAAGTGATACTTTCTAGGGCGAGGTCTTGATCCTCCATGTCACTCTAAGGTTCTGGTGCTGCAGTGATAAAATGATTATTTTTGGTTTATTTTTCTATAGACTCCATAGACATAGCTTATTTTTTGTAGGGTGAGTTGTATTTTTTAATGGCCCCTTTTGCGTTACATATAACGTATTTACTAACTGCTATTAACTGTTTTTTGGGGGGAAATGTTTTTTTTTGTCACCATGTTCTCTCTTATTTTCCCATTGACAGAGCTGTGTGAGGGCTTAGTTTTTGTGTGGATATTTGACAACTTCATTGGTATTATTTTTAAGTACATACATATGTATTCTGATTTTGTTTTTTGGGAGGAAGGACGAACAAAAAAGAGATTTTCCTTTTGTTTTTTATTTGTTATATGGTGTTCACTGCATGGATTAAATAATGTATTCATGTTATAGTTCATGCAGTGATGGACGCATTCATACCGATTATGCGCCCTTTTGTTTAAATTATTTTGATACCATAAAACATTTTAGTGGCAAAACTTGGATGTTTTTCTTCTTTTTCATGATATTTTTTTTTCTAATATTTTACTTTTTTTTTGTACCTCTGGGGCCTCGAACACACAAATGACTGATCGCTCCTATAATACACTACAATACTTCTATATTACAGTGTCAGCCAATCAGTGGCTGCATTGATAACCCACCTCAGTCAGTGATTGGCTCAGTGGTTATTTCCTGTGTGTGAACAGAGACCAGGAAGTAGACAACGGTGAGTGACTGGAGCCCCATCTTTTCGTGCATTTATAACTTAATTTGGCGCTCCTACTGCACACTCCCCTGTTTTTGCCTGTTTCCTAACTCCCATGGTACCCCTGGACTTATTTAAGCCGCATGGGTCTGATTGAGCTGCTTTACCCTTTGATTGTTTCTCCTTTTTTTTTTTGTACTGTTATGCTCGATAACCTTTTGTCCTCTACAGGTTGGCTCAACTATTGGGACTATTTGTGCTTCTTATTTTCAGGATTTATACGTTATGGACTCTGCAGCAATGGTTTTGACTGTTTCCTTTGTTTTTGCCTTGTTGTAAAAACTTCAATAAAAAGAGTTTAAAAAAAAAACAATTGGAGTCTGACAAACCCCATTGACTATAATGGGGTCCATCAGGTGTCTGTGGTTTTAAAACTGAAACCGACAGAGGAAAAAGTCCTCCGTACAAACCTTTTTTTCTCCTTCCAATTTTCAGTGAACGCAGCCTTAACAGTACAAATCTTTAATTACCTGTATCATTACTGGCCAGACAAGCCCTTCAGTTTTATACAATGGTTTAATAACATTACTTAAGGCCAACCCCTTTAATATAATGTATATCCTGAATATATGTATAATATATATGTACCTGTCTATAAACATATGATAATCCAGAATCTCTGATCATGAAGTAACTTGGATCCTCTAGAGACTACACATGACATATACCACTGACCACCAGATCCTATAGACTCATTGTCTGAGCCCTCGGGAGTGCCTCAGACTGGACCACAATGCCTCTTTTGAGTGAGTTATGGCCAAACTGTGCCCTCTTTGGGATAGGGTTTCAGTAAACTCTCACACTATGTGAGCCGGGACATGCCCAAATTACCAGGATAGTTGGAAAAAAAATTGAGAAAGTCCTGGAACATTCTGGACAGTTATTAAGTATGAATTATGAAGATATAATGCTAAAATGTTAATGACGAGCCAATGGGCCAACAACTTTCCTACACACAGGGCCCCAGTACACCTTGTGAGGTGCTGTCTATAAGACAATTCTGTGTACACCGCCAGTCAGGGCTAAATTGGTACACCTTGTCAGCCTGGAGCTTACCTCACAGAGGAATGACTAGCATGGATACATCTGTAGCAAACTCTCAGCTGTGAGACATTATTTCATAAGATTTATCAATTTTTGGCTATAAACAAGAACAATTTCAAGTGATGACAGGAAGCAGAGATCTTGACAACTGAGAATAAAATGGTTCAATTATTTGCAAAAAGCTGGAAACCTGCACAGGAGCAAAAGACACAAAACTGTGCAGGAGAAGATACAAAACTGTGCAGGAGAAGAAGATACAAAACTGTGCAGGAGAAGAAGATATAAAACTGCAGGAGAAGAAGATACAAGACTGTGCAGGAGACGAAGATATAAAACTGCAGGAGAAGAAGATACAAAACTGTGCAGGAGGAGAAGATACAAAACTGGAGGAGGAGAAGAAGAAACAAAACTGTGGAGGAGAAGATACAAAACTGTGGAGGAGAAGAAGATGCAAAACTGTGCAGGAGAAGAAGATGCAAAACTGTGCAGGAGAAGAAGATACAAAACTGTGCAGGAGAAGAAGACACAAAACTGTGCAGGAGGAGAAGATACAAAACTGGAGGAGGAGAAGACACAAAACTGTGGAGGAGAAAAAGATACAAAACTGGAGGAGAAGATACAAAACTGTGGAGGAGAAGAAGATACAAAACTGTGCAGGAAAGAAAGATACAAAACTGTGCAGGAAAGAAAGATACAAAACTGTGCAGGAAAGAAAGATACAAAACTGTGCAGGAGAAGAAGATACAAAACTGTGGAGGAGAAGAAGATACAAAACTGAGCAGGAGAAGAAGACGCAAAACTGTGCAGGAGAAGAAGACACAAAACTGTGCAGAAGAAGAAGATGCAAAACTGTGCAGGAAAGAAAGATACAAAACTGTGGAGGAGGAGAAGATACAAAACTGTGCAGGAGAAGAAGATACAAAACTGTGGAGGAGAAGAAGATACAAAACTGTGCAGGAAAGAAAGATACAAAACTGTGGAGGAGGAGAAGATACAAAACTGTGCAGGAGAAGAAGATACAAAACTGTGGAGGAGAAGAAGATACAAAACTGCAGGAGAAGAAGATACAAAACTGTGGAGGAGAAGAAGATACAAAACTGTGCAGGAAAGAAAGATACAAAACTGTGCAGGAGAAGAAGATACAAAACTGTGGAGGAGAAGAAGATACAAAACTGAGCAGGAGAAGAAGACGCAAAACTGTGCAGGAGAAGAAGACACAAAACTGTGCAGAAGAAGAAGATGCAAAACTGTGCAGGAAAGAAAGATACAAAACTGTGGAGGAGGAGAAGATACAAAACTGTGCAGGAGAAGAAGATACAAAACTGTGCAGGAAAGAAAGATACAAAACTGTGGAGGAGGAGAAGATACAAAACTGTGCAGGAGAAGAAGATACAAAACTGTGGAGGAGAAGAAGATACAAAACTGTGCAGGAAAGAAAGATACAAAACTGTGGAGGAGAAGAAGATACAAAACTGCAGGAGAAGAAGATACAAAACTGTGGAGGAGAAGAAGATACAAAACTGTGCAGGAAAGAAAGATACAAAACTGTGCAGGAGAAGAAGACACAAAACTGTGGAGGAGAAGAAGATACAAAACTGCAGGAGAAGAAGATACAAAACTGCAGGAGAAGAAGATACAAGACTGTGCAGGAGACGAAGATACAAAACTGCAGGAGAAGATACAAAACTGCAGGAGAAGAAGATACAAAACTGCAGGAGAAGAAGATACAAAACTGTGCAGAAGAAGAAGATACAAAACTGTGGAGGAGAAGAAGATGCAAAACTGTGCAGGAAAGAAAGATACAAAACTGTGGAGGAGAAGACACAAAACTGTGCGGGAGAAGATGATACAAAAATGTGCAGGAGAAGAAGATAGAACATTGAGGAGGAGAAAATAGAGAATCCTTCAGTAATATATTTAATGCTCATTTTCCATTGATTCTCCCTTCGTTATGCTGTGACTATGGGCTAGGAAATCCTCGTCCAGCTGTGCGTGTGTAATGACCCCCATCATCCAGGGGGAGGGGGAGACCCTGAGCACATCTGGCTGCCGGCTCCGTCTCTTCCCGGGGAGCTTGGAGACGAGCAGACATACTTGTTCCATTCATGGCCATCTGTAGCGTTTCAGCTTCAGTGCACAGAGTAAGAATTTACAACAGTCACATATACGGTAATAATCCGGCATCTGATAATCTAAGATTGCATTATTATACTGGATTACAGAAGACTAAGCAGCCACAGCCAATGGGGAAATTTACTGACATAATAGGAGGAGCACGGTCACCAGCAGCACAGAGTATTTCAGCAAAAGATTGGGGAGTCTGCATGTGACAGCATTGTGATGTAAGGAGAGAAATGAAGAAACGTGAGAGATGGTAAACTGAGAGTGAGAGGAGCATTTAAGGGGAGTCTGTTGCCAAAACCCACCATATGAACCCAGCCCCACAGATAGATAAATTAGGGTCACTTATATCGAACACTGTTTTCCCTTGTGAATCGCCCCTATTATAGCTGTTTTTGTCTATAGAGGTTTTCCAAGATTAGGAGAAAAAAAAAAGGCTGTTTTCTTCCATAAACAGCGCCACACCTCTCTACAGGCTGTGAACGGCATTGCAATTCTTCTCTACACATTACAATAAAGGCCACAAGAGGGGGAAAACCGGCTGGATGACGGGCAAGAAGACCAAATGACCAAAAGTGAGGATATGCGAGTGTTTTTATATATTTTTTAATCTTGTCCGCATCTCCCTAAGCGTCTGAAGGGCCTCAGAGTATAACAATTCGTGAGTGGCGAACCCCAAAAATCTCAGGTTCAGCTGAGCTCGAAATTTTCGGAAAATTTGTAACGAACCTTGTTGCAAACCACTTTGTCCATCTCTGGTTCCTTCTAAGAGCTGCTACAAAAGTATCTCACCCAGCCAACTGAGGCCCGACTCAGAACAGTGCTGTCTATGGGTGGCGCTAGAGAGACAATTTCAGGGAATCCTTAGACAAGACCCTCCAATAGGGAAGCTTTTTAAGCAACCACCGATATTTTGCTTAGAACTTTAAGTAACTATTTGGTTGAGCTGATATAAAAAGGAGGAAGAAAAGAAACGGGCGAATGGACAGAGGTAGGGCGTACAGTATTTGTATGCCTGATATTATAGCGGTATTATTATGGCGGTATTATAATAGCAGTATTATAAAAGATCAGATTTATCATCCTTATCAAGGTAATAAAATTCTCATGCATGGGTTTTATACCTGCAATTCAAAATATGTTATCTAGTGCGGATGTCGCGCATACATCTGGCGGTATTACATTACGGCTGAATGAGTATAATGCAATAAAAGGGTAGTGCAGAGGATTGTTGGCGTGGACACTGCTGGCACCATGCCTGATCAACCACCTCGACCAAAATGTCCATAATAATCCTACATATCTTTACAAATATGATGGAATCTGCAGCGGAGCCTCTAAGGCTAATGTGAACTGAGTCTTGTGCAGATTATGTCGTATCATACTCTTAAAGGGGTTTGCCCGCTATTAATACATAGATCGGTTAAGTATCTGATCGATGGCTGTACAGCTGCTGGGAATCCCAGAGATTATGATATCGGGCCCATGTGAGGAGAGCAGGGATGTGCATGCTCAGCCATCACTGACGGAGATCGCCGCGGTAGAAGTCTCACTAGTGAATTGTGCTTTAGCCATGTATATGCACCACTGATCGAGTCACATGGGGCACTTGCGGACCCCCATTCTTGTGACCATTGGGGGTCTCTTCAGTTGGAACCCCATTGGTCAGAAACTTACCCCAATCCTGTGCTAGCAAGCAAATGTGTCATGGGCAAAATTATGGTGATCTAGAACCTGGGCACTAAATCCCATGGGCTATTTAAAGGGGACCGTTCACCAACCTCTACCAACTCCAATTCTTTGTTTCTTTCACTAGGTGGCGCTCCACTGATTCCGACACAGTTAGAATTTTTTTCTCTAGCCCACACCATTCCTGAGCAATCAGTGCTTTTAGTTTCAGCAACCAATATGCTAGTTACACTCTCGACAGTCAGGTAGGGGGCCCTAGGCTGGAGCAGATAGTCTGAGACCGCCCACCTGACAGTAGAGAGCCTAGATATCACTTCGGGTGCTGAAAGTAACAGCACTGATTGCTCAAGTACAGTGGGGGAAAAGAAAAAAAAATTCCAAGTGCGCCATAATCAGGGGCAGCAACTATCGGAAGATGAAAATAGTTGGAGTTGGGGGAGGTTGTGAAAGGTCCCCTTTAATAATCTACACTTGAGCTGTGTTAAGGGATTGATCAGAATTAGAAAAAACACATTGGCTTCTGTTTTTTGCCAGCACGAGTGCCCCTGCTGCCTACAGGCCATGAGTGGTATGGCAGCACAGACCAATTCACTTCAGTGGAGCCGCAATACCAGACATGGACAGGTGTGGCGCTTTTTCTAGAAGGAAGCTACCATATTTTTTTATTCCTAACCATGGACCGACTGGTATTCTTTATTGGTCAGTCGCCCCCTTTCCCCCAGGCCGGTACATACTCCAAATTATTCTAAATGGCACTGGCATTAAATGATAAATGCCTGCAGTGCACACTACAAAGATGACAGAATTCTAGGGCACTACTTAGAGACAAAGTATCCCTTATGTAGGCATGCTGGGACTTGTATTTGCATCCATACTTGCCAACATTTCCATTGGTAAAATAGGGATGTTTAAAGACTATGTGTCACCAGAAAATGATCTATTTTTCAAACCAATTTTTTAGGCTAAACATATTTTTTTTAGAATTTTTGAATTTTGTTTTACATTTTCCATGTCCGTATCTATATTTGAAAAAAAACATACGGTGTCCTACAATTTTCACTCTGACTGCTAAGCCTAAAAATAGACTCTCGTGAATTCTTAGGCGTTTTCTTTACAGCAGTTACTTTATTTACATCACAGACTGGATTACAATAGAAGAGAGCACCTCTATAGATAACACCACTGAACCTGCAATTTTAACTCTGACCGCTAAGCCTAAAAATAGACTCTCGTGAATTCTTTAGGCGTTTTCTTTGCAGCAGTTACCCTAGCTACATCACAGACTGGATTACAATAGAAGAGAACACTTCTATAGATAACACTACTGAGCCATTATTGCATCCAGTACTGACAATAGATGATGTCATACCTTATCTCCTTCCCCTCCCTGCATAGAACATATTTAGAAAAACTCTCCTATAGACCTGAAAGGGGTAGATTTATGAACACTAGTGTTATCATAACCCCGGTGGAGGGTGTGCCAAATATATGAGGAGGCACACACCTCCTTATAAATAAAGGGCACCTTCCACCAGGCCGTGCATCTGGAAAGAAATGTGGCCCAAAACCGGCATAAATTTGCCGCATCTTTGATTTTGGCCAGATTTTTGGGAAAGTGGTGAGAGTGGTGCAACAATAGTAAAAGTCGCAAAAAAAATTTGTGTAAAAAAAATTTGCAGTTTGCTTTATGCATTGAATGGTAGAAAACTGGCATACAAGGCATAATAAATCTGCCCCAATGAGTTGACTCTAGACTATTGCTGCCTATGGCCATGACTATGCTGTAAAGCATACCCCTAAATGCTGTTAACAGAGCTCAGGCAAGATGGCCTCCCCCATAATCATGTACAGAAAATAATATTAAAAAATCTAAATTCATAAAATAACAGAATAGAAAAAAAGTGATAGATTTCACAGTTTTTTTTTATCTGGTTTTAATAAATAAATTAAAAATTGGTGATACGCTCCTTTTAAGTCTTGCCCCTGCCACGCCCATAAAATGGGTGGGATCAGCAACTTTTTGGTAGTGTTTTTTAAATCATGATCCTTATCTGTTCGGGATATGCCCAAATTTGCCAGAATTGTTTCTCAGAATTTTAGTTCTGTGACCCTTAAGGGCCGCTCACACGTAAAAATTTGATGCTGATTTGGGGACGGAGTCAAGAATGGGCCTAATCAATGTCAGAAAACGCAAAAATGGCGTCCAGAAAATAAATGGCAATTCCTCTTCATTTTCCTCTGTGTGAATGGCCCCTTAAAATAGTGTTATGTGCAGGGGCGTAGCTATAGGTGGTGCACAGGTAGCAATCGCTGTCGGGCCCTGAAGCCTCAGGGGGCCCAATGGCTTCTCTATTACATAAGAAGACCCCAGTATTATAGATGACACATGATAAGTGGGGGCCCATTAAAAATTTTGCATTGAGGCCTAGGAGTTTCAAGTTATGCCCCTGGCTATATACTACCATATATATTTATTCTTTGAGTAGCCGCCATATTGTCTAGGTAAAACAAATGTAAATCAAGTCTGCACGGCAAAGTCTGTACAGTGGCAGAGTCGACTGAGTGGGAAAATGGTAGTCACCCAGCTGGAAGACATATGGTTGCTAGGCAACCTGAAGAACCACAGCCAGCAGAATAGACTAAGATGTCTAGAAATGTAAGTATATCCTACCAAGGTATGTCTTACTATCCCGGCACTACTACAAGGCCGCTGCCCATGGGTTCGGCCTTCATTTTAACCTTAATCTTGAATTATCTCTTTACGTCAGCCTGATCTCTAATTTCGGAAGAGGCTTTATTTTAGGAGATGGGGCTTTACTATTTAGCAGCAAGTTTATTGGATTATTCTATTAGATCCGATTCACAGGGATCAGATGGTGCCAGCTAAGAGAGGCGGTGCAGTGACGGCTCACCACCAGGGGGAGTACTAGAGCAATGTACATCACCTACAAAAAGTATTCACCCACCCCCCCCCCCCCCCGTCTTTCTCATGCTTTAAGGTGCCGTATAAACATATCACACTATATTTTATTAGTATTTTTCACCTAGTAAATTGCTTTAAATACTGTAAATCTGTAAATTCATCGGAGTTTTAAAATATAAAATATCCAATGCACAAATATTCACCCCCCCAATATTCACCAGCCCCCCCCCCACCCCATCCCCCCTTACTAGGGTGTATTAAATCACCCCTGTTATGGTGCAGTAGAGAGGAAATACATGAGGTTTTAGTACGATCTGGGCATAGGGAGACAAGTTATGCATCACCATTACCGCCCCCTAGAGGTCACCTAAATCAAGTGAAATATGGTATAAATGTACATGTATACTAATGGCGAATGGAGGTCAAATGAGGCTCCAAGAAACTGACAAAGTTCACGATAAATTGCATTCAGGGGATAAATATTAAAAATAATCTAAGTCACTCATTATTCCTTAAAGGGGATCTTTCACTGACTCCAGTTCTTGCACCCTTTAATAGGTGCCCCTTCATTGATTCCAAAATAGTTTGAATTTTTTTCTCTAACCCCCACCATTCCTGAGCAATCAGTAATGTTAGCTTCAGGACCCAATGCTAATTAGGTTTTATACTGTCAGATGGGCGGCTCCAGACTACCTGCTCCAGCCCAGGACCGCCCATCTGACTGCAGAGACATGGCTCCTAAGACATACATTTATTCAAGTTGCATAGTGGGGATATGGTGTCTTTATTGAACTGTGGGGGGGATTTTCTTAACTAAGGGGCACAGTGGGAGCGTTTTCTTAACTAAGGGGCACAGTGGGAGCACTTTCTTAATTAAGGGGCACTGTGAGGATATGTTCTTAATTAAGGGGTGCAGTGGGGGCATTTTCTTAATTAAGGGATACAGTGGGGACATTTTCTGAAATAAGAGACACAGTGGGTACATTTTCTTAATTAAAGGGCACGGGGGGCACAACATTGTTTCTGTAATTGGGAGCACGGTGTAGGAGTTGTCTTGCTCAGGAGGCACAGCATGAGACATTTGTTTATTCAGGGGGCATACTGGAGATATTGCCTTTATAATCAGTGGGCACATTAGGGGCATCAATTAATCAAAGGGCACAGTGGAGGCATTTTCTTAACTAAGGAGCACCATGGGGGTATTTTCTTAATTGAAAGGAATCTGCCAGATGTTTTTTCCACCATAAACTGACCCCATCAAGTAATTCCCTGTCCATTGGTGCCCTCAATAGTCATTCTTTTGTAGAGAAGTTATAAATGTCTGAAAACATAAAAAAAAAAAAAATCATATAAATTACCTGGTTAGTCACAGTGGTCGGGGAGCAGCTTCAGACTTGTCACGCATGAGGGAGATTTCAATCATGCCCAAGAGGTATGATTAGAAAGTGGGCAGTTCCCGCCCACTTGACTACTTGATTTGCATATGATTCTTTATGCTTTCAAACATTTATAACTACACTTTGCTGCAACAAAAAGATTACGGAGGGGCACAGGATTACTTCATTCTGCACATGATGGGCCCAGTTTATGACCTGGCCCTTAAGTGGCATCGTGTGGGTATTTTCTTAAATAAGGGGCAGAGTTGGGGCATTTTTTCAGTGGGCAAATTAAAGGCACATACTGCAGATATTTTCTTAAATCTTGGGAACAGAATGCAAACTTTTTAAATTGGGCCACAGTGGGGCAGATTTATTAATACCTTCTAAAAGTTAGACCTCTATGGGGGTCTGCCAATATGTTCTGTTTCAATGACACAGAGCAAAATAGGACCTGCTCTACTTTCATCGGAACAGACTGGACCATTGGATGCCCCCTCGGATGGCACACACGGACGTTGTATGGAGTCTAAAACTGTACCAGATTTATCAAAGCGTGGTGCTGTTGTATTTGTAGACTGTCTAGTCTTTTACACCTATTATTTGGCTTAGTAAATGCCATAAAAATGCATCAAAATTTTGGTGTCGTAATTTAGTCCACATTCTCTTCCCGAAAAGCCATGTCCATTTTTCAAACAAGAAATGAAGTGTCTAAAATAGTGATGGGTAGATCATGAACTATTAGTTCAAAATGAACCAATCTTCAAGGTGATCTAATAGATCTAGTTCACATTCCCAGCAAAGAGGAGTTCAGGAGGAGTGTAGGAGAAGAGGCTGAGATACAGCACAGCAGCGCCTCCTGCAGGCTCACTTACTTGGAAAAGCAAAGTAAAAAATAACTCATATATGATTGGGAGAGAGTGTGTGTGTAGCTTCATGTAACTCCCGTTTTTGTAATAAAATCACTATCTTGTTAGTCCAGAGGTCCAGTCTACTCTATGCTAAGTATGCTATGTGCTGCTGCCATTAAACTACCACAGGTGTCACTGCTGCGCTCAGCCATAGGCATGTAATTGAACTAGACCTTTGAGATTTGTTTCTAGTTCAGCAGTTCATTCAGTTCAGTTAGTTCACCAGTCACATGATACAGTCAGTCTCCGCCTCCTCAGGTCACAGAGCAGAGTGCTGCATGGCAGGCTATAGGCTATACTGTACATCTGTATACTACACCAGGTAACTTCTCCTTGTTCTTACTAACATCACCTCATTCACTATAATGTCACCAAACTAGACAATAATTCTAGGTTACAGTGGGGAAAAAAAAGTATTTAGTCAGCCACCAATTGTGCAAGTTCTTCCACTTAAAAAGATGAGGCCGGCCTGTAATTGTCATCATAGGTAGACCTCAACTATGAGAGACAAAATGAGAAAACAAATCCAGAAAATCACATTGTCTGATTTTTTAAGAATTTATTTGCAAATTATGGTGGAAAATAAGTATTTAGTCAATAACAAAAGTTCATCTCAATACTTTGTTATATCTCCTTTGTTGGCAATGACAGAGGTGAAACGTTTCCTGTAAGTCTTCACAAGGTTGGCACACACTATTGCTGGTATGTTGGCCCATTCCTCCATGCAGATCTCCTCTAGAGCAGTGATGTTTTGGGGCTGTCGCTGGGCAACACGGACTTTCAACTCCCTCCAAAGGTTTTCTATGGGGTTGAGATCTGGAGACTGGCTAGGCCACTCCAGGACCTTGAAATGCTTCTTACGAAGCCGCTCCTTCGTTGCCCTGGCGGTGTGCTTGGGATCATTGTCATGCTGAAAGACCCAGCCACGTTTCATCTTCAATGCCCTTGCTGATGGAAGGAGGTTTGCACTCAAAATCTCACTGTGATGAACCGACCCTCAGTTTTATATCTTTCTTGGAAGTGTGTTTTACTTGCTTAGGTCAGTCCTTCCCCCACTTGGAATGCGGTGCTTTAGTTGAGTCCACATTGCTGGACGATACGCTTCACTGGTTTTATGTGTGTTCATTGGAGATGGCTTGCTATAGCCAGGCACTTTTATTATCCCTGGCCAGATGGGATGGGGGATAGCAAGCCTTAACTTCACCCTTCTCTCCGAGGGTTCTGCAAAGGTGGGAGAAGGGGGGCTGCCTGGGTGCAAGGGGTGGGTGGAGCACTAGCCATATGCTGTGGGCAGACCTGGATTCTGGGGTCATTCAGCAAAGAGGCAGTAAGGAGCTCTGATCTGGGAGAAGAGGAGAGAGCTTGCCCTACTGAGGAATGCATTGAGGGCCTAGCAGTGAGGCCTGAAGCCTTTCCCTTTGTTCTGGACAACATGTAGAAGGATTGTTTTATGCAACTTGCTTAAGCTTGCGCCCTAGGCCCAAAACTCTGCTGTGGCCTAGAGAAACGGACTACGAGCCTATGCCGGTATTTTCTCTATCTTTTAATTCCCCTGTTTATTTTTGTGTATTGTATCATCGCACTTTTGCTTGTATGTTTATGCTTGATCATATTAATATTGTATATTTCTGTATATGCTATTAATCCATACCGACCCACTTGGGTTATTAAACATATAAAATTTATATCGCTCGTTTCGTTTTTATCCTATGACCCGGTCTACTCACGGTGTGTGAGTGGGAGGTTAAGAAAGAAGTTTGATCGCAGGCGTGCCAGGTGGCTGGGCGAGGCGATATTCTTCACACTCACCATACATGGCCCCATTCATTCTTTCATGTACACGGATCAGTCGTCCTGGTCCCTTTGCAGAGAAACAGCCCCAAAGCATGATGTTGCCCCCCCATGCTTCACAGTAGGTATGGTGTTCTTTGGATGCAACTCAGCATTCACTCTCCTCCAAACACGACGAGTTGTGTTTCTACCAAACAGTTCTACTTTGGTTTCATCTGACCATATGACATTCTCCCAATACTCTTCTGGAACATCCAAATGCTCTCTAGCAAACTTCAGACGGGCCCGGATATATACTGGCTTAAGCAGGGGGACACGTCTGGCACTGCAGGATCTGAGTCCCTGGCGGCGTAGTGTTACTGACGGTAGCCTTTGTTACGTTAGTCCCAGCTTTCTGCAGGTCAGTCACTAGGTCCCCCCATGTGGTTCTGGGATTTTTGCTCACCGTTCTTGTGATCATTTTGACCCCACGGTGAGATCTTGCGTGGAGCCCCTGATGGAGGGAGATTATCAGTGGTCTTGTATGTCTTCCATTTTCTAATTATTGCTCCCACAGGTGATTTCTTCACACCAAGCTGCTTGCCTATTGCAGATTCAGTCTTCCCAGCCTGGTGCAGGGCTACCATTTTGTTTCTGGTGTCCTTCCACAGCTCTTTGGTCTTCACCATAGTGGAGTTTGGAGTGTGACTGTTTGAGGTTGTGGACAGGTGTGTTTTATACTGATAACAATGTCAAACAGGAGCCATTACTACAGGTAATGAGTGGAGGACAGAGGAACCTCTTACAGAAGAAGTTACAGGTCTGTGAGAGCCAGAAATCTTGCTTGTTTGTAGGTGACCAAATACTTATTTTCCACCATAATTTGCAAATAAATTCTTTAAAAAATCAGACAATGTGATTTTCTAGATATGTTTTCTCATTTTGTCTCTCATAGTTGAGGTCTACCTATGATGTCAATTACAGGCCGGCCTCATCTTTTTAAGCGGGAGAACTTGCACAATTGGTGGCTGACTAAATACTTTTTTTTCCCCACTGTATAAGGTTGACAATGATAATGTTATTGACTTTGCAGAGTTCATTATTAATAATGATCAGACATATTAACAGAACTATAACTTATACAAGGAGCTGATAGTCACTGTATATGAGGCTGGATCTATGTTCTCAGCAGTGTCCAGAGCCAGAGAAATAGTGAACTAAGTGAACTCATCTACTGAATGAACTAGAACATAAGGAACTAATCTCTAAAAATGTGGTGCAAGGCTAACACTAGATTCACACCTGTGCTCAGGTTTCCGTTCTTCGGGTTCGCTTGGGTACCTGAAAAATGGAAACCCAATCTGCTTAAAAACTGGTTACTCGCGGAAACCTGTAGTTCCCATAGACTATAATGGGGTCCGCTGGGTTACTGCCTAGTTTCCACCAGAAAAATGTGGAGAAAAAAGTCCTGCATTTTTTAAGCAGAATGGGGGACATAATCCCCGAACGGAAAGTGAACGCCGGAGTGAATCCAACCTTATGAGTTTTTTGGTACAAATGATGCCAGGTTTTTGGCAAATTTTGGGTGATATATCTTCCCCAGTAGTTGAGTAGCCAAAGACATCTGGGTGAGTGTACTGTGACTGTGGGTGACTGTACCCGCTTCTCACCCAAAAGTAAAAATTATATAAATGATCAATAAATTATATGCACCCCAAAACGGTACAAATTACAGCTTATCTCACACAAAACAAGCCCCCATATGCCTAAATCAATGGAAACATAACAAAAAAACTTACAATTGGAATTCAATAAAGACAAATATTGCTTTGAGCCCAGAAGCTAAAATAGCTAAAATAGACAAGACCTTAAGTGTATGTGTCGTTTTTTTTTGTTTTTTTTTACAATGGTTGTGGGGGAGCACCAAAGAGGATTCGGCACATTATGCCATCCAACCTAACTTATGTGATATAAATAGATCTACATCTTTATAGGGGTCAGTTTTTCTGATATACAGCTCCTAACCCCCTACATAGACTATACTGAGCACCAAAACGTAATGCCTAGTGTATAAATCAATATGTAAGGATCTTCCCCTAGTGGTGGTTGCAGGCTGGAAGGATTTTATCATTTGAGAGGGCCCCATAGCAGCCACAACCCCATTAACCCTTGCAGTATCTAGCCTGGAGTGAATGATGATCAGTATATGGAGGTTTTTGGGACCACAAACAGTCACAAACCCTCCATCTCCACAAGAACAAGCAGTTAATAATGTCCGCCTTCTAGGCTGCTCTCGAGGGGCCTTACACTCAGCCTGCGGCTTTCTCCTTAATCTCCTGACAAGGAGGAGTAAATCCTCTTGTAGTAGTGTCATGTGTGCGCTCTCTCCATTCACTTCTACCATCAGTAATAGGACGTAATTCTCAGGATTAGAAGCAGCTCCAGCACTGCTACATGGAGAGACTGCAGGGGGTCTAATGGTCTCTGCCTCTGTCTCTCTGGGCAGCTGTCTCTATCTTGCTGCTGTTTTTATCTCTCTGTTCTGTCTCTCCACAATATCTCTCTCACACCTGGTGCCTCTTCCTTACTTCTTTCTTTCTGAGAATGGCTTGCTCTCTCTTCTCCTATCCCTTTCTCTCTCCTCTCTATCTCCTTATATTTCTCTCACCCCCTCTCTTTTGTGTATCCCTCCCTCTCTCTTTCTCTCCTCCTCTACTTCATTCTCTCCCTCTCTCTCTCTTTTTATCTCTCTCTCCCTCTCTGTCTCTCACAATCTCTGTTCACACATTTCTATCTTCCTCTGACTCTCCTTATTTTTCTCTCTTTTCTTCTGTTTTCCCTCTCTCTCTCTCTCTTTCCCTCTATCTGAGCTTCTTCTGCACTTCTCTCTTCTTTTGTCTCTCTGTTCATCTCTCTTTACCTTTGACTGTCTGTACCTCTTTCTCTCCTCCTGTTTCTATATATCTCTCTCTACCTGCCCCACTTGTTCTCTCTCAGCATCTCTCTCTTCTGTCTCTTCATACCTCTCTCTGTCTGTGTCTTTCTCTGTCTCTTCATACCTCTCTCTGTCTGTGTCTTTCTCTGTCTCTTCATACCTCACTCTGTCTGTGACTCTATCTGTCTCTTTGTGTGTCTCTGCTCTCTCTCTAGTAGTTTCTTTCCCCTTCTAATCCCCTCTC